>OY747125.1:20630813-21206075 GCA_963556465.1 Berberis vulgaris
TTGTATATAAGATGAATAAATATCATGACCATGTTATTTCAGGACAAATTATACCGCGACATTCTAAATTCAATACTCCCAATCTAGGGATCACATCATGGAAAAACAAAAAATCGGGCCAATTTTCACAATCACAGAACTTACAAAAGATCGACTATTATCTGGAAAGTTGTATAGAAAAAAACAAATCAAGACAAACCCAAAATGAATATATCCGTAGCAACCTTCCAATTTGGGCTCTTGCGATGTCTTTGATAAAAAAATGTTTGGTTCTTCAAAACAAAACTTGGTGATCAAGAAAAGCATACACTATAAATTCAGAGATGTCTTTAAGGAATCAAAACCAAGTGTACCTTCACCAGCTTAAAATCTGCCACCCAATACAATGCACCACCTCTAAAATCAAACCTCAAAAACCATCTCTTCAACCCCTTGCTAAAAATTGAATACCACAACCACCAGTGAACCTATCTTTTTTCATAAATAAGAATAGAAATGACATTGTTTCTGAATCAGTTAAAAATATTTTCTTAGTCTAAGTATATGTTTTCTTTTCATAACAAGCAAAGTTTTCCTCCTAATCATCATACTTGTTGCTACCCAACTCCTACACATCCAATCCACTTCTTGCAAGACTAAGTGTGGTTATATTGATATCAAGTATCCTTTTGGTAGTGGACATGGCTGTTCCCCTCGCTCATATGTCCATTGTCAAGGAAACGGAGATGAAGACGAACACCAACAAAATATACCTTTCTATAACTTAATCACTAAGGATATCTTTAAGGCTTTCTTACATAGATGTTATAATCACTACAAAAGCAAACAATAAAAAAATGGTACCGAGCCATATATTGCTAGCAGAAGAAATTTTGTTAAGTTCTAATCTTGATCTAAAGTGAACAGACATTAACCTCTACTCTAAATATTAGCAAGGTGTGACCAACTACCCTGACAAAAACTCAAAATATTGGTCCCCATATTTGCTCAAATAAACGAGCTGAAAAAACTAGCCATCAACCTATCATTTGCAGTCGTAGAAGATTAGGGCATTCAAAAGATTGTCCCGATCTTCACACGATCAGTCTCAATTCCCCTTTTTTGGACTACGAATCCGAGAAATTTTCAGGATGTAATGCCAACAATTTCACATATAAGGAATGACTTATCTCTTTTCTACTAGCTGAGTTTTGCACTCGAACTCAAACCATACATACCTCGAGGCTGTTTGATGAACGTCGGGCGAGGCATTTCGACTATGGCTTTGATCTTTAATGGGTCTACATCGAGACCGTGGTGGTGCACTACAAACCCCAAGAACTTTGCAGATAGCCCTCATGCAAATTTTCACGGGTTCATCTTAAGCGAATACTTCCTGCATCGATGAAAGACTTTCCTGAGAACGACAATATGCTTCTCCCGGTTATGTGGCAGTTAGGCCATTGTGATACAATGGTCATAACAAAAGGTCCACACAGAACATGGTGAAATAAACTATTACTTAAAATACGAAAATTCAATAAAACCAAAATATTCTGCCTAAGTAATAATAAATTTAGACAATAGCCTGCATGCAACTGCCCATTGGCCTTTGTTTTTCCTATATGTCATGTCCATATGTGCCATGCGATAGGCTATAAAGTTGAAACCTTTAGCATCCCATTCCTTTTCGTGACACTCCATAATGCCAACCACATAAACTGAGTTACCAACCTCTCCCACCTCACATCTTCATCTCCCACTATTCTCGTAGGTTCAATTTGCTCGAGTGGTCTGTAGCTGAGCAATAGCCTGTTTAATGTTGATTAACACAACAGTACATGGTTGCAAAAACCATATAAAAAGTATGCATTGATTTAACATTAGATCCGATAAAAATAATGAAGGCAAAGTTTTATAAGCAATTAAATTTGGTAAAAGATCAATAGTATGGAAAAATGTATGCGGAAAAACCTAAAATATTTAAAAAGTGAATAAACCCAAAGTGGCAATAAAACCCCCAAAAAACACATCCATGAACACCCAATTTTCAATGCTGTGATAATTTGTGGAAAAAAGTGAAAAAGGTCAAAAGCTTTGGGGAAATCAATTGAAAATCCAAGGAGAAGTGGAAAATAGTTGTTTATAACATCATTACTCCAATAAACGGAAAAGCATTTGCTAATCATACCTACCATTCTCGTTTAACCAAAACAGTCAACAAATCAGCAGTGTTCTACTCATGTCTTTAAATTATGTTTTTCAAGTCAAATACCCCATGTAATAGCGTGTATATTACAACCCACAATATCTCATTCCTTTGTTAAACACCGACACAGCTCAAAAACTTGGTTGAGAGTCTTCAAGTTTCAAGATTCTCAAAACCACGTCTCCGAGAAAATCTGCAGCTGGGCACTTTCTCTCACCAACTAATGCGAAGTAGGGAAAATTATGAGCTCCGTCATTGAACTATTTGATTTAATGTTGAAAATTTTCTTTGATTTTGTTAGGTGGATTTCTCCTTTCGTGTAATCTGTGACTTAATCTTGGTAGTTTTTGTTTAATTTTGTGATTTTTGTAAAAAACATGACTTTTTTTTTTAATGTCTATGACATAGAGATTTTGATTTCGGGTGTATTGACTCTTCCTTGAAGGTTATATAGTTATAGAAACATGAAAAAGAATTATAACAAAAACCAAAGGCCATGAAAACCAATCCTCAATTACTCTTAAAATACTTAATCTATATATAACACTAAAAAAACAATGTGAGAATTAAAAAACAACAACAACAATAAGGTTGAAAGCTTTGGGGAAATTAATTGAACATCTAAAGAAAAGGGAAAAAGCTATTTAGAACGTCAATACTTAGGGAAAATATAAAATAAGACAAAGCCAAAGAGGTAGAGAAACTATTAGTAATATATAAATTGAATAATAATTAAAAACCTATTATCTCCATTGATGATAGCCAACCGAGGATTTGTTTTATCGTGTTTTCAACAATGCATTAGTTTCCACCTTTGTAAGCAATGGATGAGACTACGACTATTGGAAACAACAAATCAACAATAACAACAACAAAGATTTGATGATTCTACTACTACCAAACTCTCAATTATTCTTACCCAAACGGTCAAACATGATGTTTTTAAGTGGAAACCTCTTAAAGAAGTGCAATTTTTAGTTCAATATCTGAATAACACATGCATGTCAAATTCTCATGACCCATAAATATTTTGTCGGTTCAATATCTGGCATAATTGGACTCCTATTTATATATTCTACTTTCGTGGTTGGGGTTCCATTTGATGCTAAGTGCGTTGAATGAATAAAACAGGAGTCGGTTTTAGTTTGGAAAATGTACACCAAACTTTCCTTCACTTCACTTTTTGTCGTAAACAAAATTGTGAATTTTCATTGTATAACAAAAACATAAAAGATAATATTACCTTCGATGAACCAATTGACGATAGAGAACTCATCCTTAAATGAAGTAGAACCCTACAACCGTTCGTCACCCTCATCAATCCAGCCAAGAGATGGGCCACAACACAACACAACATGCAAGAGGAACAACTCTGAATCCAAGCTCTTAAAGGACCAATGCTCACATTTTTTTTCATGGTGAAGTATAAATTCCAAAATATGACTGAGAGAAGAGAATGTACACTACTAGAATGCAGTCAGTTAAAAGAGCAATAAAAAAAATGACTCGTAGGGTGTGTTTGATTTTTGGGTGTTTCATGGAAAAAAAACTTTTCTTTCAAAATTGAGTTTTCTAGCGTTTGATTTTTTCATGAAAAAAGAAAACTTTGTTTAGGCTTTCACTTAGAAAACTTTTCCGTGTTCGATCTTTTCACTCACCAACGACTCTCTCCTTGACGCAAAACCCTCAAGAGATGTCTGAACAGTAAAAAAAACTTTTTTGAATTTTTTTTCAAAGAATTTTTTTTTTCTTTGAAATTTTTTCCAAAAATCAAACATACTCTTAGCAAACTTTATAAAAGGCAACCTGCATTTTTTATGCGATGGTCATTTAGACAATACATAAGATCCAATATACAACAATGAAACTTTTTCTATTTGTTGGCAGGGTGTTCAAGTTTCAAAGGGGTCTCCCACTCCTTGTGTCATATTCACTCTATTCAAGCATCGATTAAGTTATTTCTTCCATTTAAACCATTCAAGAGTTTGTATTCTTGGCAACTATTACATAGGTTCCAATGACTTAATACAAATTCAACAACAAAAACATAAAACTTGCCACAGGTATAAAATCCAGAGCTGTTGTGAAGAAATCAAACATATATATATCTATAAAAACAATACCATGAACACTAAGAGATCAAGGATGAACAGACTATTAGAGACTGGGTTGTTTGTGGAACGACAATTGTTGCGGCTGCGACAGAGGGAGAGGGAGAAGAGTAGAGATGGAATATGAAAGTGTTAAGAAGATCAAATTATCATGAAATAGGAAACATCTTTGCAAAAGGAACTGCATGGGAGCGTGAAACCCAATTCGCGTGATGAGAGAACGGAGCCTGAATTTAACTTTTTTCAGTGAATTTTCAAGGGCTCCACATCAACCTCAAATTGCTTGGAGGGGGACACATGTTTTCTTCGGTACTATATATATAGCCAATAGGGCACCTGCTCAATTTGTTGGTTTGTGGCTGATGGGATCACAAATGCAGGGTTCGAATTCTACCGGTGGCATTGGGTGGGAGGGATTGAGGGAAATATATATATAAGCTCAATGCACTAGAAACAGAAAGTTTAAGGCTGTCAATGGTGAAATCATTCTTTTTCTAGCAGAGGGGAGTTAATTTAGGATTACACCTTTTAGCAGGTCTATCGCTTATCAGGAAGGGAGAGGAATTTGAGTTTTTTGGTGACAAATTATCAAACTCAATAGCAATTGGCAGTTTATTTAAGGTTGTTGTGTGCATTGGGTGGGAGATTAGATTTTCATGATTGTATATTCTGCATAGCAAAGTTGTTTCCTATGTCTCTTTGCAGAGTGTTGTACTTGCACATTTATTATCAATGTATAGATGACCTTGTGTTTTGATGAAAAAAATGGGGTAGTAATTTTTACTAGAAGAGCCCCTAGGTTATTATGAGAGATTTGGTCCTTCATTATGAGTGATTTGATCTTTCATTTATTATTTCATCTGCTGACTTGATACATATTGCTTTCTTGACACAGGATACAGTTGGGCCAGCCAGCCACTGTCAAGGTTGCTGCCAACCTAATTAGGCTATTGTCCTACAGCAACAAGGTATATTATACAAGCTTATGTATGTCTTGAGAATATATATATTGCAAACGTGAGTGAGGGAGCTATTCTTTGCCATTCCCAAAAGTCATCTTGCCGTGGTTTGGGGGTGGGATAGAGGGTGTATACCTCCTAGTGGTTGGAACCAAATAGAAAGATGTCATCACTGGTAATAGTGTGGGACATACCTTTTAAAAATTATTGTTCATGAAAACATTATTTTCTGTTTCTCTCTCTGAGTTTGTACATTAACTCATGTTAAGCAATTATCGAGTTTAAAGGTTTATTTTTAGTACTATATTGTGCACTCAGTGGCATTATTTTTCATTGAAACAATCTTCTTTTGTTTGGTTTCATTTTCTTCCTGTTCTTGTTTACTAGACCACCTTGGCCTTCTTAATATATCTTCCAAACGGTAAATTCTTTGTGGCATTTTGTTTATTTGTGTTCTCCCCCATTGTGTTCACCTTCCTGTTATATCTAGTTCAACTTCAAATTAGTTTATGTGGAGAGTTTGTAAATACGAGACTGGAATTTCTTTCTGTTCCAATATTTATTTTGTTTTCCAATTTCTAATGATTTTGAAAGTTGTTGTGCTTTCTACCCTGTTTTATAGAAACCATTATATTATCTGGGTAATGGCTGAGTGTTGCTACTCTCTTTTTTTTTATCATTTATCATTCTTTTTTCTTTTTATATTATTTGTAGCAATAAAATGTTTGATAAAAACTAACATATAGTAATTCGTGAATGAAGAATGTTAGATTGGTAATTGTGATTCAAAAAATATACAAGAAAAACTTATTATCAATTTGGTTCCTCTGCACGTGAGGAGCGCGTTCCATCCTAAAAGGCTAAAACTCTGTAAAGCAGGGTTTTGATGGCCGGAGATGGTGGTGGCCAGAGGTAACCTGCTGACACGAACCTAACATGATTGTCGCGAGAGGGAGGTAGTGGCTAAATCATGAAGAGGGGCCAAATCTAGGGTGCGAGGTACTGGCTGTGGCCGGAAGTGCCCCGCTAACGTTATGAGGGATCGGGGTGGTGTTGGCTCGATCAAGAAGAAGAGAGGAAGAAGAAATGACAAGGGAAAGAAACGCACGTGCTAGGTTTTTCAAATTTTTTGAAAATAGGTCCCAAGTTGAAAATAATTTTTTTTTACTAACTGGAGAGAAAAAATGTTTTTAGGTACCATTATGTACCTTTCTAAAAAGATAACTAGGAGGAACATAAAGGAATCAAGAGTATGGAAAAGGTAGGAGGTATAAATGGCCTTTAAGTGTTACAACTGTTTATTCTCTAGTACACCTTATTATCACTAGAAAAGAATGCTTCCAGGAACAGTGAAGGGAAGCATTGTATGTTTGCATGTCATAAAATGGATAATGCAACTAATCAAAATCATGAAGGTTTGTAATCATTGTTGTACTTTTACCTGATATTTAACCTGTTTGACTGGCTTGGAAGTTCTACAAGTGTTCTATCGCAATCCTGTTTGCAAGGCTGTGGAATGCTCTCTTTTCTCACATTTCATATGCGGCATTTCTTATAAATTTTTTTAACAAGAATAAAAGATGTTACTTTTCTCACTCTATGATGTATGTCTGTTTAACCAATTCAGTATTGTTATGGTTTGTTTATCTTTGCAGAATATGCTTCAGACGGGCATGATAGTTGGGGGGTGGGACAAATATGAAGGAGGCAAAATATATTCAGTGCCACTTGGAGGAACAATTCTGGAGAGCCCTTTTGCCATTGGAGGTATGTTGTTGACATGTGATATTACACATCCAATATATACATATAGAGGGAAAGAGTGAGCTTATAAATGCATGAAGAATTGAACATCGACAAAGTGGAATTCTATTGATGGCAAATGTTGACTTTTGTAAACTTTTATATTTTTCAGGGTCTGGCTCTAGCTACCTATATGGATTCTTTGATCAAGCATGGAAAGAAGGAATGACTAAAGATGAAGCCGAGGTGTGTATATATAATTTTTTTTTTTTTTTTTTCTTTTTTTAAAGGCAAGCGTGCCGCCAGTGGGTATTGAACTCAAGACGTGGGGGTTCAACCACCACAGCCCTAACCATCCAACTAGGCTACCATTGGCAAGTGTGTATATATAGTTGCAACTGGAAGAAACACTATTGGATGCAAGAGGCATATAATCAACTTTGTTTGTGCTTGGAATGGTCTGATAGTCATATCCAATCTGCCTGTTTCCATAACATGCTGCCATATCTGCTTAATAATTAATTTTTCTTGGTGACGTGAAACACTTCTTAGTTTGGATGACAATTTGCAGCAGTAACTTCCATGTTCTACTTGTAAATTTTGTTCACGTGTGATTAACACATTGTGTTTATTTGCAGAAACTAGTCGTGAAGGCTGTGTCCCTCGCCATCGCTAGAGACGGTGCAAGTGGAGGTGTTGTTCGCACTGTTATTGTGAGTCTCAGTTTTTCTCAATTTTATTGTTCTTTATGCACAAGTATTATTATAAAAGGTGTATTGAAGATTATTACCTGACCATAATAATTCATCTGCTTTTTATTATCCAAAAAAAAAGAAAAAGAAAAAATTCATCTGCTTTTGAGGCAAAACGCCCTCAATTCCAGCACATTGCCTTTTTGTTTTTTCCGTTCTCATCTTTGGATATTTGTCCATCCATTCCCTAATACCACTTAACTTGATTTTTGACACACAAGTTACTTTATAGCAAGTGTCAGTATTCTATATTAGTTTTTGTAATTCTTAGCACGTAGTGACCAACGGGGTAGTAGAATGATCCCATTTTGTGTTTATTATTTAGATATGCATGGAATGGCTGATTGGGCTAGAAAGTGTGCCTTCTACGTTTAATTACTTATGATAGTCAAGAATGCTTAATGTTACTATCGACGTGTAGAAATACATTCTAAGTTGCTCATGTTTGCTTACTGATCACCTTTTTGCTGTTGTTGGGTCTTGGACCATGTGTTTTGCAGATCAACTCCGAGGGAGTGACAAGGAACTACTATCCTGGTAATGACCTTCCATTGTGGCATGAAGAGGTGGAGCCCCACAACTCATTGCTCGATATACTGGCTGCAGCTAATAATCCAGAGCCAATGCATGTAGAGAGCACTTGAAAGGTTGATAGATATCTTTTAATCGAGAGTATGAATTGTGCGTCTGTAGACTGAAACTTGTAGAGTAATGTTGGATCAAAACTGTTTTTAGGAGCTGAATTGCAGATTACATGTCACTGTTTATGCTCTTGATTGCTTAGCCCCTTCAGAAAAATGAAATGGTCTGTCAGAGAGGTGAACTTGCCCGTCTTTTACACACCCCTTAAGCCTGTAATCTTCGAGCTATCATGTATCGAAATTATAATTCTTGATATTTCCTTGGGGTTTCTAGTTTGCTGATTTTTTTTTCCTTTTAAAGTAAAGTGAAATACAATATTTTTATGCTAAAAACTAAATTTAAAATCATTTTATGATCACACCAAGCATGTTTAGCTTCCATTTGCTGCTTCAATGCCATCTTCGGTACCTGTGGCAGAAACCTTGTACCACAACCCTTCTGTCATTCTCCCCAACATTGTCTCCAGCTGAATTTTGTGCAAGTTAGCTACACATGGTCTAAAATGTAGGTAATTGAGTACTGGTCTTCAAATTACAACTGGTGTATGCCTAAGAATTCATAACACGGGACAAATTGCTTCCATGCTAACGTCTCTTGTATTATAAAAAGAACAGGTAACATTGGTTCTGAGAGAAAGGTTTAATATTGCCCTTGGTTTTTTTATTTTTATTTTTTATTTTTTATTTTGATAAAACTATTGCCCCTTGGTTGATAGGCAATTTTGTGTGTTGCCATTTCATGCGACAAATACAAGTTCTAATCAAACTTCGTGTGTTCATTCAAGATTGGCTTTGCGAAGCTGCACATTTCACATGCATTTGTCTCTTCTATATGCTTTTTAGTGATTAACCAATGAATCTGTTCTTCTCAGACAACACAACCACAACCATATTCTGCCATTGCTCATAATGCCCCTTAACCTCACTGACGTTGACGTAAGGCCCTGATAGATCCAACTTGATTTCTCATTCCCACATAGGTACCCTTTAATGGGGTTCGGAAGATTGCAGTTCTTGTTAGGGGTGGGCACGGGACGGGATGGGACGAGATATACCCATCCCTATCCCATCCCGTTCATACGGGATCGGGACGGGACGGGATGGGAAAAACCCCATCCCGACCTCGTCCCATCCCAAACGGGATCGGGACGGGACGGGACGGGACGGGATCAGCGGCATCCAAAGAGTGCTGCCATTGTTTCTGCTTTATTGTCAATTCGTTATGCAGTATCATAGACATAGAATAGAACACTTCATTATGCAGTATCAGCTGGAATTTGGATACAAAGAGTGCTGCCAGCCTGCCATTGTTTCTGCTTTCTGGAGATGGAGGCGTTGGTAGCATCAAGCAATACACTTTCACTGATATATTCAATGTACATTCTAAACTCATTTCAAGCAATACATAAATGCAATCATAAAACATATTCATTTCACTGATATATTCAATGTACATTATACACTTTCACTGCAGTATCATAAAACATAAATGCATTCTTTATGTAAATATGAACACTTCAAGAAATACAAACATAAGAGTAGTTGAAATTAGAATTTCTAGAATACATTCCAGTAACAAATAGAATACAAACATAAGACCAAAATAAGATACAAACACAGTACCTAAACAGAATACAACAACTTCAAAATCAAAAAGAAATTCTTGCTGTCAGTCTTGGAAGTTTTTGCTGTGTTCGGTTTGTGTTGATGATACTGACAAGCTCATTTGCAGGGTTCTCTGTGTAGTAGCACAAACACAACCTAAGCTTATGATCTCGTGCATCAGAGAGATTCCCACAGACGAGTCAACATTCTCCAAATGAGTGCTGATGTCCCTGTCTTGTTTATCATCACTTGCATTCAACATGACAAACAAAACAACTTAGTAAAATCTGGCTTTGGAAAGGTCTAATTGTGTGAAGATTCTAAAACTTGAATTCCATATTTCAGATAACATTAACTATTAATTGTTATCAAGCTATTAGCTTTAGCTAGTAAATTGGTCAGACCCTCAGAGATCTTGGTGGAAAATTGTTCATCGTGGGTTATAAACTTATAATTTATAATTAGACCCAATCAAAAGCAGCAAATATTTATTTAACATCACTGGCTCAGGAAAAATTGTAGTTTTAACTCTTTAGCTAATCTATATCCCTATGCAATTGAGGGAATCTTAGAGCACCAAGTATCAGAAAGTATACAGTTGAATAATCATGATTAAATCAGAGGGAATCCGTCTGTTCTCTCTCATCATCTACTAACACTTCACCCACTCTAAACAGCTAACAAAATGGATCAAACTAAATTTGACCAAAAAAAAAAGATACAAATTGGAGATGGGGTGCCTCAGATTGTAGTAGTTTTCATTATGAAACATTCATAGTATATTTAACACCATCATTGGCACTTAAGCATACAACAACTTTAAATCGCCCAAAAACAATTTGAAATCAGTAACAATGAAATGAAAACCAATGAATGAAAGAAAGAAATGCATCAGAGTTTGCTTACCTTCCTTCCCTTTGGACATGTACCTCACTTCTTCCTTCCCTTTGGATCCGAAACTGAACTTATATGTTCTACATACACAAAAAGCACACAAATTAATCAATCTAAAAGTTCCAAAGAAGTTAATAAATATTTAAAATTGGGACCCTGTCAAGCAATTTTCATCTCACTCTTTTCATCTGATCAACCCTAAGACTACAACCCTAAGAAAACCACAAACACCCAAGATTTTCAATCATCAACCGAAACGAGAAAGGTGTTTTTCTCGCATCTAGCAACAGAATCAAGCAAATAAAAAAGCATATAGAATAATAGAAACATCAATACTGTAAAAACTTAAAAAAGCATAGATTCAAAGCATATAGGGTTTTCTTTTTTACCTGAAATCGGTGAAGGGGAAGAGATGATCAGAGAGTGAGATCAGATGCAAAGAGATGAAGTCGGATGAAGGGTGTGCGAGTGAGAACAACCTCTTCTCTGCTTTTGTTTGTTGTTCATTTGCTATAACCCTAAAATCGAACCAAAAGATTCATCAAGATCCTCCTTAAAGATGAATCAGTGAAGGGGAAGAGATGAATCAGATTCGATCTTTGCGGATTTCAAAGAGATTTATATTTTTACCTGAAATCGGTGAAGGGGAAGAGATGAATCAGATGACGACTTATGAGAGACTGAGCTCAGATGAAAGGAGATGAATCTCTTCACTCTTTGGTCTTCTCTCTGTGCGTGGTCTTCTCTCTGTGCGACAGTGCGATGAGAAGAAGTGAAGAACTTCTCTCTGTGCGAAAGTGCGATGAGAAGAAGTGAAGAACCTCTTCACTCTTTGGCTCTGTGCGACAGTGCGATGAGAAGAAGTGAAGAACCTCTTTGGTCTTTGGTCTTCTCTCTGTGCGACAGTGCGATGAGAAGAAGTGAAGAACTTCTCTGAGTTCTCTCTGTGCGAAAGTGCGATGAGAAGAAGTGAAGAACTTCTCTGAGTTCTCTCTGTGCGAAAGACCTCTTCACTCTTTGGCTCTGTGCGACAGTGCGATGAGAAGAAGTGAAGAACTTCTCTGCTTTTGTTTGTTAGAGACTTAGAGTTAGAGATATAACCCTAAAATCGACATAGAGATATGTTTTCAGAGAGAGGAGATGTGAGAGAGTGAGTGAGAATGAGAACTGCCAGATATTCATGGAGATGTGTAACATATTCATGGAGATATACATTAGTATATTTGTAAGGGCATCCACAATTCTAAAATAAAAAATTAAATAAAAATATTAATAATTAATATTAATAAATTAGTTCGGGACGGGACGGGATTGGCGGGATTGAAAATCTTCATCCCATCCCATCCCATTCTAGATCGGGACGGGACGGGATCGGGATGAAATTATTCAATCCCATTAAGACCCGGAAAAATCGGGACGGGACGGGACGGGATCGGGACGGGAACGGGATCGCGGGATGGGATGCCCACCCCTAGTTCTTGTAGTCTTCTCTGCTCCCTTGCAACATTGAATCCTTCTCTAAGCCAAACTTCCAAAGAGCGAGTCGCCAGAGCTCTTGAAAAGGTGAACTGCAGAGTCACTAGATTGTCATATGCATACAAATTCATAAAATCAATGTCCATAAATCAAACGAATAAAATTAAGAAATTCCAATCAATAACTCAATAACATGAACTGTGTAAAATTTTAAACTTTGAGAAACCATAACAAAACAGATTGAAATGTATAATCACTAGAAACAGACTTTGGAAAGAAATGTTTGTACGTCTGATTATTTATCTCAATTATGTAATAATCAATACATTCAGTAACCCAAATTATCAAAATTTAGAAAAAGAACACCACCAAAACAACAATCATATCAGACTGAATGCATATATACTCACCAAAACTAATTGGGGGTTTCAGCATTGGAAGCACTATTTTCGGCCTCGATGAACCATGGACACCGCCCCCAATTCCATCAACATACAAATTTGAGTGACATAACTATCATCCTTAGCATACAACTCAACAGACATACTCTGAAATTTCTCGACCAAGATGGGACCGATGAATCCAACCCCATAGCAGTAGGTGAACGTGTGCTAGTAGAGTAACTAGTCGAAACAGTAAAGTCAGCTGGGTCTGAATTGGATGAAGGAGAAGACATGCATTTGGAAGCTCTCTGAACAAATTCATCAAACAAAGTGTGTGCTTTCTCAAGATCAAGCAATTTCAAAGCACCCCTCTTCTACTCATTACTCTGAAAGTAAACCAAACTCTTCTGCATCTCTTGCAACACATTGAAGAGCTCCTCATGCACTTGTGGGCTCTTCTTCTGCTTTGAAATGGCTTCGATTATTATCTGCTCTTCCCTCTCAACATTCTGAATCAAATCCTTTGCTGCCTCCACCTCATCTAGAGTTGGTCTTGCAGGCAAAGATTTGTGAATTCTCATAATCTCCCCTATAACCCCCATATTCAGAATCACCTCAAAAACCAAATTCAGATCAACCTAAAAAAGCTGGCTTCCAGAACCATAAAGGGATATACAATCACTACAATGGAGATGAAACATATAAGAAACGAGAAACCAAACAAACCCCATTTCTTGTATTGCTGAAAATCAACAACCCAATTCAGTAAACCCTTTGGAACCGAAGAAAAATGAAAGAAAAACCAAAACAAAATAGAGGGGTTTTGAGTGTTTTTTCAAATAGAGAGAGATAGACAAACACACAGCTTAATTAAAACACAAAATTAAATAGAGATCTAGGGTAGGTTTAGAAAATGAGAGTGAATCATTTGAGACGAAATACATTCAAACTTTACATGTTAAAAAGACAGACAAATTTCATATTTCTATTACAGACATACCCATTTTTCCGTAGCAGTTTATAAAAAGTTTAGGAATCGAGAACGGGGGTTATATTCAATTAGTCTTACTTAACTATGGTTTAACACAAGATAAGAGCAAAATGGTCTAAAAATTAGTTTTGACCTGTCAATGACTTTGACTTAACGGTTTCATTAGAAAACTAGTGTTAAACTCAAATAATTTTCAAAACAATGGTCAAACTCTAATGGGTATAAATTAATGAGTGTCAAACTAAAAAAACCCCTTATTTTCTCAGGATATAGAAGAAATACGAGGTTTTGCTTTTGGCAGTTGATGATACATCAAAATAGTCCGTCATCAGAGTCATACACATGACAAAAATCATCCATCACGAGGATCAAGTATCTCATTTATTGGATCAGCTCATAAAGCCCAAAGAAGGCAAAACCAATCATAAAAGCCCATACAATGCCCATCAGAAGAATCATGGCTAAGGCCCAAATCCAGACCCGCACGAGTTCACTTATAAAGAAGATAAACGTTGCATAAAAAAGAGTCGTGGAGGGAGTTACGCCTCTACGGACACGCTTTATAAAGGAGGAGACCATTACTAAGAACGTATCCTTCCGTTGCGCCCTACATGCTGAAGTCAAGCAGAGAATTAACAATGACCATTATGTAAGGTAAAGAGCACAATCGATCGAGGTATGCAACTTTAACTGGGTTCTATCAAGATTTACTTCATTCTTCAACATAGTTGTTGACTTAAGCATTGGAGTGCCTTCAGCCATCAAAAAGTTGGTAATTGACAGTATAACATTTGTTTTGCAGGTCAAACTCAAAGGATGACGAGATTTGGATGCATCAGTTTGGCACTTTCCGTGGGAAACTACAAGTTTCATTTTTAAAAAGAAGATCCATAGTGACAAAGCTCACAAAAATCTGACCAACGATCGACATGCTATCAGAATAGATGGAACACTCTACAGACCCTCAATCCAGCGACAATCACAGTAACCCTCCCATTGACGACACCACATTGCCAGCGGCTAGCGATCGAGATCCAGCAATAACCACCAGGTCAATTGTACCCGACAATCAAGATCCACAACATGTAGTAGCTCAGACAACCCAGACATCTGACGACGCTGCTACTGACCCTTGGGTAGATATGCTTATGACCCAGATGAACTACATGATGAAGATGCTGAAAAAACTCACTCAAGAGCGCACACCCTATCCAAGAGCCGCCCAGCAAAACTCTACAAACCAAACCCGAGAAAGCAACGAGGTTCCTGCAGAACCTCAATAAGGAAATCTCAAAAGCAATGAACTTCCCCAAGGTAAGACCCCACAAAGTGATGGAACACCTATTGAAATCCCGTTCAGGATTGGAGTCACATATCCCAATGTATTGTACGAGCTAGCCAAGCCGTTATTCTCTGACGCTCTCATGATAACTCCCATGCCAAAAAAGTTCACCCCACCAAAGTTCAAAGCATATGATGGCACCACCAACCCAACAGATCATTTGCGAAATTTTCACCATATGATGGTGTTAAAGGAGACCACAAAGTCAATCTTATCCATAACATTTTCGACTAGTCTTACCTCTACAACAATGAATCGATTCAATAGCTTACCATTGAGGTCAATAGATTCCTTCCAGGTGCTAGCCACCGCCTTTATCACAAGATTCATCGAAAGTCAGAGAATGATAAAATGACTACACTACATCCTTCACATCAAACAGAAGCCTGAGGAGACGATAAGGGAATACGTCACTAGTTTCACTAACGAGCTGACAATGGTCGATGGATGCAGCGATGACACATCCACTGCTACTTTCACTGTCGGGCTGAAAAAATGACCATTTTTTATGCTCTCAACCTAAAACGTCCAAAAAGCATGGCGATCCTGTTGAAAACCGCCCAAAAACACATTTATCTCGAGGAGATGAAAGTTGCCACAAAGAAAAATGACCAAGAAAGAGAAAACCACTCAAAGAAGCGATAAAAGAGGGAGGAAAGAAAAAGAGTCGATAGACCCCACGAGGATAACATTCAGTCAAAGAGACATCGAAATAATGGGAGGCCCGAATCCAACTAGAAAAAATCCGAAAGCTGCAGTCGGCAAGGCTCAGACACAAGCAGGTAACAAGTGTGATGAAAAAGACATACAAACTGTACACAACCTTGAAAACAAACTGGGCCAATATACTGAAACACATGGCTAAATGGTAAGACGTCAACTGGTCACTCAGAATGAGAGGAGACCCAGAAGGAAGAGACAAAAACAAATATTGTTCCTTCTACAAGGATCACATGCACGATACCAAAGATGGCTACAATCTAAAAGATGAAATTGAGCATTGGGTTCAAAGAGGACTACTCGACGAATTCATTGGAATACCAGACAAACAACTCAAAGGAAAAGAAAAAGCAGATACCAATACTGGATCAAAAGAATAACCCAGATAACTGATATATGCCCTACACTGCATGGTCGGAAGGAACAAAATGATCAACCCAACTGAAAACATCTCTCACTCGGGCTGATCTATATTGAAGTAGGAGTACTAACGCCAAACAAATCTAGACAAACCATTTTACCAATTCACGATAAAAGAACAAGGAAAACCTTGCACCAATCAACTAACACAATTCAAATACCCTATTGACGGATGCAAACCCAACCCGAATTACCAACGACTAAATTGACAACAACGAAATTGATCAAACCTCGGCAGTTGGTGCTGATGCAAACATGATTAGACAATTTGGCGCTGATGTGAGAATGATTGGACAATTTGGTGTTGATGCGAGCATGATTGGACAATTTGGCGTTGACGCAAGCATGATCAGACAATTCAGCATTGCTCAGTTACCAAGTCAAGAAACACCTCGAGTCCATCAACTACAATAACATATCCAACGAATGACGAGAAGTAACAAACAAACGAAACCAATAGCAAATTCAGTGACTTGAACACATTGGCGAGGCGAGACAAACCAACAAAGACATAAATTTCTAACATCACGAGGATCAACATCAATCAAGCAAAGGTCAGGAAGATGAAACAAACCACTTTACAATCTAGCGTAACTTTTCAAGAAAAATAACCATTAGGGTTGGCCAGAATACCCGAGAAGGAAATATAAATAAATTACAAGTTTGAAATCCTCATCTTACACATGGACAACAAAATAAAGACATCAAAACTCAATAAT
Source organism: Berberis vulgaris (assembly GCA_963556465.1). Taxonomy (NCBI): domain Eukaryota; kingdom Viridiplantae; phylum Streptophyta; class Magnoliopsida; order Ranunculales; family Berberidaceae; genus Berberis; species Berberis vulgaris. Next base: position 20,647,758 of record OY747125.1, read on the forward strand.
ACAGAGCAATCAACATACCAAGCCAAAAGAGATCAAGACGCGAGTCAGACATATACAATAAACTTTAGGTCTGATCAACCACGAAGTAAAAGTTGGACGAATGAGTTAACTTATTCAAATAAAGAGATTCGTGTCGACTAGTATGTCGAACCAACAAAGTAAAAGTTGGACGAACGAGTCAGCTTATTCAAATACAGAGCTTCGGGTCGACTAGTATGTCGAACTAAGGAAGTAAAAGTTGGACGAACGAGTCAGCTTAATAAAATAAAGAACTTCAGGTTGATTAGTATGTCAAACCAACAAAGTAAAAGTTGGATGAATAAGTCAACTTATTCAAGTAAAGAGCTTCAGGTTGACTAGTACGTCGAACCAATAAAGTAAAAGTTGGATGAACGAGTCAGCTTATTAAAATAAAGAGCTTCGGTTCGACTAGTACGTCGAATCAACGAAGTAAAAGTTGGACGAATGAGTCAGTTTAATAAAATAAAGAACTTTGGGTTGATTAGTATGTCAAACCAATGAAGTAAAAATTGGATGGATGAGTCAACTTATTCAAATAAATAGCTTCAGATCGACTAGTACGTCGAACCAACGAAGTAAAAGTTGGACGAATGAGTCAGTTTATTCAAATAAAAAGCTTCGGGTCGACTAGTACATCGAATCAACGAAGTAAAAGTAGGACGAACGAGTAAGCTAAGTCAAATAAGGAACTTCAGGTTGACTGATATGTTAGACCAACGAAGTAAAAGTTGGACAATCGAACCAACTTACTCATAAAACTTTGGGACAACCAATACGAAGTAAAAGTCGAGACGAAAAGTCAACTTGTCCGAATAAGCTCCATCACATCAGGAAGAAATGATAAACTCAACTCACTTCAAGGCAACCAATAAAGCGGCCATAAAGGAATTATGATCAAGAAATTCAAACATGATCAAAGATGTAGCCGTAAAGGCCTCCTGGCCAGTCATAAAAATCAAACTAGAGATACGCAGTGCAACTTACTTCGACAACTATGACTGACCTAAAAAAGGTGTAAGCAACATACAATGAGTCAACAAGACAAATTACGACTACAATGAAAAAAAACATGCAAATAAGAATACCAAGAAGGAGAGTTTCTTTCATTAATAAAACTATTCTGTTACATCCGGGGAAGAAGATAAGGGAGTAGGAGATAAAACAGAGGCAACCACAACATCGTTGGTGACATCATCTGCAGGAGGGGGCAAAACTCTCTCTTCGGAAGGAAAAGGAAGCAATGGTTCTTCAACCACTGGAACTCTTGAAGAGTTCGGAACACCTTCTTTACCGTCATCATCTTCAAAAACTTGATCAACCAAGTGGTGGTACTTAGACAAATCAACACCAAGCCCCTCAATATAATAAAAAAGCTCAATCTGCCCATCTACAACTCGCTTCCAATCTTTTTCCTTCGCAATGCGAAGCTTGTCCTTGGCGGTAGCAAGTTCATTTTTTGCCGCAACAAGCCATCCCTCAATGACGACAAACATCATGGAAGTGTCTACCTTGACCTCGTTGAGCGCAACTATTAACTGTTTCACTCGTTTCTCAGCAATATCACGATTAACAGATTGCTCCATCACAACACGCGCATCCTTATCATAAGCTGCCTTCTCGGCAGACAACTCCTTCTCCACATCACACAAAAGGGGCACAGACCCATCCAGCTTGGTCCTCAAGGACTCGAGCTCAACTGCAGACTTATCCCTCTACTTTTTGCTTCAATCAACGAGGCATGAGCAGCCCCAACATTGTTATCCAATTCTGTGCATTGTGTTTTCAACACGTCGAATTGAGAAAGGACGTGAGAAAATACCAGCAACAGCGCTGCCAACTTTATCTCCAAAGAAGCCACCTGATCACGACCAACCTGATAAATCGAACCGATCACCCCCACATAAGTGAGATAACTCATCTCGTCCATTATCTGCTTAAGACCGTAATTAAGATGATCGCTCTGATCCAATAGAGGTATTGAAAATCTTTCCACTGAACGCCAGTGCCATTCATTTATCAGTCTGCGCACCATCTTGCACATCAAGTTGAGTAAACCAGCAAAACTTTCTGTCTGATTTGATACGAATATCTTTCGAACTAGGCTCAGGCCAGCTAATCTGTGGATGAAAAACACGGGGATTCGTAAGCACAAAGGAGCCACCTCCGACAACTGCAAGGGCAGGCGGAACGACGATAACAACAGAAAAATCACTCTTGACTCCCCAGCGCGAAAGAACCATAGCATGAGCAGAACAAGTAGTAGTGGTAGCAGGAGCAGAAAAGTCCAAACGAGCAGGATAAGAAATTAAGAATCTGGCCGCATCGCTAACATTAATGGAATAAGACCGAGGAGGAAGAACCTTGAGACTCTGACCACTACCAAAAACCTCTTTAGATTGCTCCACCGTCAGCTGGAACATCTTGTCATCGATAGCCCGAGGATCATTGTTAGACCATTCGACGACGTTCGAAACACTATAGGCGGAAATAAGCCTTTTTTTCATTATCGTTCAATGGACGAGTAGTCTCTATCTCACTCCTCTCCAACACCAACCTCATCTCCTCGACCTCCTTGAGGGATGTACGATCCTCTTATGTAAAATCCTTGCCAGAAGGATACAGACGAGATGCGGTTCGAGCAGCACCACGAGTAGAGAGTTGTTTCTTCTTTGGAACTCGACCAGGGTCTACCAATAATCGCTTCGACGGACTAGCAGGCCTCAGTCCTCTTCCTGGAAGCCAAGCCAACGACATTGACGCAGGCAGGAGCATCTAGATCTGCAACACGCTTGTCCGATCTCACTTCCCAATCAATGCTAGCACTACTAACGCCTGTAAGAGCAGCACAAACGACAATTTCCTCAGCATGGGATCCAATAAGCAAGGCCCGCTCCACTTCGTTCACAGTGTACAAACCGCTACACTCCAAGATATCCTCGAAGAGAAATGCCTCCACAGGGAACTCAGGAAGCTTCAAGAATTGGTCACTGATCCTTCCGTTTGTTAGAAACTCGAAATGACCACAAAATCGAATGACATCGCATTTAGAAGTAACCGGAGTTAACAGAAGCATAAAACCAGGACCTTGACCAATCTCGGATGTCATCATTAACCTTCGCAAAACACACATGCGAACGGATGAGGCAAATATCCTTGGTCACCATCATACCAACCACATAATGTAGGACTTTTACAGTCAGAGGAATGCCGGATAGAATGACCCTCGCGTAAGAAGAAACCATGACCTCCAACCATTAGGACCCATTTGGGCAACATGAATGCCCAAAATATTCATATACTCCCAAAACAACTCTGGAACTGAGAACCGAAGGCCAGAAGAAAACATGCACGAATATATTGCAATATACCCGGACCTTAGAAGACAAGGAATAATGTTCTGTCTAGGCAAAACAATCTCAAGGTCGGATATCAGATTATAGTTAGAACGAAGGTTATCCAACATCGCTTGAGAAACTTTTTGGGAGAAAAATAAGCTTCGCAAGTAGCTAGCGCCTTACCACTTAGTTTATCACCAACAGACATCGCTAGAAAACGGAGAAACAAGGAGAACAAAGAAGACGGAGGAAGAAAATAATCCTAATTTCAAAGATAGAATAATGAGGGAAAACAAACCAATCACACTCCCTTTTATAGAGCCAAACAACGAAGGGATTGCTCATGGGACGATGTGCGGGATATGATGGCTACGTGAAATCCAACAAAGCAAGAGTTGCTGACATACAAGATTCGAAAACTCAACAAAGCAAGATTTGAAACACCAACAAAGCAAGAGTCACTGACAAACATAAAATACAAGGCAATGATGGAATTAAAGGTCCAACTGTCATGAAGTTAGTAGCCACGTTAACATACCCACTAACTAAGGGGAGAGTAACTTATGATACATCAAAATAGACCGTCATCACAATCATACATGTGGCAGAAATCATCAATCACGAGGATCAGGTATCTCATCTACTGGATCAGTTCATAAAGCCCAAAGAAGGCAAGACCAATCATAAAAGCCCAGACGAGGCCCATCAGAAGAAATCCTGGCTAAGCCTAAATCCAGGTCAGCACAAGTTCTCTCATAAAGAAGAAAAATATTGCATAAAAAAGAGTCGTGGATGGAGTTACGCCTCCACAAACACGCCTTCATAAAGGATGAGACTATTACTAAGAACGTCTCCTTTCGTTGCGAGGAGAACAATCGACCGAGGTATGCAACTTTAACTAAGTTCTGTCCAGATTTACTTCATTCTTCAATAGAGTTGCTGACTTAAGCATCGAAGTGCCTCCGGTCACCAATAAGGTGGTATTTGACAGTCTAACATTTGTTTTACAGGTCAAATTCAAAAGAGGACGAGATTGGGATGGATCAACAGTAACATATTATGTGGCGGTGGTCCTGCTTATGGGATCAATTCAATATGTTCTAAGAATAAATCTTTAAGTCTTTGTGTACTTAAAAGATAAAATAGATATAGTATGCCACTATCACCAACACCGTATATGAATGCACATATATTATGAACCAACAAGTTCTTGGTTTTAGGATTGAATAGATTTTAACAAATACCAAAGGAACATCATGCTTTCAGGTTTGTCCAGATAATTCCTTGATGGCACGAGAGATGCTTATTTGATCCTAGTCTCATTATTGCAATGCCTATTTGTCGGAGCTATTACAAGATTATGTCCATCGTGAATACAATCGATGAATTGATGGCCGTTAACAGTCAGTCAGCCTTTGTAAGTTGTTCTGCTATCTAGAACATTTTGAGCGATTAATATGTAGTGTATTTTTACAATATATGAAACCCCATAGTCTCTCATACATCAAATTTTGTTCAAGATGCTCTAAGAACTTGAGGTGCTAAATGATCACGACTAGCATCTTTAACGATTTACTGTGTGTTGTTGCACTATGTTAGAATAGGTTAGAGATTACCTCAATTGCTTATTGAATGTAGTAGAGTATTATTGTGGAATACTGAAGTTGCAGCTGCAGGGTTGCGAACTAGATCACTTTCTTTAAGACGGAACCAGAGCTCTGTTCAAAGTGCACATAGTGTTGTAGTGGCGCGAAGTCTCTCCCATGATAAAATAACCCAAAAAGGCCACAAACTTATGCTATTTGAAAGAGGACTAAGTGTATCACCTGCAGAGACCCTAGGTATAGAAGATGTATGCCAATTGAAAAAGTGTGAATAAAAAATTCAATGATGGGCATTGAGTCCAACTTTATTTGGCTTTATTCTAAAGTTGACCCATAGAACAATTATCGTTTCATATTGAAACTGTGAACATGTGCACGCCATCGACCAATAAGATGGCATGAAGTGTTAGACACCAAGAGTTTTGTTATATACAATCTAAGTGGATTGAACGGTTTTCAGTTTTATTTTCTAGTAATATATGAATGTTGTAGGACTTATTTGGTCATATCCATATTTTAATTTATCTACATCGTCATGCTTCTTCAAGCCTATCCACAATTGATCTTATTTAGATTTTATTTTATCCACAATCATTATTATCTTCGTGTTTATATGATTTTATCCACTTTCAATTTTGTACGAATTTTCCCGCTTTCTCGATTCTATCCTTAAATCATTTTATCTACAATTATTTTTATTTCATCGTCGTGTTTCTCAAATGTCATGTTTGATCTTATCAAAAAATTGATCTCATCCATAGTAGATCATAGCATGATTATTCGATTTTATCTATATTAATGCCCTTCTGTATTGTCGTGCTTATCTCGACTAAGATGTTTCTTAAAATAAACTTATATAATAGTTGATTTCAAGGCATGTTATATTTAGCTAATTTGTACATTCACCCAATCCAACAATTTTAAATTTATGTATTATCAATTCGCTTTATGATTGTACGAGTTGTTAAAAATAAAAATAACGATATTTTGTTTGTTTCAACACTATAGCACTTCCTGCAAATCTTAGTTTTGATTATACAATTTTATCTATCCATTTTTTTTAATATTGTAAAAATTAGGTAACGTCGTTACTATTTGTAGCAGTTCAATGTGGGAGTCTGCTATTGATAGATTATGCGATGTAGTAGTTGTACACAGTTACAAAACTTCACTGATCGATGGATCAAACTATTGTTAAAATAATCTATGTTGAAGTTGAAATCATGTTGGAGAGGAAATTTTATTGGATTTTATAGATTGAAAAAAAAAACTATGACATTGCTCACATTTGTAATCGGTGTTGGAAATATTATGATGGTCTTATTCGATCACAGTAAAGAGACGTGACCATGTAAGTTTTCTTGAATGAAGTGGCATCTCTCTAAAAAGTGAGTTTTTTTTGGTCAATTGGTTTTTACAAATCTCTCTCGCCTTCCTCATTCGCCAATCGATCACTCTGCATTCTCGTCTTTTTACATCAACCGGTAATCTCTTATTTGTTCGTTTCTTTAATAACACTTGTGTTTTCTCTTTATTAGCTAGTCTTGCTAAAGTCACTAGTATAATGAAGATTGATAAGAGAGCACACTCCATCTTTTAAAGACTTGAGCATTGTCACTTTAAATTTTCCTAATTATCTTTCATTGACGATGAATTCGCCACATGCTTTCTGAAAGTGATGATTGGTGTGATCGTTCTTTTTGATTGAGTGATCAATCCTTCGATTGTGCCTATGCCTTAATTTACATCAACATGTTTATTGGATTATTGAAGTTACATATACCGACTAACAGATCGATGCAAATTTAATTCCTTTTTTTAGTGACTATTATGAGAGGTGGTGTTCAAATTTTGGTAAAAAAAAATATCGGGTCGGCTTTTTGGGGTGCTCTTATGAATTTTTTGTGTGAAGCGAAAAATGGTTGATGAGTATTCCAGAAGGGTCGCTAGGATGGCAGATTACGTAAAATGAAGTTAATAAAAGCGATAAAGCTAGTGGGCCCAGCTTTAAACAGAAATCACCCGCACACCAAGTGCTCAGCACGCACACCAATGCACTAGTTACATCTCTCACTCATCAAAACCAGATGAACTACTCACTCATCCATCCGTTTATCAACCTAGTCTGTCGATCACTATCAACCTCGAGAAATAACTAAACAAGAAAATGCACGAAGTAACATAAATCTATTGCTACAAGAGCACTGTAACGTCCATTGCTCAAGTCGAATCAACAGATATCAAGTAACCCACAAAACCACAGTCACTTCAAGAGCCTTCACTTTTTGTACCAAATTTTCTATCAGGAAATTGTTTCTCTCTCAAATCTTCCAATCAAACAGCGAAACAGAGAAGCGGCGAAGAAGATGGCATCGATTATGAGAGGAATTGCGAGGAGGAGCAGCAGAAGCAGTTGTGCAGTGGGAAGTGTTCGATCAATGTCTTCGTGGTGGACGAGCGTGGAACCAGCTCCAAAAGATCCGATTCTTGGCGTCACCGAAGCCTTTCTCGCTGATCCGAGTCCTGATAAAGTCAACGTTGGAGTTGTGAGTTTCAATTTTTTCCTCTTCTTCTTATTCTTTGCAATCTCTTCTTTGATTTGATTTGGATCTGTATTGTTTTGTTGTTTAATTTTGTGTTTCGTGATGTAATTTAATAATCAGGGGGCTTATAGAGATGATAGTGGAAAGCCGGTTGTGCTCGAGTGCGTAAGAGAAGCGGAGAGGAGGATTTTGGGGAATCAGAACATGTAATTGCTTCTCTCTCTTTCATTCCTCAACCTGTTCATGGTTCAATTCTTAATCATGGATGAATTTTAATCAGTTTATTAATTTTCATATTTATATTTGAGTCAGCTAATTAGAAGATGGTCCCCTTTCCCACTCATAGATTCTGAGCTCTTTTTTACTTTTTATCCTCCCACTTGTATGATTTTGAATGATCTTGTTATATTATTTTGGAATCTTGATACAAGTGGGAGAATTCTCTCGTCTAGTTGGTTGTGAAAAAAATGTGCCTCACCCCAAAGATAATTGTAATGGTGGATACAACTTGAATGTAAATGGGAGAGAACATTGTTCTTGCTTATAATCATTTGAATCCAAGCACGGAGTATTGGTGATTGAACCTCAAATTATTGGCTATAAGTGGATAATATAATCATGGTAACCAGGGTTCAGGAAATAGCTACTGGAGTTACTACAATTGAGATAATGCCTATGTTAAACCTACCTCAGCTAATTCTAGATTGACAAGTCAAAAACACCGAACTTCCTATAGACATAATTCAAATGAAAACACTCATTGTTTGAGGAGCTGTTCTACACAGCGAGGAAGCGGGCGAGGAAATCAGCGAGGGAGGGAGAGAGGGGACCGCCCATCCCCCTCGGGAGTCGGGATGCGCGCATGAAAAATGACGACGCGCATCCCGAGAGTGATGGCGGTCCCCTCTCTCCCTCTCTCCCTCCCTCGCTGATTTCCTCGCCCACTTCCTCGCCATTTAGAATTTCTCTTGTTTGAGAGGGAGAATTAAGGGTCATGAATTTATATTTTTTGGGTTTTGGGGAGAGAAACCATGCAACTGAAAGCCTTCTATTAATGAGTTTTATATTTGGAATTTTAATTTATTTGTTGCTTGAAAGGGGGAAGCATTAGTATTTTGACTAGCTTGGTCCAATAGAGAACCCAACATGTGAAACGGATTATAAAAGAAAAACATGTGAACCAGATTAGGTAAGCACAGTTTGGTACGAAATAAACTTTTGAGGTTTTTTGAGTTTGACACTCATTAGTTTATACCTATTAGAGTTTGGCCCTCGTTTTAAAAACTAATTGAGTCTAACACTCGTTTTTTGGCGGAATCGTTAAGTCCACGTCATTGACTTGTCAAGACTAATATTTTTGATCATTTTGCCCTACTTTCTTCTTTCTCCCTACAACTATTCTTCTCTTTGCCAGTAGGAACCTCACCCCCAAATCCCAACCCCCATTGCCACCACCTCTACCCAAATCCCTAAGGGTATGTGATGAATGAGGTTGTTTGAGGTTGGGGTATGATGTTTATTTTCTCTACTGTTGTGATTCATTGATCCCCAGTCAAATGTTTCTAAAGAACCTTAGTCCTATAATATGACAATAGAGAGAGTTTCCCATATTCTCGGCCTCTTTTCCTCTCCGCCATGTGCCTCCATCCTTTCCACCCCGCACCTTCATCTCCTAACACAGCTCCGGTGGGTGAGAGAGAGTGAGTGAAAGAGAGACGAAGAGACTGTGAGGTGGAGGAGGAGATCTGAGGGCCGATGAGGGCTTTTTCTTGCGTGGAGATTGAGAGATTTGCGAAGTGTTTACAGGTAAATTTACTACCAAGAGAGACGTTCACAGGGGATGAATATATTAACCTTCTGAATGACACACTTTTGATATTAGCAGTACATAATTTTTTTTCCTAATTACAGCTCTTGATTCATCAACTTATGCATTCTAAGACCGTAAATCAATTCTTCACTCCTCTTTAAATTGTAGAATTATAACAAGACAATAGTAAAACTCACACACTCACTCTACTTCGAGATATATATAGATAGATGAAACTTGTTTGAACCAAATCAAGAAGCAACAGCAGCAATGAAAGAAAGAGGCGACCACTACCTCCTGCATTTGCTCTCCACAGCATGCAGCGACAGATGAATCACCAACCATTGCACCTATCAAAAGAAAGTTTGATGATCTAGGCTAGGGTTAAGGAGAGGAACATAGGAGGAGGTTTGAAAGAGAAGGGAAAGCCTAGAGTACACTAACTTTTGGTTGTCTTGGAATTGTGTGGATTGAATTGGAGCTGATAATCAGTGATTCAATGTGAAATTATTCAATATTGTGAAATTGTGGAACCATGAGCCAACAAAATCATTGTTTCGCCTAATTAGACTTTAGGTTCTAGTTATTTCGATATTTTGATTTAGGCCCCACATATTCAGTAAGACTAAATCGGAAATGACCACTATACACTTACTTTTAAGTTAGCACCACATCATGAGTTAAATATTTTGAGGGCAATTTGACCTTGTGTTTTGCCTCATGATGCGACCTTACCTCAACGTAACAGTAGTGTGGTATTTCTTAGCCTAACAATTTCATCACGACTTAGGGCTCCTATCCTAAAGTCTAATTAGGCCAAACACTGGGCCTAAACTTTGAAAATCCCTTTTTTTCCCTTGATTTTAATACAAACTCTTATGTTACTCCATTATTTGTTGATAATCAAGTGTATTCTGTTACAGGGAGTACCTTCCAATGGGAGGAAGTGTGAAAATGGTTGAGGAAACTTTGAAGCTAGCCTATGGAGAAAACTCTGATTTAATCAAAGAGAAACGAATCGCAGCTGTGCAAGCTCTTTCTGGAACTGGTGCTTGCAGGTTGTTTGCGGATTTCCAGAAACGTTTCCGTCCTGATTCTCAAATCTATATACCTGTCCCAACCTGGTCTAAGTGAGCACCTTACTAAAATCTATGCTTTAACTTTATAGAAAATTTCCAAAACTCTGGTTGTGCTTATATTCCATTGAAGTTGGTCTTTGATAAACTGCATTCCATCTGTAATTGAATGAATAAACATGTCAAAGTTGATGTATTAAGAAATTGAGATTGCAGATACTTCCTTGTGGAGTTGATTGAACATCGGGATGGCAACAGGTTGGGTTTGGATTTTTTTCATTACACTTTATCAGGTCAGCTTGTTAGATCGGGTAAAATTTGCAGAAATGCTAGATCCATACCCACCCCGCTGCTATCCCAAATCGAAGTATTAAATTGCTTCAGTTTTGTATTTTTTTCTTTTTCTTGCTTTCATTTAATTTAATGGAGAGTCTAATGGGAGAATTCTATCCCAGCCATCATAACATCTGGAGAGATGCCCATGTACCTCAGAGAACTTTCCATTACTACCATCCAGAAACAAAGGGTTTGGACTTCGCTTCATTGATGGATGATATTAAGGTGTGTAACATGTCCAGACTGTTCTTATTTGGTACTCATTCTCTAATTTTAATATGCTATACTGATTATAATTTTCTTACATCTTTTATAAAAGAATGCTCCAAGTGGCTCCTTCTTTTTGCTCCACGCGTGTGCTCATAATCCGACTGGAGTAGATCCCACAGAGGAACAATGGAAAGAAATATCGTATCAGTTTAAGGTGGGAATATCATATTAAACAACAATCACTCTTTCATGAATTAAAGTGAAAACTAAATTTTTATACATTATAATTTGTTTCTTTCAATTTCAGGTGAAAGGACATTTCCCCCTCTTTGATATGGCATATCAAGGTTTTGCTAGTGGTGATCCTGAGAGGGATGCAAGATCCATTAGGATTTTCCTTGAGGATGGTCATCTTATTGGATGTGCCCAATCCTATGCCAAGAATATGGGACTTTATGGCCAGAGAGTTGGATGTCTTAGGTATACCCCATAACTTTTTAGTTTTTATTATCATCTGTGTATGAATTTTAACTCATCCAAGAACAATAAGGTCAAGTAGGTATAAGGAATAAGAAGCTTGAGGTGGAACCAATAACCAATATCAGCCTGCACTTCTCATGTATTCTAGTTCAATCTCTTGTTGTAGCATATATTTTGAGAGTCATCAAAAGTTGGAATCTTGATAATGTGCACCTCAGGGGATTTAACTGATCCAGTGGCCTCTTGAGCTGTTTTTGTTGAGTCTGACCCTGAGATACCAGCATTTTCATGCTCTCCCTTTGTTAACATGGCTGTTTTTTTTTTTTTTTTTTTTTTTTGATAGGTTATGGGATCCTTAAAAACCCAGCTCGCCTTCCAAAAAAAAAAACACTTTTTAGAATCTTACATCAACCCGTATTAAGTTATTTTCTTGTGAAGACTACTTGATTAAGTAGTTTGCCAGATGATATATCTAGACATTAGAACTTGATTAGGTAGTCTTCAGTTGTTTCTTACCTAATTGTCTATAATCTGATGCTCGTGGTTGATAATGCGATAGGTAAGATAGGATTAAGTGATGCAAAATAGGGACATACCTAGAGTAGACAGGAACATGGCCTTTTTGACGGGAAACATCACAATAGGGAATTCGAGGTAGTAGGCAGTGTTATTTGAGAAAGCTATTCTCAAGGTTGGCCTTCTGGTTTTGGACAATCAACTCAAAGAATATCCGATACAAACTACACAGAACGACAACATTGAAGTGACTTGGCAAACTTACTGGAAAAACAGACTACTTAGTTTCTTGACAAATGATCGGTTTTCTTCCAGATAGAACATCTTGAATTCTTGATGAATAATGCCTAGTCACTACCTTTGTGTTGATTTTTGTATTTGATGTGAATTCCATACTTCGTCATTCAGTCTTATAACATATCATGAGGAACCTGTTTGCCAATGCAGTTGTACTTGATGAGAATTTTTTTTTTTGCAATGTAGTGATTTGTCGTGCTTTGAAATGATGAACTGCTTTTATACTACAGTGTTGTCTGTGACGATGAAAAACAAGCAGTTGCTGTCAAGAGTCAGTTGCAACAGATTGCCAGACCCATGTATAGCAACCCACCAGTGCATGGTGCTCTAATCGTTTCAACCATCCTCGGTGATCCAGAGTTGAAGAGCTTGTGGCTCAAGGAAGTCAAGGTAAAGCCTGGCCAATTCGACTGTACAGTTTTCTGAAATTCTTTGCAGTAGTTAGCATAATATATTTGTTTACCAACTGGACCAGTTTTTATCTATGTTTTTGTATTTTAATACATTTGGCCTACTAAAACTATACTATCCTAATTAATCAAGAAATTAGCTCCTCTATAATGTAGGGTAAAACTTGGTCGAATTAGGTAGGTTGGTGCTCAACCCTAGGATAACCTATCTCAGGGGTGGAAGTGTCTGCCCAAGCCCAAGCCACTTTGTTTGGGCAGGTTGATCACCTTGGTCTGGTTGGTTGGTTTAGTTTTTATTTTTATTTTTATTTTGTCTTAATACACTATTTTTAGTTTATTATGTATATAAGTAACCACGTAAGAGATTTATCCTTATATGGATGAAAGGACAATGAAGAGTATTAGTAAATGGGAATTGGAAATTTAAGCTTTAGGGTTTGGTTTAATTTTCATGTCGGCTTTAAGTTGGGGCATGCTTTTGTAATCGGCAGTTGTAGAGAATGAAAAACTCTTATTTGTATGGAAAATTGGATATATAGAAAATTGGAAAGTTTGAATTTAAGGAAGCCTAATGGTTTAGAGAAACTTATTTATTTAATGTCTTTCATAGTTTCAGGATTCTTCCAAGTTCAAAATTAAAAAAAAGAACAATTTCCTGAAATAACTTATATTTAATAACTTCATAGGACAAATTATAGCATTCAAGTTCAAGTTGGTTCAGTCCAAGCATTCAAACCAACCCAATCAAGCATAAATTGGGTTTACCAAATTTTGGCCGAAGTCATAATTCAGGTTTAAAGTTGTTGCCTTGACCCTACCCAACACCAGGTTGGTTCGGGTGGATCAGGTTGGACTCGGCCAAGTTTCATCCCTACGTGCATGATCTAACTCAAATTTTTGAAATGGATGGAATTCTGAATTTACTTCATGAAAAGGAGCACTCATTTGATCTGTATACCTTTACATCAGGTTATGGCTGATCGCATCATTGGAATGCGTGGTGCTCTAAGGGAAAAAATTGAAAAGTTGGGGTCACCCTTATCTTGGGAGCATATAACTAATCAGGTACTTTTCTAGACATTGTATATTTTCTTCTGACAATTCCTTACTTCCATCTTCAATATTGAATTTATTTATGATTTCATTTGCCTTGCAAAACAGATTGGAATGTTTTGCTATAGTGGCATGACACCGGAACAGGTTGATCGCCTAACAAATGAATACCACATTTACATGACCCGTAATGGTCGTATCAGGTAAATCAAAACTCTCTAGTTAATTTTCCCTTTTGTTTTGCATGAAGTTGTCAGTTTGGTGACATCTTTTTTTCGACCTTTTACAGTATGGCTGGTGTTACCACCAGCAATGTAGGATATTTGGCAAATGCCATCCATGAAGTCACAAAATCTTCTTAGAACTAGGCTTTGGACAAGAAAACTCTCAGATTTTTTTTACTGGAGGCAAGACAATTATACCAATGAGTCAAAAGTAGGGTTGGATTTTAAACTTATTTGGGTGTTGGGAATAAAATGAACTTGATTAGGCTTGATATGATTTGATGTCAATATGGCAGGGGAATTCGATAGAACTGCAAGGCCCCACATTTTTATCCTCATAAGGATTCACATTTAGTCCATCAATTTTTTTTCTTCTTCTCATATATGTGGGTTGTTTCCGCTGGTATACTCATACTCAGGATCCAGTTTGTTGCAGGAACTGAGAAGGTCCATTATCATTAGTTTTACTTGTCCATTATCATAAGGATTCACATTTAGTCCATCAAAACCTCATTTTTAGTATTGAAAAAAATATCACTGCACGAAGTCCCATACTTCTCTTCTTTGTTGTTTTGGTCACCACAATAATCAATTTAAGAATCTATATGATTTCGATGTATGTAATTGGGCAACATCTCTTTCTTGACGGTTGACTTTTCATTCCCGGACCTTTATGAGAATGTTCACATATATTTAACCAAGGATAGTGACAATTTCGGTTCCCTGATTTTAGAAAAAATGTGAAAAAAAATGTTTTTAATTTCAAAGTTAACAATATATATTAAGTATCTCTTAAAAATGTTTTTAATTTCAAAGTTAACAATATATATTAAGCATCTTAATTTGAAAAAAAAATCTAAAATTTTTTACAAGACGATTTAATATTATGCGTTATCATCTTAAAAAATATATATAAAATTATATACGAAACTATTAGTTTTTTAATTTCTTTGAGATATGTGCCCGATAATTGACTATTAGGCCTTAACTTTTATTGGGTTGGCATTGCTTAAATCAATCACATGATAGACTTTTAATACTAGAATAATGTTATATTGGGTTAAAATGTATTTTCATAAATATTTCGAATTTCGAAAGGTATTTTGGTAACTCAAAAATAAATAATATTTCGTAAAATTTTGATAAACTAATAACCACTTTCTAAGTATTACCATAAAACCAAGGACCACATTTTCTACTACCTTTTTACTAATGTTTACCCTAGAAAAGTATTTTGCTTTGCTAGTAATCCGATTTTTCTCTATTAACCAGGTATTGCCTTCTAGAGTCTTGACCTATATCACATGCTAGTAGTTTTGTACAAGGATTGTGATTTCATTTTTCGAGGTAATTTTTATAAGTTGATTAAGAAATATTTTGTTGTGTATAGAAAAAAAAAAATTTCGATTGTAATTTTGAAGTTATCAAAGATAATTTAAATATTTTAAACTCTTATATACCACATAAAGAGTACCACAAGACTCATAATGTCATATAAACAATACATTGCATAAGAATAACTTATATAACAAAATTTTAATACTAAATTAGGGTTAAAATGTAGGAAAATTGAGATTGGCTTAACTAAATAAATGAATATGTCGAATTTCAAAAGAAATTTTGGTTGCTCGAAAAAAAAAATATATTTCGTGAAATTTCGACTGTTCAAAAAATCACATTCTTTGCATTTAACTAGGATATTTCCTGTGCCGTTGGCACTCTACATTTTTTTCTTTAAATATCATATATTGAATACCTTCATCACTATCTTCACTTTCGCTCTCAATCAGCTTTGAAATGCAAGCCTATTCTAAGATAAAATAGAATCAATTAAGGGAAAACATATACTATAAATTTTAAGGTTAGACTCGGTTGAAATTTGAATAAGTTAGAGAAAAAAAAATTTAAACGTTGAAAGTGAGTTCTCCACCAAACTTTGAATTTGCCAAAATATGAAGTTCAAGATTTTTGTTCAAATGTGCATTAAGATGCTTGAATCATTTAAGTATTTGTATTGATCATTGATTTTGTTGAAAAAAATCTTTAAAAATACATTTCAACGATACCAAATTTACCAAAATTTGATAGCTAGGTAGATAGTTATGATAATTTTTATTTTAAAATAATACTTTTTCTCTTTACCACATCTACATTTCACTAAACTTTTTCGCTATTTTTTCATTTTCTTTGCATTTTTAAATGTTTTATATTTATAAATATGACATTATATAAAATATATTTCAGCTTATCCACATCTACATGTTTTCTTATCCACATATTTATTGTTTTTTCTTGAAGAGCCTCTATAATATATTTCCGTTTCAAATGAGACATTTTTTTTTTTTGGGAAAGGAGTTGCAAAAAATAAAATTATTGATTTGATACCCAATAACAAACCATTTTTCAATTGATAATGTGAAAAAGGTGAGTGATGGAAAAGTGTTCTCTTACACTTTTACACATTTGTTCCCCATTTGTTCCCTTTTTCAATTAATTTCATACTTGCAAGGGACTGCCCCTTGCAAAACTCCACTCCTCTCTTATCTCTTCGTATTTGCCAAAAAGTCAAAACTCTATTAAAATGAAGACCATCATATTTCCCTTTTTTTTTTTCTTTTTTCTTTTTTATCTTTTTTTCTCATTCTTGGAAAAACTTGCAATATTATTTTTTTTTTTTTTTCATTTGCAACAAAAAGGCGGGATATTCAAAACTCCTCCAAAAACCACTATCGGTGTGCATAAGAAGTTGAACATACTATTTTTCATGGTTGACAATATATATCGTACTCAACAACTTCATGCTGCGAGGTTGAAGGGGTTTCAACTACTTATAGCTGGAAAATTTTAGGGGTCGAGGGAGGGGTCGAGGGGAAGGGAGCGAGGGATGGGTGTAACCACCCATCCTCCTCGTGATGAGTCCCCGCATGTATCTCCAACGCAATGCGCTCATCCCGAGGCCCTCGCCCCCTCTCCCTCGCTCCCTCCCTCGCTCTGTAGCCAAACTCCTTATAGCTAGAGCCTTGAAACATTTCGGCCTTGATGTTGATTACATTAACAGCTGCTAAGACGAGAAATAAGTAGTGGAGGTCGAAGAGAGCCAAGGTGAGGCATCCTAGGTGTTGTCGTTTTGTGTTTCATATATGTTGTTACTCTTTAGATCAATCAATGACTTACAACCACAATGA
The DNA here is from genome assembly GCA_963556465.1 of Berberis vulgaris. Classification (NCBI taxonomy): domain Eukaryota; kingdom Viridiplantae; phylum Streptophyta; class Magnoliopsida; order Ranunculales; family Berberidaceae; genus Berberis; species Berberis vulgaris. The sequence goes on from OY747125.1 coordinate 20,664,858, forward strand.
TAATTGATCATGCACGTGAATCTCTGTTGATAAAAGATTTGTTGGCATTTAATTTACTTTGATTTTTCTTGTTGTATTTAATTTTGTTTGCTTAAATTTATGGGGGGTAATGACTTGAAAATTAGTTTAAATTGGAGTTTTGCTTGAATTGGATTGGAGACATAAAAGTTTATACAATATACATCGAAGTTAATATATGAAATCCAAAATTTACTAATTGTAAGATATGTTGATATCTTATTTTTCGACAAATTTGAAGTCGGCGTTTTTTTTAATCTAAATTGATAAAAATACGCAAACTAACCCAATATTAAACTTTGGGCGGGCATGAAAGGGTTTGGGTGGACTATCAACTGGTAAAGAATAAATGTTGTAATCTTTACTAATATCAAGTATTCATTAATCAATCAAATACATGATGATGATACACCAAACCACCCTTTAGTTCGCGTTGTACGCGTGTCATGATGATCTCATCAGCAGAGCAAAGTGTGCCCAATTGCCCACCAAATCTGATAAGACCCGGACAACATTAAGCCCAATTCGGCAGAATCCAGAGGGTTGGATCCAAGTTGCAGCGCCTTACTAAGCCCACACATCACATGACAAAGCTCAATACCCGTAAAGCCTAATCAGTTAAGTATCTGGGAGATCACCTATGACGGGCAGGTCAACAACACATTGGTTTCGACTAAGAAACATATACCGAGTATAAGTCGTGCATGAAAATTTCCTTGCATGGATGGATAACACTCCAAAAGGACAACCACTCCTGCAGATCTAGGAGCACAAGTCGTGTAGGGAAACTCTCCTTCAAGGGAGACTCTCAACTAGAAAGTGATCTCCAGCAATATCTATTTTCCTAAACTATGCCACCAAAGGCCTAGCCGAACGAAGACTCTCGCATTATAAATAAGACACAAAGTTGATGAGAAAAGATACACTATAGAACCTAATTTACAGCTTTAAGCCTTTCTCGACCCTTGTCTGACTTCGCTCACGTGCGTTTCCTGTGCAGGTCGAAGTCAAGGTCAATGATAGCAGGATTCGACTACATCAGTTTGGTGCCGTTCGTAGGGAACGACGAAATTCCTTAAAAAAATAGTAATATCACCCTACCTCACAGTACATAGATATGGTGACCACGAGATTTCGCAACAATAGAGACATCCCTTAGTCTTCGAACGCTCGTACTATGAGAGTGCCACCAGTTCCAACGAATTCGGCACCGTGGAGGGAACAAAATCAGACACCCGCGCTGGTGGTAGCTGCGACAACCCCAGGGTGGATCTATTGTCAACCCAGATGCAGCAGATTGCATGAGCGGTGGAGATGCTCACTCAGCATAACCCTTCACCCGCAGAAGGGACTTGGAGCAGTGAAGAGCCCCGTCTCCAGAAAATACCAGAGAAAACGTTCAGAAGAGCCGCGCTTCCCCATCAGGCTCTCAGTGGACCAAAGGCAGAAATCCAACGTTTAGTTAGAACTTACAGACAAAACTCCCAAAACCCCCTCCAACCAGGGGTTACCAATCCTGATGTGTTGTTCAACCTCATTGTCCCTCCGTTCATGGATCATATCATGAACCAACCTTTACCAAAAAATTCACTCCGTCGAAGCTTGAGTTCTATGAAGGGACGACAGACCTGTCTGATCACTTGAGTCACTTCCAACATGTAATGGCGCTCAAAGAAGTATCTGAAGCAATAATGTGTTGGTCATTCCCTACCAACCTAAAAAAGTCAGCGCTGGTCTACTTCCACAGCCTCCCTCCGAGGTCCATAGACTCATTTCGGACACTGGAAACAACATTCCTTACACGCTTTGTAGGCAACCAATGAATCAGGAAGGGCTTGCATTATCTGTTCACCCTCAGACAGAAGCCAAACGAGACGTTAAGGGAATACGTCACACGCTTTAATGATGAGTTAACTCTCATCAATGGCTGCAGTAGTGACACTGCGGTCACAGCCTTCTCCTCAGGTTTGAGGAGAGGCAAGTTCTATAATTTCCTCACTCTGGATCCTCCAACCGATATGGCAGACTTACTAACTAGCCTAGAGATACATCACACTCTCAATGAAATGTTGGCCACCAAAAAGGAGGCGGAGTCCGAAAAGAAACCCTCTGGATCTAGAGACAAGAATGAGGGAAAGAAGCAGGATGACGACGATAGAAAAATGAAACACAGCGATGGAAAGTCCGACTTTGACCATGCTAGGCAAGACAAGGCATCCAACTACGTCGGGTCTAAATTCATCACTCCCCTCAACTCCAGTCTATTCGACGTCCTCAACTCTATCATGAATTGGGAAGAACTAAACTGGCTCGCCAAACAACAAGAAGACCCCTCCCGACGGGATACAACAAATACTGCTCTTTTCACAAAGAGGACAGCCACAACACTGAGAATTGCAAGAGTCTTAGGAGCGAGATAGAGTGATGTATTTAGAAGGGGAAGCTCGAGGAGTTCCTAAGCCCGGACAAAAGGCAGGATCGGGCAAAGAAAGAGGAAGATTATGTTAAGGAGATAGATAAAAAATCTTCGTGCTTCATGGAGTCGGCTTCGAAGATGAGCAATCTAACAAGTCATGTAAGAGGACACTTCTCAAAATGCAGACGCAACCCACCGACGAAGATAGACAAGTGCAACATGCACGTATTCAGACCCCCATCCCACCACTGATGTTCATGGACCAGGATCTTCAAGGCGTTCATTCTCCTCACAATGACGCCCTGGTCATCTCGGTCCTCGTTTCAAAGTGGGAAGTGAAAAGGGCCTTGGTGGACATGGGAAGCTCTTTAAATGTCCTGTTTCTCAACGCTTTCCGCAATATGCAACTCAAGGAGGCAGACTTAACGCCCGCCAACCATCCCATGGTCGGGTTCAGCGAAGATAGATGATTCCCTATTGGTAAAATCAACTTAATGGTAGTGGCACGAGAGCCACAATTACGAAAGCACTCTGTCCAGAAGTTCATGGTGGTCGATGCTCCTATAACATCATCCTGTGAAGGCCTTGGCTTCACCATATGGAAGCAGTGGTTTCTACTCTACACCAATGCATCAAGTACACAGCCAACCAGGCCCAAGGAATTATTCGTGGAGATCAACCTTCAGCGAGAGACTGCCACTACGCAGCACTAAAGTAGCTAGATTGCTAGCAATACAACTCGGGCCCGCGGGACAGATATATCATACACCGAACCCAAATTCGAGGGAGGATCACCCCGCGCGGACCGAAACAAAGCTTCTACAACCAGGGCTCAACTATCCGACGAGCCAAAATTCAGCACTGGAGACACCATCTAGTCCAACACAAAGCAAAGTAGTATACTTCATCAAACAGGCGCCTCCTCAGAATGTTGACAACCAGTGAGGAACGACCCGCCCACGAGAAGTACACTTTTCAGTAACTTCGCTAACATTGGCGACACGTGACACTTCGTCGAAAGTACACAGTCTGAGCCAAGACCATGCGCGTCTCTTTCAGGGCCAGATTAGCTTAGTTTCTGTTTAGAATTGAACTATCTTATTACTTTGATTTTTTTTCCAGTTTAAAAGAATTGTTCGCACAAGACATATTCAGGGAATAAAATAGACTTTATCGATTGAAATATAAGTTATTATAAAGCTTGCCCGACTGACTAGTACAACAGTTTATAAACTACAAGTATCTAAGTCCGACGCAAGTATCTATCCGCTCAAACGCATGGCAAGACTTCGCTCCGCCAATCTGTCTTCGGAAAGGATTCAGAAGTAAAAGTAAAGTACTTGAAAAGGCTGCAAGTACAAGCTTTATTTTTTGCTCTGCCACCCTACCTCACAAGGATGATCTGAAAGTGGCAGCAAAGACACTCACCATGAGTTGTGGACATCTTTGTTCTGCCTATCTCCCTTGCGAAGAGGATTCAGAAAAGGCAAGATGGGGACATCTTTCAAATGTGTAATGCCTAGGGTGACGTAAAGTTACCATGCTAGGACCGCAAATCGTGTCCGCCAGAGCCCCACTCTGCCAAGTATGTCTTCCCGCTACGACATCGCTTGTGAAGCCTAGTGGGTACAGTAGAAAATTTTGTCCCAAAACTAGTTGTTGGCATTATCTCCCAATAGTAGTGATGGATGGAAACTCGGGAGCAACAGAAATCGACGGACAAACTCGTCCCCTGAGGGAGAGTTTTTACTTCTTCTACGCAATGTAAAAAGAAATTACAAGGTTCCATGGAACCAATTGGATGCTTACCCAAACTTGGTGGCACCACATAAAAACGGGTCTCATCAAGAGTCATCACTACAAATGTCAAAACATTCGAAGACTCCAACAACGAAGATCTTCCTTTAGCCTTTGTCGAGCCCAAAACATACCTTTTAAAAGAATGCATTTCAGGAACATTCTTGGCAATGCTTGAAATGGTAAACTCCAGCTAATATATAGGCGCGATGGTTCACGAAACGAAATCAATCAACAGTTATGTCAGCATTAAATGCCGTACGGGAAATAGGGAAACAGCGATATCAATTGCAACTGCATGAGTCCACAATCATCGAATTAATGTCATTGCACACATCCCCATTAACTTGGGGGAGTAACCGCCATTGAACCATCTTGCAATCTACGCTGTGCACCTGGCATGCTGATCTTTGCAACATGGCCCGCCAACTAATGGGCCCAAGCGAATACCCCGCCAAATCTAGCTCAATACAGTACGAAGGCTTTAAGTGCCTATGCAATGTGGAACACGCCAATAACGATAATATTAATGAAGTCCAAGGTATTCGTTCTATTATCTGCCATTCATTGAACTTTGATAAACTCAGTCCTATCAATTTTTATGGCGATCCGACTCCAGAATCAAATTTATTGGTCCAACCTTCGTATCAGACTACTAGGCGAATTGAGTAAGTTAGGACACCCAAGTAAGACTTGCACGCCTAAGGCTAAGTAGAGGCCTAACCCGATCAAGACTTAGTCAGTTCCGACTGATGGCGACGACTTCTGATTTGCTCTAACCCTAGTCTGCCAAAAGCAGATGACGATGACTTAAAAAGTGGGAGCTTAGTCAGAGCTCTAACGCCTGACCACGATGGATTTTTTTTTGGAAAGCGAGCTGGGTTTTTATAGGATCCCATAACCTATCAACAAGGTGCGACCTACAGGTCAACACCATAAGAAAGTAACCATGCCGCCGGTGGGTCTCAAACCTAGGACGTGGAGGATAAACCCACACAGCCCTAACCACTTGACCATAACACCATTGGCATAGGCCAAGGACCATTGTCCAACTGCAGATAATGATCACCAAAGCTTAGTCGATTTCGATCAATGTCGATAGCTTCCGGTCCGCTCTAATGCCTAGTCTGCCAAAAGCGGATGACGACAGCTTAGAGAGTAAGGGCTTGGTAAGAAGTCTAATGCCTGATCGAGATAGCCTGTATGGGACTATTGTCCAATTATGGATAATTGTCACCGAACCTAACCAAACCTTAGTTACTAATGGTTGATTACGATAGCTTCTGGTTAGCCAATAGCGAATGACGATGGCTTAGAAAGTGAGAGTCTAGTCAGCACTTTCGACGTCTGATTACGATGGCTTACAAGAGGTCACTGTCTTTACGTAGACAATGATCATCGAACCCGACCAAAGTTTAGTCAGTAGGCCACTGATGACGATAGCTTTTGGTCTGCGCTAAGCCTAGTCCGTCGAGCTCGGATGACGATAGCTTAAATAAAAGAGTCAAGTCAGTGCTCTAGACGCCCAATCACGACGACTTGCCATAGATCATCGTCCAACTGCAGACAGTGATCGCCGAACCCTATCGCTCTAACACCTAGTCGACCGAGCGCGGATGACGAAGGGTTGGAAAATGGGAGTCTAGTCATGCTCATCCAACCTGATGACGATGGCTTGCCAGAGATCATTGTCCAACTACAGAAATGATCATCGAACCCAACCAAAGTTTAGTTTGTTATAACAAATGACAACAACTTTTGGTCTCCCTTACAGCTTAGTCCGCCAACAGTGGGCAGAAACGGTTTGAAATCCCAGTCAGAGCCTAGGAAGCTTAACTCGAACAACTCACAAGGACCATCTTCTGATTATTTGCAGCGATGCACACACATGACCACAGTCTGACAAGTTTGCTTATAGTAGCAATGACAACCGTTGGCCTGATCCACAGTCTGGCTCGCATGTGGCAGATTACAACGACGGATCTCAAAGATGGAACTCTCACCAGTGGATCAATTATACGACTTCCTGACTCAGTACAATTTCTTGTCTAAAAGCTAGTAGCGCGGTAAGACAAAGCAGAAAAAAAAAAAACTAACAGGGAAAATCAAAGAATACATAAGTATAAGATGTTGTTTAACATGCTATCTCTTATTGACAAGTCAAAGGTACGAAGTTCACTCCTCATCAGGCGGAGGTTTAGATACAACAAAGCTTGATTTGGTAGGAGAGGAGGTAGGGGATGCGTTCGCAAGTGTCGCCGCTCGGACGCCCTGGTCTTCATCACTTTCTTCTTATGATTGATCACCTTATTCTTCTTTTGATTGGTCGGAGGTTTCCCTAAACTCCGCGTAAGACAACTATTTATAGCGAGAGAGGTCCCACTCGGGATGCTTCTCATTCATCAGCTGCAGCAGCTCCAGTCGTCCATGCACAACTTTGCTGAACTCAAACGTGCCCTGGGTCTTCAAAAGCTTTCCTCGCGAACCTCGACTCGGCAGGCTCTCACGCCAACTGCTCCAACTTTCCCAATAGCGTATCAATCCTGTATTTCTCGGCAATCAAGTTGTCCTTCGTAGCACTTAGTTCATGCAGCGCCAGAAGGAGCCGATCTTTTGCTGTCCACACACTCTTAGCATTGGAATCAACATTGGCCTCTAACTGCTGATATGGGGCAGTCCACTCGACCTCCTTTTTGGCCTTTTCAGCACTCAGAGTTTGCACCTCAGCCTACACCTTGGCTACAGCCTCCTGAGCAAAATGTAAGTCACCAAGGACAAGGTTCATATTCTCCTCAAACCTGTCCCTCGCTGACATTGTTTCAGCCAACTCGGACTCAAGCGTTTCTAAGTGAATCCTCTGAGCCTTCGACCTTGTCTTCCATACCTCCTGATCAACAGATGATTGGGCAGGTCTCCCTTCCTTAAGCTGTTTCTTCAGTGACTCAATTTCACGGAGAGTATCAGAGTACAACTTCTGCAAGTTCGCAAAGACTCGCTCCATGGTATACACCCTCTCACAGGTAGCTTCAACCTCCGTCCCAACGACAGCGACTTGGTTCAGATATGACATCCCAAGAACGAGATATTTTTGCCCCTTGTCCATATGCTCTCCCGGCATATTACTTGTTGGCATCATAGCACAATTTGCTAGCCAATCATTCCACCTACTTATGTGCTTCCTCGAGGCATAAGAAATATCAACCTCTTGGTGTCAAGCCTTGTTGCTCATATTTAATACATCCGGAGCGAACAGGCTGATCCGCGCATCCGAATGGAGGTCTTCAAGGACTAGAATCATTCCAGCGTCGCCCTTTATTATCTCCACCGCATCGGGGTCCTCGTCCATCGCCTTCCTCTTACTCGAAACGATCGACTCTCTCTAACGAGCAGACTTGAAAGTAGTAGATGAGGAAGAAGGAAGTGAGTTATCTCTTGGACCCATCGCCACCACAATATGGGGTCGAGATTGAGATGGAAGACAATACGGGTGACGCGGAGGAGACTTCTCGTCGTAAGGGCGACTATTAGACGATTTTTCACCCAGCTGGGGTGACTCGCGATCCAAAAAGAGGTTGTACTTAAAATCCTTCAATGAGAAAGTATGAGTCAAACCTGTATCGGACGAAGCCGTCATGCCCGTCTGCAGCAACAGGTTACTCATAACCTTCGCCTGATCGATGCTCAACTTCATTACATCTTCAACTCCCACCATCTGCAGGTATTCCTTCACCAAGTCAAGAAGAGAATATGGGTCCTTGCCCAAGCATCCTGCCCCTCAGACACAATAGCTTTCGCTCCAGTGGATGAATCAAGAACCTGCCCTACATCTTGGCGTCCCTCTAAAAGGGCCAAATGCTCAGTAGCAGGCTTAGTTGTAGCACGAGGCTTCTTGGAATGCGTATTAAAAGAAAGTGCTTCATTCTGCTCCGCCCTTATTGACGGGCTTAGAATCTTAACTTTCGATAACTTGATTTTCTTGGAAGATGGCTCCCCTTCGGACTTCGGCTTTGGAGCTCTAAAAAGAGTGGAAACCTAATGCCAATGGGCCCACAGTCCGCTACGCTTGATGTTAGAAGACTGAACATCCATTACCCACATTCGAGGCATGTCGCGAAATTTATCTAAAACTGCTTTATCCTCAGAAGAAAGGGTCGTAGTCGAGAACCTCCCTGCAGAAAACACAGACAACTTTCAATATGTAATTAACACTGACATAATCGAAAATAGAATTAAACTTACTCAGTGGCCGAAACTCTCGCTCGATCGGACGACCAACAAGCTCAAAATACTTCGAGTCCACAGAGGTCATGAAACAATATTTCCACCAAAACTTGAGTTATCAGGGAGATTGTCAAAAACAGTCCGGCGATGTCAATACACACACAACATGCTCGTTTATCCGAGGTAAAGTAAATAGTTGAATCACCCTTGGAGATACTCGGACACCAAACATCCTTCGCCCTAATCAGAATGGCGATCATCGTCCTATACCCGTTCGACATCAATTGAATGGATGCAATGCCGAGGTAAGCCAAAAAGCTCCAAGTTTCCTTGATGACTGGAAAACAAACGCCCAATTGGAGCATACCTTGATGCAAACAGATAAATCCTTTTGGGGGAGACAACAGTGTTTGACCGGCGTCCAGTGTGCAGAACACCAGATCATCAGAGATCCCATACGTCTCACGGAAGCTTTCCAGATTCTACTCAGAGAGTGACCTCTCCTCGAAGTTTTTAAGGCCCTTAGCAAACAGTTCATCATAAAAGTTGATTCTAGCCCGCCATTGAAGAACGTACAAACTTTCGATCACGAAAGTTGGGTAAAGTCAAAAGCTTGAAAAGTGAGAGACAAAGAAGAGTCTCCAAGATCGAAGAGTAGGAAAATAAATTTTGTAGAGAAGGGGATCTATATAAATAACAAATTTCTCGCCTTTTTTTTCGAGTAGACGCGGCCATTTAATGAAGCGCGTTGCTCGATGAGACGAGTCAGACTCTAACCAATCATGACCGCTCATGCCCACTACGACATGACTTGATGGACCAATGACCCAGTCGACCAACTCAGGGGAGTAGTTGCTCATAACCAAACCGCCCTTTAGTCCTCACCGTACGCATGTCACGATAATCTCGTCAGCAGAGCAAAGCAAGCCTAATTACCCACCAAATCTGGCAAGGCCCAAACAACATTAAGCCCAATTTGGTAGAATTTAGAGGGTTGGATCCAAGTTGCAGCACCCTACTAAGCCCATACGTCATATGACAAAACTCAATACCCGTAAGGTCTAATCAGGCAAGTATCCGGAGGATCGCCTATGTCGGACAGGCCATCAACACATTGGTTCCGACTAGGAAACATATACCGAGTATAAGTCGTGCATGGAAACTTCCTTGCATGGACTACACTCCAAAAGGGAAACCTCTCATGTAGATCTAGGAGCACAAGTCGTGTAGAGAAACTCTCTTACATGAACGACTCCCAATTGGGAAAGGATCTGCAACAAGATATATTTCCCTAAACTACGCCACCAAAGGCCTAGCTGAATGAGGACTCTCGCATTATAAATAAGACATAAAGTTGATGAGAAAATTTATGCTACAAAACCCAATTTACAGCTTTAGGCTTTCTTGAGCCTTGTCTGACTTTAGCATCGGAGTGTCATCGACTACCACAACGGTGGTCTTTGGCTCACGTGCATTCCCTATGCACCTCCAAGTCAAGGTCAAGGAAAACAGGATTTGACTACATCACATGAAAAAAAAAATTATCTATACTGGTGTTGAAAAAGTATTGTAACCGTCAACATTGTTTACAAAAAATTAACCAGTGTGAATTATTTTATTCCTACAAACTATGTTAAAAACTCTTATCGATTCCAGTTACATAACAAACATTTTTATATTATATTAATCAAAATACGAGCACCGAATTTACCCTTACCAATACTCAACACCAATAAAGTATTACCCTAAAGTTAAAAAAAGTGTCATGCTCTTTGTTTCAAAAATATGCAAGAATGAACGTTCAACAAGCCATTTGTCATCAGTATATTATAGTCATCATTGAAGTAAAATGATATCGTTACTCAACTGTAGATCTAAGTTCATTTGATTTGTGAAATGATTTGGATTAGAGACATCAAAATTGAGGTTCACTCATGGCCCCCAAAGTATAAATGTCATGCTTTTTGGTTCGAAGGTATATATGAAGAGTGACACGTCTAACAAGCTATCTGTCATCATTTTATTTTAGTCGTCGTTGAAATAAAATGGTTTCGACGCTCAACTCTTAATCGAACCTAAACTCCAACGTCTCCAATCCAATTTAATTCACAACTTGAATGAACTTAGATTAATAAATGAGCGACGAAACCATTTTATTTTAACAACGAATAAAATATTTTGATGACATATAGCTTGTTGAACATGTCACTCTTGGATATGTACTTTCAAATCAACGAGCATAACACTTGTTTTTTACTTTATTGGTGTCAAGTATTGGTAAGGGGTGCATATCTTGCTCATGTGTTTAATTAACGTAATATAAAAATGTTGGTGTATTAATGGAATCGGCGTGAGTTTTTAACATAATCTGTGGTAATAAAATGATTCATATCGGTTAATATTTTGTAAATGCCAGTGACGGTTACAATAACTTTTCAACACCAGTATAGAGAGGCGGAAAACCATTTCATGAATTGAATTGGATTGGTTATACCACTAAATATTACAATATTTTTTACTATTTGATATTCCAACCAAACTTTTCTACGACCATCATAAATTAATATTGGTTTAATTTACGTATTTTTATCAATTTAGTGCAAAAAACGAACTTCAATTTTGTCAGTAAATATTATATCGATATCAATTTGTATTACAATTACTAATGCAATTTGAGAATTGTTTCATTCCATTATTATAGTTTTAAACCAAACAACATCACACTTCTTCTTTTGGGGGGTGAAGAATAAACCTAAACTTCGGATTTCAGAATTAATTTTGATATATATTGTACAAAATTTAATGTCTCCAATTGAATCCAATCCAATCCACATCTAAACCAATTGTCATGTCATTGTTGGTTATTAATTTAAGCAAACCAATTAGATACAATAAGAACAAATCAAAGTAAATTAAATACCAATATAGGATTTATCAACATAAGTCCAGATACATGACCAATTATCGTTGCAGTTGTAAATCACCGATTTTTCTAAAAAGTAACAACATATATGAAACATAAAATAACAAAAAAGAAAAAAGAAAAAAGAAAAGATGAGTGAAGTTTCGCAAATGGTGGTCCTTTGCAAGTACAATATTAACTAAAAAGGGAATAAATGGGGAACAAATGTGTAAGAGTATAAAAGAAAACATTTCCATCACCCACCTTTTTCTCATTATCAATTGGGGGAAAACGGTAAGAATGTCACTCACTATCAATTCAATAAGAATTTGCTATTGGGTATCCAATCAATAAAATTTTCAACTTCCACTATTTTTTCTGGAATTTTCCCATACTAATGACCTGGTTTGCAAATTGGAAGTTCACCACTTTTTTATTGTTTGGTGATGCAATTAGTGATTGGCTACTAGTAGTGATTACTCCACACCACCATGAGCACTTTATCACACCACCATTGAGTTTTTTTTCTTACTTACTCACACCACCAATAAATATGCAAAACCTAAAAAGAAACTAAAAATCAAAACAAAAAAAATGCAAAAAAAAACCCCAAAAACGCAAACCCTTCGATCTCTCGCACTCCTTGCTGCGTGTCGTCCGAAACTAGGCGACCAAACTCCACTTCGTCGCAAGTTTTGTCGTCCTCGTCCTTGTCCTCCTCATCTTCCATATCTCTCCCTCTTTGCAAAAGCCCCAAAATCGCAAAGGAAAATCGTAAAAACCCTTGGTCTCCTCGTTCTCCTCCGCTCCCATATCTCTGCTCTTTTGGTTGCATTCCACTACATTTCACTTGGAAGAACTTATCTTGATTTTATTAGATGGAAAGGAAAGGGTTTAGTGAAGTTGATGATGTTACAAATGAAGATTTTAAGGGTGAACATGAAGGTGAAGAAGATGATCAATTTAAAGAGCAAGGACAATCCATTTCAATGGAGGTAATTTGCATTAAAAAAATCTTCATCTAATTTGCATCAAATTTTATTTATTTATTTTTCAAAATAATTGTTTGATTATTGTATGATGCATTGATGCATAGGCATTTCTAATGGATATAATAAGTATGGAGATGATTTTTTAACGATGTTGAGAACCCAGAGATGAACCATTTAGAGGTAACCACCATTTTGTTGTTAAGTAAATTAAAATTTTAATTAATATATGAAGCTAATTATAAAATGAATCATTGTGCAGAATGATGATGATAATGTTCATGGAAGTGGTGACATTAACAATGATGAAAAATCATTGGCACTGGTAGCCGATGACAGTCACTTAGTTGTTACGAACGAGGTAAGATAGTTTATGTGTTTTTGTTTTCACAATTTTCCATTCTTATAAATGTGTTGTTGTTATTAACAAGTTTTAAAATTTTTAGGTATTCTCTTCAAGGTCTGCGTTGATAGCTTGGGTCCAAAGCATCGGTAGGGATAAATCGGAACTTGTGAATAAAGATGGGAGAGAATGATCCATTTTAGTTGTGAAAGGGGAGGGAAGCTCGATAAAAGGTTAAAAAAATTTGTTTGATCAAGCAGTACAAAGAAGTGTAGCTGCAAATTTCAGTTGAGAGTGATCCCACTAGAGAATGACAATTGGATGTTGCAAATGGCATGTGAAACCCACAATCATCATCGATCATACTTACTTGTTGGTCATTCATTTGCTGGAAAATTGAATGAATAGGAGATGATTTATGTGCAGATATGGCAAAGTCAGGTGTGAACCCTTGCCACATCTTGTCTCGGTTGAAAGAGATGTATCCGAATAATATCTCGAATTTGAAGCATATTTACAATGTAATTTGTCGGATAAAGCTACTCCAACAAATAGGCAGGACGGCTTTACAACATACTCTACACTTGTTGAGCGAGCACAAATACATAGAGTGGCATACTGTTGATCGGGGAATAGAGTCACCAACCTTTTTTGGGCACATCCTAAATCTATTCAATTGGTAAAGTGTTTTCCACAAGTAATGCTTATGGATTTCCTATATAAAACGATTCGATATAGGATGTCGTTGTTTGATATTGTTGGTGTGACGTCGACCGAAAAGACCTTCAATGTTGCATTTTATTTTATGTGTTCTGAAAATGAAGAGTCATACGCTTGGGCATTGGAAAAACTTGCAGAAATTTTTTAGCCAGACAACTTGCCAAATGTGTTTGTGACTGATGGAGAATTGAGTTTGATCAAGGCTATTGAGCGAGTTTTTTCAAAGACAATGAGATTATTGGGCACATGGCACATCAACACAAATGTTGATAAAAACTGCAAAAAACACTTTGAGGACAATGACCGGTGGGCTGAGTTTATAGATTCATTTTCAGATTTGTATAAATCAAGTACAGAAGAGAAATGGAACAAGGCCACAATTGAGTTTGATAGAAGATGAGCATCATACCCAAAGCGTTTGAAATATGTCAAGACAGTTTGGTATCCCCAGAAGGAGTAATTTGTAAGTGCATGGACCAATACATTTATGCATTTTGGCCAACGGACAATCGGTCGAGTTGAAGGTGCACACTCGAAGTTGAAGCATTCATTGAAAAATTCACAAGGTACATTCCTAAATGTCTAGACAAAGATACATGATATGATCGAAATCCAACTGATAGAGATAAAATTTCCATTTCGACAAAGTCTGACAAAGGTGAAGACTGACCGTATGTTCAGTTTATTTGGCTTACTTCATGGGTCGGTGGCGTACAAGGCTATTGATTTAATCAATTCAGAAATTTGGAGGTGTGAAAATGTGGGCATTGACCCTATCAAGTGTGGTTGTGTGCTTCAAACCACTCATGGATTACCTTGTGCTCGTGAACTTACAGGTTATCTAACTCCCACAGGACAAATTTCAGTACACACCATAGACAAATATTGGTTTCAACTTAGCACAACACCTATTCGTGAATGTGAGTATGTGATTATAGACTCAGTGGTCGACGCCCTTATAAATATGTTTAATGATTCAACTCATGATCAGAAGTTGGTGATGAAGATGAAGCTTATAGAGTTGAGTTCCCCGAGTGACACTGTAATGACTGAACCATTAACACTTGTGGCTGACAAGGGGAGACCTACAAAGAAAAAGTTGGCTAAGCACGAGAGATCCATCGGGACACGAATACGCCATGACCCAAGAAGAAATGAAAGGCAAATATAAGAAGGTGTCAAACAAAAAAGAGAAGCCAAAATTTCGTAACAATAAATTGATGCGGCAGATTCTGTCTTGGATACGAGATTATATTGACAACATTGAAAACGTTCCAAGTGATGGAAATTGTGGCTTTCAATGCATAGCCAAATTCCTACATTACAACAACGAAAGTGGTTGAAAATAGGTACGGAAATACCTACTGATGGAGCTTGAAAGTAATGAACAGTTGTGGGTTGCAATGTGGCATGAGTCAGGGGTCAAGGTTGTTAAGGATGTTTTGCTAATTCTTGAAGGTCGTGTGCGGATAAACAACAAAAATTGGTTTATGGACCACGATATGTTAGAACTCACAGCAAACCATTATCAGTGTGTCTTTGTTTTATATAGGAACCAAAGCACGACCTGTTTTCCATATCTTTACCCGGCACCACAGTTTGACGAAGGACGTGTTTGTTTCATGGCACACATGACGTAGAGCAGTCACTATGTCTTCCTTCATATGCAGCTGAAACCACCACTGCCTCCTATAGTACTAACTTGGCCGTGTCACATGTTTCCTAAAGCAATTTCATTGAAGAATAGTTTTGATGTCCAGCTCGGGATTGGTGCAATAATGGTGAAGAAGTTCAATGAGAATAATCAGAATAATGTCAACAAGTCGAACAAGGTCATAACCATATTGGACTGATGCACATATTGTATTTTGTTAACCATTATTGTAATGAAAAAAATGTAAATGGCAAATGTAATTTTTTTGTGACATATGAACCATTGTTTTGTTAGAAAAGTTACATTTTTTTATTTATGAAAGACTTGTATAGTTTGAGTTTTTGTTAATATATTATATGAAATTTGACTCTATTTAGTTAGAGTTTTTGTTTATGTCTGATGCGACAATGCGAAATCAGAAAATATTGCAGAAACAAAAGCAGAAAATAATATCAGAAAAAATTTAGAAAAATATAGTTTGATGCGACAATGCGAGTTGTATGAAATTCACATAAAGGATTAGTTCAGAAGACTTGCATGGTTGTTTAGGTTTAATGCGACAATGCGAATAAACTTTAGAAAACTAAGTTTCAAAAAAAGGTTTCTGAGAACAAACTTTCAGAAGAAAAAAATTTGCAGAAATTTTTCCTGTTCGTAATTACCAATGCGAAAATTTCCTATTCGCCTGGACCAATGCAAACTTTTCGAAAAAGCTCACATTGGTTCAGGTGAGGTTTTTGAAATACCTCGCCTAGAACAATGCGAGTTTTTTGAAAAAGTTCGCATTGGTCCAGGCAAACAGGAAAAAAATTTATGTTCGCCTAAACCCCTGCAAACTTTTTCAAAAAACTCGCATTGGTCCAGGCAAACTTTTTTTTCTTCTGAAACTCTGTTTTCTGAATAAAACAAAATTCTCAATCTTTGTTTTCTGACCTTATTCGCATTGTCGCATCAAACCTAAACTTTGTTTATTAGCATTGTCGCATCGAACCTAAACTAATCATTCATGGGAGTTTCATACAAGTGGCATTATCGCTTTGTTTTCTGACATGATGTCGCATTATTTTCGAACCTAAACTAATCATTTGCAATTTTTCCTGCAAATTTTGTCATTATCACATTGTTTGTTACTTTGTTACAACAATAGCATCGCATTCAATTCATTGTAAAAATCTTAAAATATGAAAGTTTCTTAACAGATGGAACAATCAATATCGAAGATAAATAAAAACTTATAGTTTGTTAACAAATATTTCTGAAGTTTACAAAATGAAGACACTACCTTTGCCTCCGAACATAGTGTCTTTGTTCAGGCCTCGATTTGCTTTTACGTTCACTTCTTCCACCATCAATTTCACCACTGTCAACACTGGGGCGTACATCAGGCTCTTCTTCCTCTTGTTCCAAGGTAACGGGCATAGACATTTCTTCTAACAAATCACTTCTTTACCCTCCTCTACAATTGTTTCTTCATCATCCTTTGTTTCCTCATCATCCACAGACACGTTCTCACCCTCCTCTAACTCTTCATCTTCATGTCCAACACCTGCACCACTCCAACTTGTTTGCCATTCTAATTGAGGTTGACTTTGTGATACAATTACTTGTCTACATGTTTCTTGAGCATCTATTTGAATCCTCATTTGTTCATCTTTCATCTTCTTTTTCACTTTTTTCTCCCTATTTTTTTCGTTCTTCTACCTGTTCTTTGCCCTTTTCTACTCTCCGTTTTCAGTGAGACACTTTCATGGGTCGTCTTTAACCTCTATTACCTAGATCATTCCCACCAACATCACGACCAACAAAAGACATAATAAATCTTCAAATAAAAGGAAACAAATACTTCAAGTCAATTTATTTATACAATAAAATCTACTAATTTTTAAGCAATACTTTAGCCAAAGCGAGAGTTACCAACAACTTCCAACTTACACGATTTCAATGTAAAACAACGTTATATATCTCATTTCCCTACATTCTAATAGAAAAATACCAATTTGGAGCCTTAGTGACCACCAAATTAGCATTCGCAATTACTTTCATTACCGATAGACGAACTAAACGATAAATACACAAAAATCATAACAAATATACAATTCTACTTTAAAGATGGAAACAAATACACAAATGTACAAAAGCAAACAATGGATGGCTCACTTACAATTCAAACAAAAATCTTAAACCCAAAGATAGAATGGATGGCCCACTTACATAAGAGTTGGAGTCGCAAGAGAGGCGGCGTTTTGTGTTTGAGGGTTTCTATTTGTAAGGGTTTTGATTTTGAGGGGATTTTGAAAGATTTTCGAAGGAGATTGAGGAGATTTGCAAGAGATTTGAATGTAGGGAGAGATTTGAATGTGGCAGAAGGAAGATATTTGAATGGAAAGGGATGAATCACGTTTCGATTTGAATGGGGAGGGGAAAATGTTAGTTTTTTGTAGGGGTGGGCACGGGACGGGATGGACCCATCCCGTTCATTCGGGATCGGGATCGGGACCTAATAAACCTCATCCCATCCCAAACGAGTTCAGGACGGGATCAGCGTGCTCGATTTGTTCATCTTAGAATTTTGAAGATCTAATAGGTATAAATTACTTAATACAACATAGTATTGTAACTCCATGTTACAATATAATCTGTAACATATTACAACACAGTTTAGAGCTCTCTTGTTGAAGTTGTTAAGATTTCGTAGTTGTAAGGGTTAGTCGTCCTAGTTTGTAAGGTTGTTTCAGTTGTTGTTAATAAGTCATATTCTTTAGGAATAAGTTATTTGATTTGATTTAGTCATGTACCACGTTGTTAGGATTGTAAAAACGTGGGCTGCATATTTTCAGCTTTCAGTTATTCTTTGTAAGGCTATTTAATGCCATAGTTGTTCTTTGATTCAAATATAGATATTCTCCCAGCATTTGAGTGTTCAAGCTAACTTATATTTTCGTGTTTAGTGAGTGTTCAACCTAGGTTATCAACATCACAGATTGTTGGGATGGAGTTGGCTTGAATAGTCTCACATCAAGTAAAGTGGAGCTGTCGCTAAGGTTTATAAAGAAATGGTCAACTCCCTAATAGAAACGAGATCTTTTAAGATAAAAACCTCACACCCGAGGCCCGGATGGTAGGCTCAAAATAACGAGTGTTTAAGTTGGGGACAATATCGTTGCTACCTATAGTGGACCTAGATGCGCACACGCGCTCGACGCGTCAACAAGTGGTATCAGAGCCGACGGTTCGGCTAGGACTTGACAAGTGGTGCAAAGCGACACATTGTTCAAGGAATCAGGCGCGGGGTAGCAAATCAGGTAGAGTATCGCATGTGCGCGATCCGCCAAATGAATGATTCAGATTAAGTTCCAGGTCTTTGCCAATAGTAAGTATCCTACAAGTCCGGACGAGGTGGAGTTAGTGCGGTGGTTGCAACTAAGGTGGAGTCAATAACGTCGAGATAACAGCCCGTACACCGAGTGCTACCCACATGATCGTGGTCGCACATGAGACTCGAGGAGGATGTGTACTTTGAGAAGTTGCAGACTAGTGGATGGATTGTAGGATGTGTGACGATTCACGCCAAAAGTGGAGATTGTGGCACATTGTTCAAGGAATCAGGCGCGAGGTAGCGAATCAGGTAGAGTATCGCATGTGTGCGATCCGCCAGATGAATGGATTCAAATTAAGTTCCAGGTCCTTGCCAATAGTAGATATCCTACAAGTCCGGACGAGGTGGAGTTAGTGCGGTGGTTGCAACTAAGGTGGAGTCAATAACGTCGGGATAACAGCTCGTACACCGAGTGCTACCCACATGATCGTGGTCGCACATGAGACTCGAAGAGGATGTGTACTTTGAGAAGTTGCATACTAGTGGATGGATTGTAGGATGTGTGACGATTCACGCTAAAGATGGAGATTGTTGGGATGAAGTTGGCTTGAATAGTCTCACATCAAGTAAAGTGGAGTTGTCACTAAGGTTTATAAGGAAATGGTCAACTCCCTAATAGAAACGGAACCTTTTAAGATAAAAAACCTCACATCCGAGGCCCAGATGATAGACTCAAGATAGCGGGTGTTTAAATTGGGGACAATATCGTTGCTACCTATAATAGACTTAGGTGCACCAATATCACTGAATTCATTTAATTGTTCTTAATTTGTTGCAATGTTGCAACTTAATTGCTGGAAACCAGAAACTTAATTACTAAATAAGGCTTAGTTTATATTGAGTTGGGATTGAACATACACGCATATGGAGGTGGAGGAACCCCACCAAATATTTGCCTCTTCTTTTTATCTCATTATTTTTACATTCTTTTAGGGCAGTTTGTGTGGTTGGATTGAAATGGCATGAAAGGAAGACAACTTGAGATGCTACTGCTCTGTGTGTGATTGTTTGACATGTTTCTTTTCTTTATGCAAATATATAATAACTGGAGAAGATTAAGAAGTAAAGCTGAAAGAAACCACCGAGATCTTACCTGTAAAATCGACAGATTTGTGCAACAAAGAGCTGAATCCTCGATTCAAGAGGTCGTTTTGAAGATTTGGTGATGTGATTTTGGTCCCGACGAGGCTGAGTGAGATCAGGAGGGCTTGGATCTGAGCGAGAAGAATCGAAGATGTCTAAAAGAAGACCGGAGGCGTTGAGTGAAGCGTTGTGATCTGACTCAGCGGAGGGAAGAATCGAAGTAAGGAGTCAGTAGACAAGAGTCGGAGCAGGTATAGTCATTGTAGGCTTGTAGCTTCGACGTTCTGTGAATGAGTTGTCACTGCTGCTGATGTTGTTGTAGGCCGGTGTTGTTGTTGATGAAGCAAAAGCAGAAGCAGCCAGCGGGAGGGGAAGAGGTGTGCCGTGTGCGAAATCTGTCGTGTCGTTGTTTCTTTCTCTTATCTTGAGTTTCCTCTTTTCTTTGTTTCGTTCTTCTTCAGCAATCCTGAAGGAATGAATGAGAGAAGAAAAGACCAATAGTACTTCAGAATCAAGTGATATAATCATTAAGAATGCAGAGATTAGTCCCGAGATGCATAACTGAGACACACATTGAGATGTTGAATTGCTATCTCTTCCGGTGAATTTATATGGACATTCAAAAAATTGCAATCGTAAAATAAATATATAAAGAAAAATATTAAAATTATTAATAATAAATATTAAAAATCAGTTCGGGACGAGACGGAAAGGGACGAGATCGGGATTGTGGGTTGAGATGTCCACTCTTAATTTTTTTGTTTATATAAATGGTGTGAAAAAAAAAACAGATGGTGTTAAAAAGTAGAATGGTGCGACTTATGATAGTGTGGAATAGTCACTGCCTTATGACTTCTATAATTCTGCTCCGCACCTTTCATTGAGGATTATAGCCAACACTCCTAAAGACCTTTATTTATGTGAATAGTCTTTGCATTCACCTTCAATAAAGAACCTTTTTTCCTGCGGTGATGCCCTCCATTCTATCACTCAAAAAATCAGTTTCCGCATGGAAAAGGCCATCTCCGTTCTTCCATGTACCTAGTCATCCATGACAGGACTGCTTTACTGCCTATGTCCATTCTTTTGAAAATATTTTCTTCAAGTTCACCGACTACTTTAACCATTTCTGTGTCAAATCTCCTTCATTTGCACGCCCAAGCTCTTTAGTGTCATGAACAAGCTTTCCCATTCTGGATTTTCTGCTCTCTCTTTGGTGATGAAGGAATGTACAACTTTATTGACTTCAATCCAGCTGCATCCAGCTCCCTTTTTCATGCCTCTTTCACTCATCTTCTTCCTCATTGCTTCCACGTCTTCCCATCTCTTAGATTGAGCAAACATATTTGATAACATTACATACTGTCCAGGATTCTCACAGCCGGAATCCATTATCCGGTTTGCACTGTAAATTCCAATCTCCAAATTGGAGTGTATTTTACATGCACCAAGAAGTGCACCCCAAATATCAGTGTTGTTGGCTTTCACTGGCATTGTATTGAGTATTTCTAACGCTTCATCTAGCCTCCCTGATCGACCCAACATGTCCACCACACATGCAAAATGAGCTTCTTTGCGACTTACGCCAAAACTTTCCATACTATTATAAATCCAGATCCCTTCATCAACCATTCCTCCATGGTTACAAGCTGATAAAATTGCAATAAAACTTACATGATCGGGCTTTTTAAGACTCTGGAATATTTCCAGAGCCTTCTTCCCAAGTCCATGGACAGCGTATCCTATGATCATGGAGTTCCAAGAGACCAAATTCTTCTCTGTGATCAGATCAAACACTCTTCTCGAGTAATCAATGCTTCCGCACTTGGCATATACATCAATCAGTGCACTACCAACAAAGGTCTGACAATCAAAACCATTCTTAAATGCCCATTGATGCAGCTCTTTTCCTTGTTGTATACAGGACATCTCTGCATAAGCAGAAAGGATGCTTGTAACTGTGATTGGGTTTAGTTCAATCTGATCGCTAATCATCTTCCTCAACGTCCCATCAGCTTCAGTAAAGTAGCCATTCTGTACATACCCTACAAGCATTGAGCTCCAAGAGATCACATCTCGATCCATGGTACTTTTGAAGACCTGTTCAGCATATTGAAGCGAATCACATTTGGCATAAACAGATATAAGAGCGTTTTTTATTCTTCTATCAGGTTCCAATCTATTTCTGAAGCAGTAGGCATGGATTTCTTTAAGGCATAAAAGACCAGAAACTGCAGGAACGATACTTGCTAAGGTGATAACATCAGGCTTCAACCCGAAATCCAACATCTCGCTAAAAATTCTCAAGGCATCATTAGTCCATTCGCTCTGAGCAAGAGAAGAAATAATTCCGCTGTATGTAACCACATCTGGCTCAAACCCATTACATCTCATTTCTTGAAGAAGTTGTACGCTTTCCTGGAAATAGCCATTTTGAGCATAACTAGAAATCAGAGCATTCCATGCAACTCTATCAGGTCTAACTATTCTACCAAAGACAGAAGCAGCTTCTTCAGCTCTGCCACACTTCCCATACACGGAAATAAGATAATTACTAACCAAAGGAGTACACTCAAGTCCAATTCTTATTGCATATCCATGAACTTCTT
The DNA here is from genome assembly GCA_963556465.1 of Berberis vulgaris. Taxonomy (NCBI): domain Eukaryota; kingdom Viridiplantae; phylum Streptophyta; class Magnoliopsida; order Ranunculales; family Berberidaceae; genus Berberis; species Berberis vulgaris. The sequence continues at coordinate 20,686,986 of OY747125.1, forward strand.
TAACAGCTGCAACAGAAGTGCACGCGGAGAGAACACTGACAATCGTTACTTGATCAGGTTTCAACCCACTTCGAACCAACTCCCCCGCTTTAACCATAGCATCACAATAAAAGCCATTATCAACAAACGCTCTGATGATAGAATTCCAAGACACAATATCCCTCTGAGGCATTCTTTCAAACACCTCAATACCATCCACTATACTCCCACATTTGCCAAACATGGCAATGAGAGAATTCGAAATGAATAAATTCGACCCCAACCCGCACTCTATAGCCATGTTCTGAACCTCCTTACCTTCCCGAACATCCGACAACAATGCACACACCTTCAATACACAAGAAAATGTATAAGAATCTGGTTTCAAACCTTGTTCCATTTTCCTATAAAACAGATCCAAGGCTTCATGACACAACCCATTTCTAGAATAACCCCTTATCATCGCATTCACTAAGAAGTTATTTTGGTTTGAAACCCGACCGAAGACCGATTCGGCAATGGGGACATCCCCACATGTGGAGTACAAATTTATTAGCTTGGTTGCAAATAAGGTATCCTCCTCTAACCCCTTTGTTATCATCTTTGAATGGATCAGCTTGCCTAATCTTAGGTTCTTGTTTACAATACAAGTTTCAAGTAATTGCTGGTAGCTTGATGGTGTTGAGAGTGAAGAAAAATGGGGTTTTGAAGATAAAGATTTTTTAGAATCTATAGGTGATGTAGAATGGTTGAAAGAGGTAAGCTCAGTGAATGAGATTGTGGGATTAGGTAGGAGAGAAAAACATGAAATTGGTCTCCTTGTCATCATTTTAGTTGGTTAAAAACAAGGAAAAAGAAATGGCAGAGTGCTGAAGAGCTCAATCTTCCTGTTCCCTTCCATGCTGTAGTAGAGTAGAGAAGAGCTTAACGAAAATTTTGAAATTATAGTTCCCCGATCATGTCCGAACCTGAAAACTTTAGCGAACGGGGTTAACAGGTGTTAGCCCCCCTACATGCCACAATGTGGCAATTGTTTTGTATTGCGCTTTTTCTTAATGTCGAGGAAACGGGCGTGGGATGAGGGTGCAACCCTCTATCCCCCTCGAGATGTGTGCCATCGCGCATCTCGAGTGGGATGGAGGGTTGCACCCTCTTCCCTCGCCCGTTTCCTCGCTAATAAGAAGGGTTATTTTTATTGGTATTGATTCGTTAAAATCTCGACCTCCTGTGAGTTTGAGTTGCAAAATAGATGTTAGACTGTCAAATACCACTTTTTATGACGAAGACACCCCGATGCTTAATTTAGCAATTATGTTTGAAGAAAGAAGTAAAACTGGATAAAACTCAGTTAAAGATGCATACTTCGATCGATTGTTCTCTTTACCTTATATGATGGTCACAGTTAATTCTCTGTGTGACTTAAGCATGTAAGGCGCAATGGAAGGAGACGTTCTTCGTAACAGTTTCCTCTTTTATGAAGATGCGTTCGTGGAGGCGTAACTCTCTCCATGACTATTTTCTTATACAACGTTCCTCTTCTTTATGAAAGAACACATTCGAGCCTAGATACGGGCCTTAATTCTGACTTCATTTAATGAGCCATGTTTGGGCTTTTATGTTTGGTTTTGCCCTCTCTGGGTTTTATGAACTGACCCAATATCAGGGATATTTGATCCTCATGATGGGTGATTTCTGCCACATGTATGACTGTGATAACGGTCTATTTTAATGTATCATCAGTTATCCCCCTTAGTTAGTGGATATGTTGACGTAGCCACTAACTTCGTGACGGTTGGACTTTCAATTTCATCATTACCTTCTATTTAATGTTGTTAGCAGCTTTTGGTGGGTTGGTGTCTCAATTTTTGCTCACCCATTCATTTTTGCACATATTTTTGACATTTCATGTGGCCATCATATCCCGCACGTTGTCCCATGAGTAATCCCTTCGTTGCTTGGTTCTATAAAATGGGGCGTGATGGTTTGTTTTCCCTTTTTATGATATCTTTGAAATTAGAGTTTTTTTCTTCCTTCGTCTTCTTTGTTCTCCTTGCTTCTCTATTTCTTAGCGATAAACTAAGTGATAAGGCGCTATCTACTTGTGAAGCTCATTTTTCTCCTGCATGGTTTCTTCTTACGCGTGGGTCATTCTATCTGGCATTCCTTTGATTGTTAAAGTCCTGCATTCGTTGGTTGGTCCGATGGTAACCAAAGATATTTGCTTCTGTTAACTCCAACTACTTTCAGTTGCTAGGTCGTCTGATTTTAAAATCTTTTCGAGTTCCTAATAAACGGAATGAGTTACAGTTAACTGCGGAAGAGCGGAGGGTCAGTGACCAATTCTTGAAGCTTCATGAGTTTCCTTGTGGAGGCATTTCTCTCTGAGGACATCTTGGAATGTAGCGGTTTGTACACTATGGACTAAGTGGAACGGGCTTTGCTTATTAAATCTCGTGCTAAGGAAATTGTCACTCGCACTGCTCTTACTAGCGTTAGTGGTACTAGCATTGGAAAGTGACTTCAGACAGACGTGTTACGGATCTCAATGTTCATGTCTGCATCAATGTCGTTGGTTCGACTTTATGGAAGAGGAAGCTTTCGATGACTGCTAGTCCGTTGAAGTGACTATTGGTAGACCCTGGTCAAGTTCCGAAGAAGATACAACTCTCTACTCATGGTGTTGCTTGAATCGCATCTCGTCCAAGTCTTTCTGGCAGGGATTTTACGGAAGAGGATCGCGCATCCCTTGAGGAGGTTGAGGAGATGAGGTTGGTGTTGGAAAGGAGCGAGAAAGAAACTACTAATCCATTAGACGATAATGAAAAGAAGTTTTTTTATGCCTATGATATTTCGAACGTTGTTGAATAGTCTAACAATGATCCTCGAGCTATCAATGACAAAATGCTCCAATTGACGGTGGAGCAATCTAAAGTGGTTGTTAGTAGTGATCAATCTAAATATGTCTCATTTGAAGAAGTTGGCGGACTACCGTTTCACGGGATTAAATATTCCAAGAGTACCCAGGTTGAAATTGAACAATGCTTGGGAAAATACGTTTCACTAGTTTAACAAAGACGACTACCTGTATAACATACAAACAAATCTCTTGAAAATGATTTTAGCTCTGTCGTACATACAGAGATCTCTTCCTGTCAGGCGCCTGCAGATGGTATAATAGTAAGAGGGAATAAAGGGTGATCTCAAGCAGGTTCAAACCCAGTTTTAACGCTGAACTGGAGGGTATTGAGCAAGCTTATCTATGGTTGCAGGGGACCTTTCTTACTGTCGAGGAAAAGGGCGAGGCCTGTGCGCATCTCGAGAGGGTGAGTGGTAACCCCTCCCCCTCGCTGATTTCCTCGCCATTTAGAATTTCTGGGTTGCAGGAGAAGGATATCAAGGTGGTGGTGTTCTTATCTAATCACAAAGATCAGGCTTCAGCAATCAGAGGAAGGGAGGATCACTTATTTTGGCAGCAGAGGATCAAGCCCAAGTTTGGAGTTTTTTACTTTCTGAGTTCAATTCATGTCAAAAGGTCCTGTAATTTTGCAGCACATAATCTAGCTGCATCTGTATATTTAACTAGTTGTAGCAGTAACAGTAACAGTCGTGAACCATGGATGCAGGTTGTATCTTCACTATCGTGGTTTACAAAAATTCTAACTGTTGAGGGAAATGGCGAGAGGGGGGTTTTACCACTCACCCTCTCGAGATGCGCACAAGCCTCGCCCTTTTCCTCGACAGTAAGAAAGGTCCCATTGACAAAGCACTTCAAATGATGGGGGCGTGAGTTGCACTACTTGCAAAAAGGAGTAATATTTTTATTTTTATTTTTATCCAAATTAAGCATGCATTGTAAAAGTAAAACATCCTAAACCAAGGAAAACAGCGAGGGGTGGAGCGTCCATCCCTCGGGATGTGTGCATTGCCCTATCCCTCGCTGTTTTCCTCACCATTTCCCTCGACACTTAGAATTTTTGTTGTCAATGTTACTTCAATTTTCAACACTTTTTGTTACCCTATCATTCATCATAGTTGATATCTTTATTTTTGCATGTATAATCTTTGAACCCGTCTAAATGGCGAGGAAACCAGCGAGGGAGGGGGTGCAACCCTCCATCCCTCTCAGGATGTGCGAAGGCACGCATTTCGAGAGAGATGGAGGGTTGCATCCCCCTCCCTCGCTGATTTCCTCGCCAATTAGAATTCCCGATAATCTTTGCAATGGTTTCATTACTGATGTTTGAAATGATTGAAATTTTATTCAATCTTTAGATTTTATTTTAGTTTATTTTCTAAGTTATTCTATACTAATTTTCTTTTCCTTTTTCTACGAAACTGAATTTGAATTTAAAGTGTGGTTTTACACAATATAATAATTCAAATATGATAAATTGTATGCTAACTAGATCCCTGAGTCAATTGATAAGGGTGCTTTGACACATGAATCACTGGAGAGCAGTAAGCAAACGATAGGGATCGTTTTTGTTTGACATGCATTTGTTCCCTCTCATTTACAAGTTAACAACAGTTCCTAAAAATGCAATGTAATATTTTATAGGTTAAATATGTTACTCCTGACTATTTCATGCAGAAATCTTCTCTTAACGATAAGAAGACATCAACTGATTTCTTTCTCTCATATTAAATCATTCAATAATTTGGTGGTGACTGGTATTTTTTGTATTACACACTACATCAAATTGGCATTTTTGTAATAATCCAAAACAGTAACACTTTGAGCTATAACAGTCCACCAAACAATTTTACACATTTTCACAAACAAAGTCATACAATAAGTGTATCACTATGAAGAGTATGGTGCTACAAGTCATACTATTCATGGTGATCCAATTTATTGTAACATTTTTTTTTTTGAAACTGTTTTTCATTTTTATTTTAGTAAACTTAGTTTTGACTTGAAATTGTTTGGTGGTCTGTTACAGCTCAAAAGTATTACTATTTTGGGAGTTGTTACAAAAATGTCAATTTTGGTATAGTGACAGGGTTGTGATGTATCAATTCTACTGGATGACACTGCAACATTCATAGAGGATAAGCTCAGAGAAAATTCCTTTTCGCTAGTGATGCTTCTGCCGTCATTCGACCTGACATTGGTTCAGGTTGCTTTGCAAGACTCGGTTGGATCTGGGAGCATTCTATCTGTTTCAGTGCAGCGTAAGGGCAACCACGTGTCGTAGGTTGGTCTCCATGTATTGTTCCTTCGAAGTGGTTAACAATGTACTTAACACACTGGTGAAGGGTGGAGACTATTGCTTCCATCTAGTAGAGCCACGGTCTTCCCAAGATAAGGTTGTAGGTAGATGGTGCGTCTACTACCATGAAGTCCAGATACAAGACCTTTCTCAATTGCGACTCTCATGTCACTACTGCTAACCTTATCTTCTCGATCGGGAAACACTTCTTTCTGTTGAATCCAGTCAGCGGGTAGTCTGTAGACGACAGGCTCTCCTTTTTGAGGTTCATACTACAAAACGCGTTGTAGAATAGGACGTTGAGTGAGCTTTCTGTATCCACCAGAGCTATTTTTGCCTCCCACCTTGCAATGGATACCGATATAACAAGGGCGTCATTGTGCGACGTTCGGACTCCTTCGAGGTCCTTGTCTGTGAAGGTTAAGGTGAGAATGGGGCTCTAAACCCTTGAGTAACAAATGCATCTATCCTCGTCTGCGGGTCGTGTTTGCATCTCCAGCAACGTCCGCTTGCGAGACCTGTACGACTGGTTTTCATTCGGTCCGACTTCATGAATGACATAGATTATGCCAAGAGTCTCCTTAACTGACTCCCCCCGATCCCTGGTTCGTTCTGGCCGTTTCTCAGAGTTCAGGAACTCTTTTAGTTTGCCCCTGAGGATCCAGTACTCAATCTCATACCTCAAACTCTTGCAGTCGTTGGTATCATGGCCGCCTTATTTGTGATACGCGCAATACTTGTTGCCACGCTTGGAGGACTCTCTGCGTTGTTTTTGGGGCCACTTCAGATCTTCTTTGTTTTTCATGGAGTTTAGTACGTCCGACAGGCTGCTCTGGATCCAACGTAGTTGGAAGATTTCTTTGGCTTGGACCGACTAGGGTCTGGCTTGTTGTCACTGTGTTTTCTCTTGTTCTTTTCTTCATCCTCATGTCTTTTTCCCTCCTTCTTGTCCTTAGGAGCATAGGGTTTCTTCTCTCCTTCGGTTTTCCTCTTTATGGTCCTCAACTCCTCTAAGGTAATATGTTTCTGGGCGCTCTTGAAGAGTTCCGTCGTATCCAGATAGGGCTATAAGGTGAGGTCTTCGTAGAGTTTTCCCTCCTTTACGCTCACAGTGAATGCTGTAACAGATGTGTCGTCGCTGCATCCGTCGATGAGTGTCAGCTCTTTGTTGAAGTGCATGACATAATCTTTGAGTGTCTCATTGGACCTCTGTTTTAGATAGAGTATGTAGTGTAGGCTTTTTCTGAAACGCTGGCTCCCAACGAAGCGCGTCAGGAACTCCTTTGCCAGCGTCTTGAAGGAGTCGATCGACCTTGGCGGGAGGCTTTGGAACTATGTTAGTGCTGACTTCTTCAAGCTAGTGGAAAAAGTTATGCACATCACCGACTCGGATCCTTCTTTGAGAGCCATTACGTGTTGGTAATGACGCAGGTGGTCGAATGGGTCAGTGGTTCCGGCGTAGAAGTCAAGCTTCGGAGGAGTGAATTTCTTCGAAAGGGCCTCATTAATGATTTGATCCATAAATGGTGGGACAGAGAGACAGTACAACATGTCTGGGTCGTGTGCCCCTCTATGGAGAGGGTTCGGAGGACCGAGCCACTGCGCCCTGGCGGCTAGCTCCGCTTTAGCCGCGCAACCTCCTCTAGTCCAATGAGAATTAGCAGGAGCTTTGACTCTCATGTGCTTGCTCTCTTTCATCCTCCGGAGACAGGGGCTCATGTTGTCCTGGTCTCCATTAATAGGTGGAGGATTTTGTCGCGCGAGGACCTCCACCGCTTTGATGATCTGCTGTATTTGAGATGACAGCATATCTATCCCGGGGTTCGTCGTTGTTGTTGTCGGCGTGGGGGCGTGAGGTTGTTGCATGTGCATAACCAGAACCGCTGAAAGCGGTGGTACAACGCCAACCTCAGTGTTTCATGTGTCCCCTTATTCTCTGTTGTTGCGTGATCTAGTGGTCATCATCTCTCTGTATTTCGAAGGGAGATGATGCTAGTGAAAGGTTAGGAACTTTGTCGTTCCCCATAGACAGCGCCAAACTGATGCAATCGTTTCCCGCTCCCTACTTTGACCTTGTCCTGTTGACCTGCACAAGTAACGCACGTGAGCCACGGACCACCGTTGTGGTGGCCGATGACACTCCAATGCTAAAGTCAGACAGGGATTTGAGGAAGGTATAATGTTGTAAACATGGAATTTGTCGCGTACATTAGCTTACCAACCTCGTGTCTTATTTATAGTGCAGGAGTCCTAGTTGGACCGGGCCATCAATGGCGTAGTTTAGGAATGAGATCTTCGTGGAGATCTTTCTTTAATTAGTAGTCGTGTTGTAAGAGAGAAGTTACATGTTTGCCCTGTGCTCCTAGATACGTGGGAGATAGTTCCCTATCAGAGGGTCTTCGGTAAGAGGAAGTTTTCCTATGTGATAAATACTCTGGTATTTGCAAAGAATTGTTGTAGTTGTCTGTCTGAAGCCGATCCTCGAGATATTTGCCTTAATAGTACTTACGGGTATTGAGGATAGTTGTGAGACATATTGGCCTAGCAGGTTGTAAGAGTTTGGGTCCGTCTGACGGACTGCATTGGGCTGGCTTAGAACCGCTTGGACCGAATCAGTGCTGGACTAACGTTGGGGTTTGTAATTCCTCAAAATCATCATGACACGTGTATAACTCAGAGATGTGACCGTTTTGGTGTATCATAAAAACGACCATAACATTTGTAATCTTAAATTCTCTAATAACATTTTTAACTCATTAATGAAATAATGACATTTCCTCATTAATACTATCTAAAGATTTTTGTAATAAATGTTATGAGTCATAGCATTTGTGGGAAAATGTCATCATATAACTGTTATTTTTTAAGGCTATTTTTGTTGTACTAAGCCCCTAAGAGTGTTGTTTAAAAAAAAAAAAAAAAAAACCTTTCTCTAATTTCTTTTGTGGGCGATTCAAAGGGAAGTGGGTATGGGACAAAATGTGTTGTGTATGGAATAATGGAGGGTTGGGATTTCAAATGTTTATGTTGCATAAATACGTAAAATAAGCACACCATTGACCGCGGAACATTTCAAATCAAACTTCATAGTTTTGGAAAGAATGTTTGCATACGTAAAAAGGACTTGGCGAGAATTTTTGTAGCAGTAAGTGTTTTTAATTATCACAGCTATAATGAGAATGTGAGAGTGGCTTATCAAAGAGAGGTGTGGGAATTCTGTTTAGTAACCTTTGAACAAAACTTATCAAAAGAATAAAATAAAACAAAAACAAAATAAAAAGGATATCGATCCCCCATCTGAAAAATGGCCAAACTCGATCGCCACCAAGATAATACTCGACAACAAAATTTGGCAGCCCCGTCTGATACAAGAGGGTGCTGAATTGCCCATGAAAACCAATAAGGTAGTATTTCAATTACCATCAATAAAAAAAACTAAAGAAATTAGATTATTTTCATCACCTACTATTAAAATCATCATGGAAAATCATTAGATCGAAAATTGCAACTTTTATATTTCTTTGGAATTCCCTCTTTCCGCCTTGCTCTGGGATCAGACGGACCTGTGGCCTCTTCAAGTATAGCTGCGGTCATGAAATTGGGAAATTGATTCAGAAATTTAAACCAATTTATTAAACTGATTTTTAAAAGCCATCGACTTGACCCTAAATCAATCAATCATGACTTCTTTTTTTTCTCACCAAGAACACGATAACTAATTCGATTTCTCTTATTACCATCGTTCTTCATCTCTATGCTAGACAACTTCTTCCTCTCTTCTTCAACCTTCACTGCTAGTTTCTTGTTCTAAATCTGTTTGGGATCGCATTCACCTTTAGAACTCTTATCCAATTCTCCACGACCACCACCACCACCACCAAGAACAACCGATGAAGAGCAGATTTCGCTGAATTACCCATGAAATCCCATAATTTAATCTTATCATATTTTCAGCTACTATTAAAATGATTTTGTAAAATCAACCGAGCAAAAGTTGTATATACCTTTAGAATTTCTCCTTTCAGCCTTATTATGGGATCAGACCTGTGGTCTCAATTAAGTAAACTATAATCCATGCCTGCGCGCAGACTGCGCAGTTATGAAATTGGGCAATTTATTTAGATATCTAAAACCACTTAAAAGTAAATTAATCATTACTTCTTTTTTTTATGAAGAACAATAACACAAAAACCTTTAAAAAAAGAAAAGGAAAGATTCTAAGTGCTTGTCAACCAGAGCGTGTTCTACCTATGACTAGTTTGATTGTCTTATTTCGCAGGGTTTAAACCCTGAACTTGTGACACCATCCACTATAAACCCTACCAGCTGAACTAGTATTTTATTGGGCTTATTTTTGGATTTTATATGTGCATCACATACATGTGGTGACACTCTAATTCCAAAAAAAAGCCCAAATAGTGATTGATTGGTAAATATGATAGAAAATAAGATCAATTGCTAATTAAAAAAAAAAAATTGGAAAGCGAGCTGAGTTTTTATAGGATCTCATAACCTATCAATAAGGTGCGACCTACAGGTCAACACCATAAGAAAGTAACCATGCCAACAAGGTGCGACCTACAGGTCAACACCATAAAAAAGTAACCATGCCGCCGACGAGTCTCGAACCTAGGATGTGAAAATAAACCCACACAACCCTAAACCACTCGACCATAACACCATTGGCAATTGCTAATTAAAATTAGTAACGAAGAGAGTATGCAAAAGTAGCAATTTTAAAAGTACAACATTTATATGATATCTGACAAAGATATCTGTATGACAACAATCACACTAACCATATATTACTTTTAGCATTTACGTATAATGTTTATCCAACGAAGATATTAAATACTAAAAATGTTAGGAATTCGGGTTTTTACAATCAAGGTGACATAGCATAATCTCGAAAGAATGATGAAATTTTCAAAGAGTTTATGTGTATTTCAAGATTGTAAAAAAAAACTCCTCTAACAATGTCACGTCATCCTGATTGCAAAACTTGATTCTCTACCATCATGTTTTACAATTAGGGTGATGTGGCATAATCTCGAAAGAATGATAAATTTTTCAAAGAATTTATGTGTATCTCAATGTTATAAAAAAATTCCTCTAACGATGTCACGTCATCCTAATTGCAAAACCTGATTCCCTAACCTCACTCTTCAAATACTCGTATTATCTAACATCAATTATGTTGTCAAAAGTAAATAGTGCGACAATATTAACAGTATGTGAGCTATTATGTTGTCAAAATTAACTGTTACGACAATATTAATATGTGAAGAAAGTTTAGTTAATTAAAGACAATCATGAAGATCTTAGCTCTCATTAGAAAGATTTATATGTGCCATAATTCTTTATCTTTGCCGGATAAATATTGTACATATGTAAATGCTACTTTTGACAATGTAATCACTTTTAATAGTCTGAATGTTGTATGAATATATATATATATCTTTGTCCCTCACACCCGTAAATCTCATTTCTCAAAATTTGGACAATTGTCAAAAACTCATTGAAACTATAATATAATATTGTCCTAGATGCTATGGTTTAGTGCTACATGGATACCCAATTACGAGCCTTAATTCAATGATGGTAGTAGAATAACTTGAACTTGATCCTATACAAGGAACAATGGTATTTGGTTTGGTATACATGTTTCTTATAATGGCTCCGTAGCTTCCATTAGCCGCAAAAGTTGGATTAATTCATGCACAAGTTATCAAAAAACTCTTCTTGATGAATGAATGAATCCCTATGCACAAAAAACTTGGATGGGATGAATTTTTAGGCTTTGAAGATGTCTCTTGCAGTGTTGACATGTATATTTAATAATACTTTATCTTTATTTACATGCAGATTTAATAACAAAATTGTTATTTTAGCAATAACTTCTTTGAGATGATCGATTATATGTGCAATGGCTTTTTCCTCGGTCTCTGTGCTATCATTTATGTATAGTATGAACTATATTTTACTTGTGTTTTGCTCGGTAAAATGTGCAATAGCAATTTTTTTATTGTCAGATGATCTAGTCTCATCTCGAATTCATTTGGGATGTAATGAGGTCAGAATGAGATTCATCCCATCCCGTATTCACCCCTAATTAGTATGAGAAGTGTATGGAAAAGTAACAATTTTATAAGTACAACGTTTATTCGATATTTGATAATGATATCGGTATGACAACATTCACACTATCTAACCAATTAACGGTATTCCCAGTTATCAAAAAACTCTTCTTGACGAATGAATCCATGTCCACGAAAATGTATTCCTTGATGATGATGATAATAATAATAATAATAATAAGTAGCAACCCACAACGATTAAGCCCTACTTCCGTTAAAATAAAAGAAAGAAAATAATATATATTTGTGCCTTTGTTGTAATAAGATTGTTCATGATTAAATATTCGGGCCAAGTTAGTTATAAGTGATTCCTAAAGATTAGAGATAAAAGATGAAGCTCAATGCTTCTTATTTCCTTTTCCTACGCCTCGTGGTTTTCTGAGTGCTTGGTACATAATTTTCTTCTTAACTTTTAATAAAGCCGCAAGTTTTTTGTATTTTTCGCCTTCAACAACCCGATATGTCAGCTTCAAGGACCCATCATATATACTCCTGAAGCTCCGCTATGTCAACTTCACATGTATTTGTGGCTTTAACACTTTCTGCACAAATTATCATCAAGTTTGCGTTTTCTATCTGTTGAGTGATTTTCATCATCATTATCTTCTTCTCCCCCAAAAAGCATCTTGAGGGACCTCTGTGTCTATACTTGGCTCATGAATAACCTCGTTCAAGGATGGATTTACCTCTGTGTCCACTTTGTGTGACGCCCTCCACTTTAGATGATAGCTCCCAAAAAATACCTCCTTACTGCAAGGGATGGGTGAAGAGCAAAAAATTCGAAGCTGGTTTATTTTTTCTCGAGTTAAGATTGAGCTAGGTAAAATTTAGTATCTGACATGACCATCACCATATAACAGTCAATATAAATGAAGAATAATTAGTAAATTATAGAACTCACATTTGTGATTTACATTACATGCCTGTCACGTGTACACTGAAATGGTGAAATTTCGTCGAACAGCAGCCAGCTGTTAAATATAATTAAAAATAAGATCACTTGCTAACTTGATATTAATATATAATGGGGACTGTTTGCAAAAGTATCATTTACTCCGACAAAAATATCCATTTATCAACATTTTATCAGTTATTACGTTGTCAAAAGTAACATTTATATTTAACATCTATCGGACGAAGATTTCGATATCTAACAACTAATTCAAAATCATGATTGTGAGAACGGTCCAACAACTAATTCAAAATCATGCATGCCTGTCTAGATAAAATCTAATCGTGTTATGAATTAACAATTCTTGGGAGCGAGGTTTAGGAACCACTTTTGAGTTATGTTGGGGTTTTTTTGACACATCTACTTCTTCCATTGATGGTGTTTGTGGTTGTATTTTAAAGAGAGAAGGTAAAAGTATAAAAACAAAAAAAACAAAAACAAAATTTGATTTAAAAGTGACTCCCAAACCTAACTCCGTAGACTTGCTTGTTATGAATATTGCACTAAGTTAGCCTCCTTTGCCAAAGACCTAAAGAAGAGCCAATGGCATGACAGTTCAATGGTTATAACCCAGCTGGCGGTATATTTATCAATTTATGGTGTGTTGACCAGTTCCTATCTTTCAAACCCAACTGACGGCATATTTATCAGTTTATGGTGTGTTAACTTGGTCATACATCTTTTCAAAATTCCAAAAATTACGATCTCTGCTATAGTACAGAGTAGGGGTGGGCATTTAGGACCGAAAACCCGGACCGAACCGACAACCGGACCGATCTGGTAGATTCGGATCGGTTTTAATTAATTAAAAAAATTTCGGTTGTAAAAGCCCGATCCGGCCCGAAGTTTCTGGTCCGGGCCTCGGTTTCTATTTCTGAAGCCCGTCGAGTAACCGGCCCGGCCCGACTCCTTCACTTAAGTAATTCTCTCTCCCCTCAAACTCCCTCAACTTCGAAACATTCTAGGGGAATTCTAACTTCACAGCGAAGGAAACCTCCATTCACAGAGAGTCAGAGAAGGAAACCAGCGAGGACGCCTCCTCTCTTCTCACAGCGAAGCCGCAAAGGTCGATCTGAGGCCGCTTCCCTCTCCCCTCTCTTCTCACAGCGGAGGCGGAGGCCGATCTGAGGCCCCCTCCCTCTCCCCTCCCTTCTCACAGCGGAGGCGAAGCCGCGGACGCCTCTTCTCTTCTCAAAGCAGAGGCGGAGGCGGAGATCGACCGGCCCCCTCTCTCAGCGAAGGCGGAGATCGACCGGCTCCCTCTCTCAGCGAAGGCGGAGGTCGAGCCGTCTCCCTCTCCCCTCCCTTCCCCGCCTTTCCCTAGATCTTGATTTGATCTCAGATCTTGAATCTGATCTTGTAATTTGTTGTAATTTTTTTTTTAATCTTTTGATATAATTTTTGTTGTATGCTATAATTTTTTTTGTAATTTTGTTGTATGGTTTCAGTATTTTTTTTATACTGTAGAAGCATTTTTTTGCTCTTAGGATCGAGACCGACCCGTAAATCGGTTAATCGGGACTTCGGTTATCCGGTCAACTCGGTCTGATTTCGATTTTCATAAACACGGGCCCAAATTTCTCGGGCCGATTTTCGATTTTTAGCTTTTGGGCCGATTACCCATACTTGCCCAGCCCTAGTACAAAGTATTTTTCAACACTTTTCAAAATTCCAATGTTGCCCCTATTATACCAAATTGAAAATTACAATGATATCATCACATGGGTGTTGTTGCATTACACATGTGAAAACAATCAAACAATTATATGTAGCCCTTCAAATATTAATAAATTATGAAAATTCCCTTGGCCATAATTATTTAATACCTTTACTCCTCAAACTTATGAAAACTACAAAATTATCAATAAAAATTTTCAAAATCAAAATTGCTTATTAGTATCCTATAATATCCTTTGCAATATGTACCATGGACTTATTTTTTTATAAGCTGATACTAGAACGCATCACAATTGTCAAGTATTTTTTTTCTTTATTTTTAATTGCATTATATCCTAACTGTCTACCAAATCAAAAGCATTAAAAAAATGTCCTAAGAGCACCTAGGAATATAAATAAATAAGAAAAATTCTAATTGTCGAGAAAATCAGCGTCCATCCCTCCCTCGCTGGTTTCCTCGACAGTTAGCCTTAATAAATAAATAATATTGTATGTGCTCGTGTCAGAAGCGAGAGTAATGACACGTACTGAAAAAATATGTTTCTACTCTAGTAATCTAGAATAGCAACAATTCCATAATGCAATCCCAACTACACCCATTTATTTGACCAATATGGTTAATCTGGTACCATTGATGTCATGTGAATTACCAGCAATAGCAAAGACCATTAAATCAAATGATAAAGTGCAATTATATTTTGGATTAGTAAGATAAATTAACCTTTCTTCTGCATATGTTACTAGTATTAACAACATGATGCTACTTTTGCTTACTAGACCGCTAAGCTCATGTTCAAAATTCACAAGCACAAAGTATCAACATCACACTATGTTCAAGGGAAGCATAGAAGAGTATTCTTTTCATTTTCCGACTTCTATTCAAGAAACTTACTTTCAGAAACATTAAACTGCCAATTGAGATTGACCAATCCTTATCTTAATGTCTGGATGACAGGTATACTTAAAAAGGGGTGTGAAAGAAGGGAAACAAGTAATTACTGAACCTTTGCTGTTCGCAGTCCACAACCAGCATTCATCACAACTATAGTCAAAACAAGGGAAAGTAAACAAATACAACAACCAACCATTCGCCCTTTTCCGCCGTTCCTTCCCATCATCTTTACTAGCTTACAGACACTGCATCATCCTTTTTTATGCTAACACCTCTCTGATCACTCAGATTTTGAGATCATCTTTACGATCAGATATTTACATAAGTGAGAAACTTATGGCAAGCATGCATGCATCTAAGGCACCAACTATACCCTGCCATTTAGCTCCATGTGCCTATATGAGAGCTCTCCTCAGCAGGAAACAACAATGGTCAGGCCCAGAATGCCTGATGACTTCGCCACAAAAAGAGTGAACCCTTTCTTTGCATCAATCAAGAAGCAAAATTTTTACTGAAGTCTACTTTACGTCCCCGCTAGGTGCAAGAAACTTAAATCAAACTGCCGTCTCGCATGATCTGGTATTAGCTTGGTTATGAGCTCAGCTGATACTCCAGCCAACTGAAATCAGAATGAAAATAATTGTGAGTTGCAGTCATCCCATCACAAGATATAATTTTCCAGATTGCCATATCCTTCATGTTGCATATGCTGGATAATTCACCACACAATATAAGGAATGATGTGGCACTATGGCATTAACATGACAACACACACAAAAACAAACAAGAATTTAATAAAATAGATAAATCTCTTTATGTTGTCATGTCTTGTGCTCTCTGTTCTTCATATTGTTCCTCTTGGAGTATTTATTTTTTAATGAATTCATTTATGAACCATCTCAAATCACTATTCAAAAAATACGAAGACCCCAGAATAAGACCATAAACAAACTCGTTCGTTTGTATTCATTTCCTACTAGACATGGGCATGATGATGATCAGAAAACATATTGCAGTCTCCACTTATCTCTGACTCCCTTGAAGAGGTAAAGACTTTATGAGGTGAACGTTCTCTTTCTTCTTGTTCGTTTGTCTTCTTTCACAAGTCGGACTAGATTTAAGTGGGATTTTATGCTCAATGATACACTTCACAATGATGATTTCCAAAGAAAGGTTAAAACCTCCACAAATAATTGATCCTACTTAAAAGAGATAGCACACTGAATGAGAGACCCCAAGAATCTTCATCCCCTTTCATACGGAAAGAATAACACACTTGCCATAATCTTCATGATGATTATGAAATTCTTTATTTACCGTCAGCCCTGAGTAACTAATGAAGGACGAGGACGCCACTAGTAAAACCCTACAGCAACGGTTTGCTTGAAGGGAGAGTTGGTGACTGGAAGAAAAGAAGAATTGTAGCCATTCCTAACATTTTGCAAATTCCTAGATTTTCACTTTCCTCAAACTAAAAACAACAATTAACTGACATGAGACCATAATCACCAAAAAGTATTGAACACCAATTTGAGACAAACTCTCTACCAGACTAAGAACAGTCTTGAAGTAGGCCACAGCTGCCCTTGACCTTGCAAAGATAAACATTCCTAAACAGCTACTTGTACGCAATGTTTGATGTCTAAGAATATAACACACTCAAGTGTCTACAGTAACAACTTGCTTCATTAACACTGGACATGAGTACATAGTCCTCATCCAAGCCCGCGACAATTATAATTTATCCATTATGATTATCAACATTGCAGAACAAATCAGATGTCTTAAAAGAAATGAGCTTCATCAATGCCTATGACATCCAACTATAGTCGCACCATAGTTAAAGTGTCATGAAAGGGGCATAAGTATAGATAAATAAATAATAATAATAATAATAATAATAATAATAATAAATGGCATTCTCGTAAATATAGAATAAAAAGGGCATTCTCGTAAATATAGAATAAAAATGGGCATTCTCATAAATAAAGAATAAAGGAGAGCGCAAAATCGAAAGTTCGCAAGTGTGAAAGGGACAAAGTGTAGATAAATAAAGAATAAAACGGTGGCATTCTCATAAATATAGAATAAAGTGGGGCAGACTAAGAAATAAAGAATAAAGGAAATGCAAAATCGGTAGTTCATAGGTGTGACATTTGAGCACACCGACCATCCAATTGCAGTTATAGTAGTAGATGCTGACAAAAAATCAATATGTCAAATAGGTTTTCATGAAGAGATATAGTTTCATTACACCCATCAAGTGCTAGCCACTTGCTACCAAGAATAAGGTATATGAGTTTGTTGTTAATGGTGTAAAGTTTGTCTTTTGCTTTCGTTAGTTACTATAGTAGAGTGGATGGAAGAAGGATGCAAGTGCTCCGCTTCCACACACTTAACATTGTTCTTAAATTCGATACAAAGGATTATCTACTACTATAACTGCAATTGGATGATCAGTGTGCTCAAATGTGTCACCCTCCTTTATTTTATATTTACGAAAAATATCACCTTTTTATTCTTTATTTATCTACACTTTATGTCCCTTTCATGGCACTCTTACACTTCAAACTTTCGATTTTGCCCTCACATTTATTCTTTATTTTCGAGAGTGCCCCTTTATTCTAAATTTACGATAATGCCACACTTTTATTCTTTATTTATCTATATTTTATGTCCATTTCATGGCACTTTCTACTAACTGTGGTGGAACTAGGTGAATGTCATAGGCATTGATGAAGCTCATTTTTTTAAGACCTATCTAATTTGTTATGCGATGTTGCTGACCATGATAGATTATAATTGTTTTAAGAATTGAAATAATAATGAAGCAAGTAGTTACAGGCTTTACGTTTGAAGCATTAACTTTTCAGCATTGCTTATTTCTTGGTAAATATTGTCATCGCTACTTACATTTTTAAATTCCCATATTTGTGTTCAAAATATACCTCTTTCAAAACATTTATTTTCTACAAGGTTTGTCATTAATCAACTTGCCACGATTTGCTTTTAAAAAATACATATTAGATTTTTTTTTATTGAAATGGTGCTAAGCACATAATATGGAAAATGATATTTCTTCTTCCTAATAATGAGTTGGTTCATTTTGACTAGTCACAACTTGCACTTAGTTGACTTTGGTGGTGTTGGAAACAAACATTATGGGAGGTGTCGAAGGTACGACCTAGAGAAGAGTGGCATGCCGAACTGTACCCGTGTCACCGGCATGGGGTACACACTATCTGGAAAGTGTATGATCATGCCAACAGCATAGCTGGTACACTAGTGGGTTTATAATGTAACTGTTAATTACTTCCAAATAAAATAAACAAAGCATACCACATCAACTTTTCTCACTTGATATTGTGTTTCAAAAGAAATCACAAAACAGAAAGTGTAAAAGTTCAGTATCATACTTCCTGCTTGAAGTTAAAGAGCTGGGGTAATGAATGCCCATTTGGCAAGCGGGTATTGGGATCACGGAGTTCGTCAAAGAAAGGATGGGCACATGCTTCTAGCTGCATTAACATATTAAATGTCAGAAACAAGACCGAAATCACACCTGTCATGAGCTAACAATTAATGTAGAAGCAAAACAAATTCAAAATGTTCAAAAGCCTTCTATAATTAAGAAAACAAAATGAAACCAAGGCACCACTGGGTCGCTGACACATAATAATGATGTATGGTCATATGCATTTGATCACAAGGCCTCTTAGTGTGAGAAGACTAAACAAGACAAATAAATAAATAAAACACAGGTAGGGGATATCAAACTTACAGCAGTGCAGCGCAGACTTGGGGAATATTGGAGAAGGCGAGAAGCAAGATCAATTGCTTCTGGAGGCATCCTCTTATGGAAAACCTGAAACACATTGAAGGGAAATGAAACTGATTCTACTACTGAGTTATTTGAAATGGTCAAACACTTCTACTGAAATTACATCAATATAGCAACATATGATACACTTGGCAACCATTATATTGAAGTTTGTGGGGTGAATGAAGTTGTTATGCTTCATGGCTTATTTGTTCTTCCTTTGCTAGATTCTCTTGGTTTTGGATTTAAGAAGCCTTCTCAGATCTTATTTTCTTGAGGCCTACTTTCATATACACAATCAAAAAATTCAAAACAAAATGAAAGCATGATTGTCAATTTAAGCAATGAAATATAACGAAACTTAGTTCAACCTTGTTTTTCAGCAGTCTTAAAGGGCGTTTGTTTTTTTAAGTGCTTAGAAGTTGACTTCTAACCGGAGTTAGAAGTTCTGAACGAGCTTCTGATTGTACTGTTTGTTTTCCTTCTAAAAGAGTTGTTGATTAGAAGATGTAAAATTAAAAGGTGTTTGTGTAGGTGTTGAATAAGAATTGTTTGACAATTTTGCCCCACTGAGCTGAAAAATTTTATAACATAATTATTGTGCTTCAAATTATACCCAATAATTAATCAATACCTAGAGAATATTACAATCAATGTTTTAAAAAAAGTTTTTCAGCCTCAAGGCGGTCAAGCTTTTTCCTAGGCGAAGCAAGGCGTTTTTTCATAAAAATTGATAACACAATATTAAAAATTACAAAAAAATAAAATAAGCAATCATCAATGCAAGAGAATATGAATTCATTCATAAAAGTGGTTGAGGCGGTAGAATTACCTAATTATAGTGTATATTCTAGAGCTCATATTCATATTATTTTGCTATTTTGTTGTGTTTTTTATTTTTTTCCTTAGATCTAACAAATTTTGAAGATGAACATGAAATTCAAAACATATACATAGATGTGAACTCAAAATGTGGAAAATTATTGTTACAAGAACAAAAAAAGGACAAATACTAGAGTTCATATGCTTGTATCATTCGTCTTTGAGCTTATTGGTTAGATAAACAACATACATTAATCTTTTAATTGCCTAACCTTCATAGTGGTCTAAACCACTGTGAATCAAAAAGTCTGACTTATAAGAGGGGTATCATACTACCTATATGGCTATATCATTTAATGTGAACAATGGGATTATGGACCCATGACCCATGTTGTGGTTCTTGTTGGTGTTGGTAGGAGGATGGCATGTGTAGGGACCCTGTTATTTTTTAATCCCTACAGCACATATATGCACATATATGCATGAACCAAGACATGTTTGCACATAAATTAAGAAAACCCATGGAGTGTTTTTCTTGGAAAAAATGAATTAATGATGAATGGCCATGGGAGAGTGCAAGATAGTGTATTGGGAAGCTTATTTATATACCCAAATATGTCTTGTTGGTGTACATCTAGGTATAACAAAGAGGCACTTAGTGGAGAATGGACTCTATATATTCCATGTGTGTTGTTACTAAATAGAATTTTATCAAGGAGAGATTCCTCCTTCTTGTTGCATGAACGTGACAGAAGGGAAGAAGTTGGATGTGAAGCAAAAGCTCCCTGATCTATCTTTGAACTCTCTTCTTTGCTGGCTGTGCGGGAAGAACACAGAGAAGGTTGGCTGCGATCGATCTTGCTGATGCAATTTGTGAAGGAAAAAAGGGTTGTGTGAAGAACTCTATGGCTCTTCTTTGCTGATCTGTTTGACATAGGCAGAGAGAATATCTCTCTCTTCTTGGCTCATGGTGGCTACGAACGTCTCTTGTTGGCTATGTTTGAGGAGAAGCTCAAATTTGTTGCGTTAACTGGGAGATGGTCGCCTTCCTCCTTTTTACAAGATCTCCCTTCTCTTTTCAAGATCTAAGAGATTTGGGAGAAGAGGGCCTTGAAACATCCAGTTACCTCATACATATAAGGGCGTTTTTCAGCCACTTCGAGTTAACTTGTACGAGCTGATCGCTTTTTAAAATACTGATTACAATATCTTTCAATTACAAGAATATCGAAATATGACCAAAAATGAAGGAGAATTGAAAATATACATGAGAGCAAGTATTGGAAAGATGAAGAAAAACTTGAAAATACAGAGAAAGAAAACAAAGATGGAGAGAAATGAGATAAGTTTCTTACCAAGTCCTTGTAAAAGTAGGTTGAACCACAGTGCTTGGTAAAGATAATGAAGGTGTGCCATCAAAATTTAGCCCTACTTATTTTTAAGATGGGGGTTGCAATTGTCATTACAAAATTATGTTAAAGTTATTATCGAAATAATTTTTTTACTCAAAAGTCGGTGCTAAGTGATCAGCACCTCCCGGTTGCTTACTCCAATCAAAAGTAGAACTTCTGATTAGAACTAAAAACAAACACTCTAAACAAGATGATCCACTTCTTATTAATACTTCTAACTCCATTTAGAAGCAAAAGTAAACACCCTCTTACTTTTATGTGGCCCAGCAACGAGTATGAAGATGACCTATGACCTACAAAGGTCCATATTCATTTGGTTCAACACATTGCTGATGGAGAGCTTTTATTAGAGATTTTTTCCACAATCCACGACTTATTTTATTTAGTAGTCCAATCCAGTTGGAGAGAAATAAGGACAGCAATGAGTCCAGTTTGGATTTTTATTTACAGTTTATTGGTTTTGGCGCCATTCTAAATTGCAAAATGCTAAAACAATACTCAACCCATGCCAACTCTGAAAAGAAATGCATTGGTGGTGCTCTCGCGGCAAAATTCACCCATCACCGCTTGACAATCACTTGACAATCAGCTAAGAGTTGACAATAATTTTAGAATAAGAATAACAAAGACTAAGATGAGAATGCAGATAATGGGTTATTTTATCTGAATCCAGGTTTGGGTTTACAGCTATTCCTAGACCCATGGGAACTCCTCGTACTAGCAATCAATGACATCTTAGACGAAATCACCACCAACATTTCATGTCACTGTTGGGACTGGTTCTTCTGACAGCACTATGTACACCGCATAGAGGAGCTAATGGACAGACATGAGACACCACAGAAACATGTAACAATCCTGTGTTAAAAATTAAAAATAAAAATAAAAATTGCATATCCACCCAAGACTCTATGACCCAATACCAAGCCCAAATTCATC
Source organism: Berberis vulgaris (assembly GCA_963556465.1). Taxonomy (NCBI): domain Eukaryota; kingdom Viridiplantae; phylum Streptophyta; class Magnoliopsida; order Ranunculales; family Berberidaceae; genus Berberis; species Berberis vulgaris. The sequence goes on from OY747125.1 coordinate 20,708,829, forward strand.
CCTGGCATTGTAAATCAATCCCATCATCAGTTTTTCCATCATCTTATTAACAAATAACCATTGTCAATCACATCGTATGTCGTTATTAGCATAATCAAGTATTTTGGGTCAAGGGAAAACCGCAACAGCTCTTGGGTATGGATTTGACTATCTAAGTCATGCCCATCTTTAAGCCAAACCCTTAGTTTGTACACTACAGAGCCACTTGAAAGTGTCCTCATTAAGACTTGAGAATGACCAAGCACCCCCGTTAACTCAACACCCAATCACAAAGTTAAAAGAATCCCAAATCTAAATTCCACACCCCTTCTCTTTCACACCCTTGGATCTGCAAGCCAAAAAAGTTTTCTTTTGCTAAACATAATCTCTCTGAAACAACTCCACAAACTCACCAAGTTTTGCACTAGCATCCACCACCGTACTCTGTTGTTAGCATGTGACCTCCTTGGACCAAAATTATTTTAAAACAACCCTTTTAGCTCGACACATTCAGAATAGAAACCTAAAAACATCCGACTAATCCCTTTGGACGCATTATCTCCTAGCATACAAATTTTCCAACCTCTTCAAATAATTCTTACCATGAGTGCTTGATTCCTTATTCAATTGGGAACAAGTATGAGAACGAAATGCCTTTTTTCAACAGGAATTACAGAAGTATGTGTTAGACCTAAAGTACACATGGAAAAAAAAAAAAATACAAACCATTCCAAAGGGGGGAAATTTTTTAAAACGTTTGTATTCAATCAATCACCAAATCTAACCAGTCTATTTTCACTAAAATCAATTACTCTTCATTATACTATTTTAGGATAACATATTACCCAGACCAGAGTTTCAAAAATTCAAAGACAGCCTAGATGCATACCTTATGCCAAGGATGTGCCTTAATCTGTGGAAACCTAAACTCAGTATAATTTGGATTCATGCAGCGAATTTCCTCCCTAGTTGGAGTGCCAAGAACCTGGAAAAAAAAAAATAGATATAAGGTAGCTGCTAGACCTGAAAGGATGTATCATGTTACAAACACTGGAATGAACAATGAAAATTACCTTAATAATCTCAACAAGTTGATCAACTGCACTTTCTCCAGGGAATAATGGCTAAGAAAATCAAAAGGTTGAGAACCGTTAGCAATGCAACGAGTTCAGCAAAAAAGTGAAACTGATCATGTAAGATGTTTATCAAGTATATTTTACTTTCAAAAGTAAAAAAAAAAAACAAATAAACTTAACAAATAGCAGACCTGCCCTAAAAGCAGCTCAGCAAGAACGCAACCAGCTGACCAGATATCAATTGAAGCTGTGTATTCTGTTGCACCAAATATGAGCTCTGGAGCACGATAGTATCTAGAGCATATGTACGAAATGTTTGCTTCGCCCTTAACCTGATGACAGTTCAATATTTGATGAGAACTAATCTTATCAACAAAATTGATGTCTAAAGTACGGCTTCTATTTCCGAAAGAGGAAGAATGTACAAGACAGAAAAGAAAGCTACGATCACGGTTAACCTAACCCACAGCCCTTAGATGTGTTTTGAGAATTGATAAACACTACATAGAGTGACACAGAAACCACAACATCAGATTTACTTGGAACCCACGAGACAAAGAAAAACCAACAGTCCAACAAAGAGTTCAAAGCAAAAGACCAAAAAGAAAGAGGTATTAAATACAATTTGAACCATACCCTCACAACTCTTTATAACAGTTTCCAGGGAACATGTGGAACTTAGGAACTACAAATATACATGACCTTAAATAGAAGTTACTATCACTTTGTCATACATGACAAACTTGCATCAAGTAGATGCAGGTGTAACGACAAATTTTGTGAGTGGCATTATGAAGCCGAACAAGAGACAATATTAGAATGAACCCAGTATGGATACGCAATATTCAAAAATGGTATAATAAAACGAAATCCTAAAGAGTTATAACAAATTTATGATTATTTGAAGACAAGTAAGAAGTTCGTACCAGAATTTTTGCACTTCCAAAATCACAAAGTTTGACCTGGTGGGTAAGTGGATCAACCTGTACAATATCCATAAATAGTAACAAAACCTGCACATACTCATGAAAAGAATATGACAATCTTAGAAGAAAACTTACCAAAAGATTTTGTGGCTTCACATCTCTATGGCAAACTCCAGGAACGGTGTGAATATAAGCTAGTCCCCTAAAAATCTGCAAAAACTTTCCTTGTCAGAGAACATACAATTCTTTTTCTTTTCTTTTTTTTCGTTTCATTATGGATTACATCATTGATAAAAATGTGTTAAAGCAAACAAAAAAAATAGCATACTTGGTAAGTGTAAAGTTTCACGTAGATTAGAGGCATCCTCTGATTCACGTTACTGTAATGCTTAAGAACCCGGTAGAGTGTTTCCGGAACATACTCCATTACCAAATTGAGAAAAAGCTCATTCCGACTGGTAGTGGAAAAGAAACAATGCTTCAAAGAAACCACATTCGGATGATCCATTGTACGCATTAACTGAAGCTCACGATTCTTGTATCGCCTGTCTTGCAAAACCTTCTTTATAGCCACGGTCTCCCCAGTTTCCAAGCATTTCGCCTAAAAATACACGAACACGATCCATCAAAACCATAATTGTAAATTTACGGGCAAAATACTTTCCATCCACAAAGATACTAGCAAAGGTAGTACCAAATTACCTGAAAGACAACTCCAAATGACCCATTTCCCACAACCCGCTCAGCCATGTAACTAATTGTCTGCAAAATAACAGAAAAACTACTCCATCTGTCATGTTGCACTTGGATTGCCATGCTCAATTTATTTATCATTAGATCTTACTTTCCGTTAGGAAAACGAGCTTCCAAATTATCTTCCATAGTGTCCAATCAAGAGATAACATCTAAACTACAGTTCACATAAACGATAACACTGTCCGATTTCCAAGTTAGCTGAGTAATTTTCTTCCAGGAGAAACTAAATTTCCAAGTTAGAACGGTGGATAAATCTTTTGTCAATTCCAGATTATAAACCAAATACATCAGATGTTTAGTACTGTGTATAGCTTCGTTTAGATCTATTGTTAAAGAAATAAAATCTAACTAAATTGAAAAAAATATATAAAATAAACAAACAGATTAGTTGTAGATCTAATCAGACCTGTTTAGGTTCACCATTTTTGCCTCCGATTGTGGTCGAAATGATGTGACCAGTGACCGGATCGTTCCCTTCTACCATTTCCTGCAAAATTTCACGCAATCCAACAAACTCAGCTATCAAATAAACGAGAAGCTAATTTCACTCAAACAGCTCAAAATCCACTAAAAGTGACCGAAATTCAAACTAAAGGCTCAAATCGCACAATTTGACAGACAAAGCGAAGATCGGAACCGAAAACCTGAAAATTGGACTATAAAAGGAAAGCTAAGAGCAGAGATTCAAAGCTGTAGCGTCCAAGAAAGGAATCTAAACTTGCAGATCGAACAAGAAACGAAGCGATCGGTCACAGATCTGGAGAGATCGTGAGCGGAAAGCAAAGAACGAGACCGACCTTATCGTCTCCCATTTCCGAACGGCGAGCGGCGGCTTTGACTCCGACCTGCGCGGCGGTCTCCGGCGGTTGTGGCCCCAGCGACAACGAAGCCATGTGGTGGTGGACTCTCCCGAGCGAAAGCTCTCTCTCCTTCTCGTCTCTCTCTACCTCTCTACTTGTTGTTCTCTTCTCTTCTTCTCTCTCTATCTGTCTCACTCACTCGTCTGTCTCTCTTCTCTCTTCTCTCTTCTCTCTTCAATCAAAGTCATTAAACAAAGAGATATAGGGAAATTACATAAATGCTCCTTACTTTTTAGTGGATGGAATGGGAATCTGAGTGGCCGCCCGGTGGCGGGTTATTGTGCGTGGTAGTGGGATGGGGATTTGAAGAGTTATGAGGGGTAAAAGTGGAAGTTCAGACAACAACATTTTCTGTTAGAAAAGCTGAGATGTTTCTTCATGGAAATGTTGACCGAAGGAGGGTGATTCCGGATAACAACAAAATGTGTGTCGTCTTTTACCAACCTCATAATAATGCTTTGCCTAATTGCCTTTACTTTATGTCTTACTTTCCTGTTGTTTATGTTTAGTTTTTCTCGTTTTAGACCAGGATTTCTCAAAAAGAATAAATGAAAAAAATATAATAATAATAAAATATGATAATCCACTCGGAATGAAAACATAGGGACTTGACAATCAAACGAATCGATAGGGTGCAACAAAGGATTGTGATTTTTGTCTCTTGATTTTAAGAAAAAATTAGGTACGTAAAGAAAAAATGTTAAAATTTAGAAAATACAAAAAACATATATAATTTTAGCTAGTCATGTTTGCTAATTTTTTTTTTTTATCTTTTTGAATTTTTTTACACTTCTACAATTTTTATAGATTGTGTTTGTGGTTGTGTTTTAAAGATAATCAACAAAAAGTGTAAAAACATAAAAAATTACAAAAAATACTAGCAAACATAATTGGCTAGACTTACTCACGAAAAACATATATAATAAATTTTAGGATATATGAAATATGAGAAGAAAAAAAATAAGATGTCAGTAAATTAACCTATTAAACATAATAAATAAAGTTAAATACCAAGTATCTCTTAAACTCGTGACATAATTACAATGTAGTAAAAAAATCACAAATTTCACACACACAACTATAAATTTAAAGTTAACAATCACTATAAATTTTAAGTTAATAATCACTGAAATTCTTACATATACTATATCAAAAGTCTCACATTTTGTCATTCAAACTATATATTATACAAATTAAAATTTCATCGCACGATCCATAATAAACTTTCAATACTAAAATGAATTCTAGTTGGTTCAAATATAGAATGATTAAGAGCCACTTAGTGTGAGTATTGATCCCATGACATATTAAAACTATAACAGTTATAAACATTTCGTGTGAAGTATATCTCACGATCAACTCTTACCAAATGACCTATGATGGAATTTGCAGATAAGTAGCAAAGACGTACTCAAAAACTTGTGTATTTTGCCCATGATAAGCCATCATCACACCTCATTGACTGTGACTATCCTCATTAGCCGATGAATCATAACATTTTTGTTGTGGAAATGGATCATCCTCCCCCAATGATTATGACCATTATCATAAGATAAATTATATCCAGTTAATCCAGAAAAGGCTCATACTATTGAAGGTAGATGAAACGGAATCAACTTCAATGTCAACAAACCACGTGAATAGGTTTGGTCAATCTCATTGTCATTGACCATCGATAGAATGCATGAACTTTCGCCCTCTTAAACTACGAACAATGGTCTACATCTTGAAAGTCAAAATTGTTTCTATATTGTGATTCCTCGAATGTGATCGCCAACGGTCCATTGCACCATATGTGTCTGTAATTACTTCACCACCACCATTCCCTCCATAGTGACCGACATCACCATTACTCCAATTATCATCGTTGCCATCATCACTTTCATCATCTTCATTCCCACCACCATCGCTAACTTGGTCATCATCGTATATGAAATGCATTCTTTCGTCATCTCGAGTAGGCAATACGAGTTCACTATCAATGTTCGCACCATGCATTCCTCGACTTTACTTATCCTACAAACGATGCGAGAATCTGGTTCACCCTATTATGTATCTAATAGTAGTTCACCAAGCACATTTACCCCTGAGTAGAGTGGTTATTCATCGTCCTCAATGTCTGAAAATATCTCAGTCAAATCAATGTCAATTGGTTTTCTACTTTCAACTATATAACCATTTTCACCCATATATTTCAAACACAACCTCTTATTATAGTACACGATTACAAACTTCACCAGGTTTTCATTGTCTAGCGTATTCCTTCTATTATTATAAATAAGGCCAAAATAGCATCCCATCCCGCGATCCCGATCATGTATCGGTCTCGTCCCGTCCCGATTTTTTTGGGTCTTTTTGGGATCGATTAAACTCATTCTGATCCCATCTCATCCCGATCTATAGTGAGATGAGATCGGGATGAAAATTTTCAATTCTGCCCATCCCGAACTTATTTAATATTTATATTAACTATAAATTTTGTGTGTCAAATTAAGTGTGGTACATGAAGTTTGTTGTATGAACTTAACATCACAAATAATTGTCTTATAGTTTCAAACAATAAAACTTTCATAGATAACTCCTTAATATGCATAATGATAGAAAAGACTATAATATTTTTGAATTGATGACGTAAATAAGAATATAAATAGATGCTTACAAAAATAAGACCTAGTATATTGTGGAACAAATAAGTAGATCTAATGAGAAGATTGATAATATAATAACTATATGATTATACGTTTAAATATGCACATAATAATAACCAAGTAATTGCACAAAAATCCAACTATGCTCGTCCGTCCCGTTTTGAACCTGTTTGGGATGGGACGAGGTCGGGATAAAGTCTAACCGTCCCGAAGATAAAACAACGAAATGGGATCGGGATGAGTCCCATCTCGTCTCGTGCCTAGCCCTAGTCAAAAGTGCTACAATTTTTTTCACAACCCGACGACGATAAATTTTGATAAAAGATCATCATGGCAATAGTTATCAAGTTGGGGAACGATATCCCATGCAAATGTCATCATTCAACTGTAAATATTAATTTATATAATTTTATAGTTGTGAAATAAACTAACCCAATTGTATATTATGTCTTTCTGCTCTTGTTGCTGATGTTGAAAATGATCACATAGTTTCTCTAAATGACTTTAATTGTATGTAAGATTATACAAAGTCATATTCGTATAAAATTCATATTTTTAGAACACGTCCCTGAATATAAATTGATATTCTTGTAGAATCAATGTTGGATAAGCGGTGTGTGAAATTAATCTCATCACTATAACTTCCACAGTTTTTTCAGGTTTTTCGTGTTTTTCAAGATTATCATCATATTGAACATTTTGGTTAAGATAATAAGTTGACCATGGAATAAACAATATCACGCATAAAGATGAAAATAAATTATTTAATAATGAAAATAAATAATATTAAGATATTATAAATAAAGTTATTCTTACGTCAACTGAATGGAGTGAGTGTAGCAATTTTTTTTTTATTTTCTTATTTAAATGAATGAACCATGTTATTAACCAATATTTTTTACTACATTTTTTTTAATCTTTGCAATTGCATCAAACACATAACTCATAGTAGGTTTTTTGTCATCATCAACCATTTTTAAGATTATAACAATGGGATTAAGGATCACCACAATTTCACGTACGGAGTTTAACAAATAATGCACTATAAGTATTTGTTGATTAAACACAATCCATCATCCCTTTCAAACAAATTATCTAATGCAACATAATATGTGGCAAATCGAATAAAAACTGGTCTAATGATGTTACCATCATAAGAAGTCTTCGTCATCGCTAAGATTCTATGGTGGTTGTAAATGTAATTAATGATTTTCTTCAATATTCCATAACATTCTAAATTGGCTTATTCATACAGATAATGTGTTTTTTTTTTTCTTATTTGAAGCATATACGACTTTTTAATTATAATTATCTCGTCGCAATACATCGTGAAGTTGATAATGCTCAACATCATATGACATGTCCAACTATCACACATGATTTTGACTAAATATTTCGACCACATAGATTTTAGGTCTCATATAACTCCGTCATCCCCTCATCAAATCACTTGTATCTCAACTTTTGTGCAGAAGGTGATTGTGCATGTTTATTAGTTGTTTTAATTACTTATATCATTGTACGATAATATACATTTTTTGCCGCAAGAGATGTAATTCCATTAAAATAAAAGAATTTGCCAATTGCCTTTGAAATATTACTTTTCGCATGTCCCTAAAATCTCATGATATATTTTTTTGTTTAATAGATTCAAGATGATACTCATAGGAATCAACACCATGTTTCACATTTGTACTATTTGAACGACTAAACAAACTATGTGAACCATTAGAAGAATTGCCAATATTATTCTTAGATGGTTGCCCACGTAAACTTGTCCGATTTTTTTTTTTTTTTTGAAAGGCGAGTGTGGCACTAGTGGATAAAAATGTTAATGTAACAACCACTACACCAACAAAAACATGCTCTGTCCGATGTTGATGTCGAGCGGTGGACAACATCCTTTTATTTAAAACTAGATGAATTATCACTTTCAAGCTCTGTCATAATTGATTATCTGAACTTCTCAATTGTTTTTTTTTTTTTTAAACTTATTTGTCATTTTCCCCTCCAATACTTGTTGAATCAATAATGCACTTTTCGTGGACAATCTAGACATTTTTCAATATCAATGTATCCTCCAACAAAGTGATGTTTTAACCATGGTGCGCCACAAATTCATTTGCTTATGATAATAATTGCAAATAGATTATTTTTGCCTTATCAAGTGTTTTTCGATGTTCTCAAACTATATCTCTAAGCTTCGGTGGCATGATGATTGATCACATACAAACTTTCATAAATATAAGATTTCATATTTGTCAAAATAAATTATGTCTATATCTATAATAAAAAAAATAGCAAAAATGAAAAACCACAGTCAAATGGAGGCGACTATGCATCCCAACTTTTCAATAAATACAAAACATTGAAGATAATTTGATAAATATTAAATATGTACCATTTTTTCAATATGAAAGTCTAGAATGCACAAATAATGTTCAATTATTATTTTTTCAAATAACATTTTTTAAAAGAATTTTGGATAATTGTGCAAATTTTATCCAATTACATTGAAAATGAAAGTTTGTGTTACTAAATGTAGTCAATCATAAACCTTATCAAATTGATTAATGTACTAATGTAGTGAATAAAATGACAAGGAACTTGATTCAACAACAAAAAGAAAAGATCTGAAATAGTTCATAATCATTTGCTACTTTAACAAAAAAAAATTATGCGATTTGGGATCTGGGTTTTTACCTGGATGACTGAAATTGCAATAGATTAATAACTAAATAAATAAAATCAGAATCTATAGTGCAATCAATCAAATAAGACTAAAAACGCTAAAACAACAAATATGAAAATTTTGCAATATCAATGCTTGAGAATGGGAGAAAGACACAACAAAAAGAAAATACACAAAGCATAAATCGGTTGTGCAGAGGAGGAAGATGCATTGTCGATTGGACATAGATCGATTGATTGGTATAGATGTCTCAAGGAAAAAATATTTAAAAATTGAAATATAATCATATCGATTCAAAGTTTGGGCATTAGGTTTCTTACATGGTATTTATAGTGGTGGAGATCATATCGTCAATTGTGATTTTATTATAGTTGTGATGGCTTTAAATTTGGTTGTGGTGGTTGCAAGGGTTATAGACTTATAGTGGTGGCAATGGTTGTTAAGAAGCAGTGTTTATGTGATAGCGATGGTGCATGGTGGTGGTGGAGTCATTGTCATAATGGTGGTGGTTGTGGCGACTGTTGTGTTGGTTATACAACAACCGTTGTGGTGATGGTCGCGTAAACGAGGTGTTGGTAGTTGTGGTAGATGTAATGGTTGTGGCGTGGTGGTGGTGGTCACAACAATGAAAATAGTGGTGGTGGTGGTGGCTATGTTGGTAATGTTATGATTTTTTTTGTCGTGGTAGCAATACATGTGGTGGGGATGGCATTTGGGGTAGTTACGAAAAATCTGAGATTATAATTTGAAAAAAAAATGGTTTAAATTTTTTGCAAAATAATGCATGAGATGTTGCCCCGTAAATTTTGCAAAATATTATAACTAGTGCAGAAGTGTCCAATTCAAATTCCAATAAGCGTTTTCCATAATTTCAATCAAGCATCTAAATTTTACGCGACAAAATCTCAAACACTTTAAATATGGCAACGACCACTCCACACCACCAAAAGTGTCATCTCACACCACCATGTACTTTTTTCTACTAACCCACACCACCAAAAAAACTGTTTTTGAGAAGAAGAAAAAATTCACTTAAACAGGATAACTTTCGACCAATTTAAACCCTCGATTGAGACTGATTCTCAAACTCATCAAACACGAAAACTGTAGTACTATGAGTTATCTATTAAACACAACTTGAATCATTTTAAAATGTTTTAAAATGAGCAAGTTATGGTCATTTTGCCAAAGTCGCGCAAATCTGTCTTGCAATGAAAACGAGATAGTGTCCTTGACTTTCGACCAACATATATGCTCGATTGAGACCGATTTGCAACCTCATCCAACATGAAAATTTTAGTACTATGAGTTACCTAATAAACACAATTTTTATCACTTGAAAATGTTTTGAAATGAGCAAGTTATGGTCATTTTACTAAAGTCGCGCAAATTTGTCTCACAGTGAAAATGGGATTGTGTCCCTAACTTTCGGCCAACTCATATGCTCGATCGAGGACGATTTTAAAGCTCATAAAAACACAAAGATTTTAGTACTCTGAGTTACCTAAACACAACTTGAATTACTTGAAAATGTTTTAAAATGAGCAAGTTATGATCATTTTACTAAAGTCGCGCAAATTTAACTCGCAATGAAAACGGGGTAGTGTCCCTGACTTTTGGCCAACTTATATGTTTGATCGAGACTGATTTTCAATCTCATCAAATCACAAAAATCGTAGTACTATGAGTTATCTAACAACACAATTTGAATCACTTGAAAATGTTTTGAAATGAGCAAGTTATGATCATTTTACTAAAGTCGCACAAATCTGTCCGAAAAAGAAAATGTTTGTTTTCACCCATTCGCCTGGACCTCAGCGAGATTTTGAAAAAGACTCGCCTGGACCCTTGCGACTCGCAATGTGCGATGCGAGATTTTGAAAAAACCTCACCCGAAACTTTGTGAGATTTTGCAATAACCTTACATGGACCTCTGCAACTTGCATTGTTCATTGCGAGGTTTTTGCAAATTTTCACATTGTTTCGTGCGAACAATACATTTTCCCTCCAAAATTCTCGCATTGATTCATATTCTGGTGAACTAGTGAGTAGTGACTAAATAAATAAGGAATCCTCCAAGAAAACTGAAATTTCAAATGTTATGTTAACAAAACATTAATTTCGTGAAGCAATCGACCGAATCAAATAAATAGGGAAGAAGAATCAGGTGTTTGTGATTTGTGATTTGCGTTTTGAATGCGACAAGGAAGATGTGTTGCCTTTGCGTTTTGAATAAGGGAGATAAATGATGATTTGCTTGTTTATATTGCTTGGAGTCGATTTTGCGTTTTGCGTTTTAGAGGTTGCATTTTTTAGATATTGAGTTTTGGAGAGGTTGGGATTTGAGGTTCAATTTTTAGTGGTTTCAATTTTGAGAGATATTCGAGGGTTGGATTTGTGTTTGTAAGATATTTGAATGTGGGGAGAGGAAATATTTGAATGGGGGAGGGAAGGGGAGACCTGCATTTCGATTTGAATGTCGAGGAGAAAAATGTTGTTTCTTTGGGAAATAGTGGTGGTGTGGGAAATAAAGTAGGTGGTATTGGAGAGTTAAATGGTGTGAGAAAACATTTTTGGTGGTGTGAAGTAGTTGTTGCCTTTAAATACAGGGTTGAGAATGTGAACACTTGAAATGCGAGTTTTAGATTGTGAATTTGAAAAAACAAATGATCACTTTTAAAACATGCAAGTATAAAAAATAAGTTAAATATTAAACAATAAAGTGCACAAACATGAATAAGTGAATGTAAATAGAAAATCATTTTTAAAACATGCAAGCATAAAAAAAAATTGATTAAGCGGAGATCTTAAGCACCAAACTGCATAGAATGAATAAGTAAATTGTCATGGCCTGATTTTTAGAAAAGTCGGATGAATAAATTGTCAATCTTTTATTCCACCCGACCTTCCCAAAAAACGAAGCGCGAACTTGTTATGAACTTACTATCCAGTTTGATACAACAAAATCAAAAGCAAAAGCGTAAAGACTAACCAAATGAAAACCAACATCAGTCACTGAAAATGGTACAATGGTTTAACTACTATAATTGTCCAAACTGCTTTTTGACAAAATAAATAACTATAGAAATATAATCAATGATCTTTAATAGGATACAACACTCATTAGTGTTTACTCGATCTAAAATAAATACAAACTAAGTACGTACTAGCTAATAGTCTCTCAATCCACACCAACGCAAAAGTTTTTTTCCAAAAAAATACAAACAAAAAATAAATGCGCTAAAACATCTGCAAGGCTCCACTTCTACGCTCATAAGATGACGTATCTAAAGAGCATAAAGACAACATGGGTCAACAACAAAATCGCTATGAGTTATTCCTTAGCCACCCTATACTTGCAATAATTAACAATGTATAGATGCAATCACGTAACAAAAAGTTATTGGTTAAACAAACAATTAATTAATTAATTAATTAAACTGTTAATAGAGTCATAATGAAAGAAAATAAATACCTTAAACCATAACCAAGTTTTTATTTCACTTTTTGAGATAGGAAGTTAGTTTTTCTTTCGAGCAAAAATACATATAAAAATAATTATTAAATAAATAAATTAGATATCTAAGATGACACTTGGGTACCATTGGATATGTCAACCTGCAAAGTAAAGAAAGGTTATACAAGGGTTACCCCTACAAAACAAGGTCAGTTTTACAAAAAAAATTAAAAAATACACCGTGTCTGTTCGTTGGGTTTAACACAAAAATGAAACAAATTTTGCAAAAAAATTATTTCATGAAAAGTGTGCAAAATCAAGTTTTCTATTAAGGTGTATAGATGGTGTCCTAGTTAGAGATAAGGATCAGAAGCTACCATCATTTCAGTCTAACATATAATAATTTTTTCATCAAACTAAGTAACTAGGAATTTTCATTCCCTTAACTATGTTAGCCTTTGCACTTTAGTCATTGCCAAAATAGCCATCCATCCTATGGCTCGCACATATGTGTCTTCCGTATATCTAACGACCTCTTCCACCAACAATAACAAGTCACAAGTCTCTAACACCACACCTGAAGTGTTTTTACAATTACCAAGCATATATTAAGACAATAATTTATATAACACCAACAATAAACAATAAAGTTATCTGACATGTATATACACATATTTATTAAAGGAAGACTAACATTCAACAAAGGAAAATTAGAAATCACACATAACACCAACAACATGCTTAACAAATGACAAAATTTGCATAAAAAATAACAACAATTAATTTATAAACACTTATATATATTTAGACATCAATCACGTACATACAATTAATTTGCAATGAAAAATATATAGAAAAATATATCAATAACATCTAACCCATAATATCAATTAATTTCAATCATACATTTTTATATATATTTAATTATAAGTAACGAAATGGTGATAAATACTCATAGATTTGAAAGCGATAGATCAAATTTTCGTAAAACAATGTAAAAACATCCAAAGCATCGAGCACACTATTTTTTTTAATGGAGAGATGATATCTCCTTCATTTTATCTTATTTTTCTCTTTTGATCATATCGGTTTTTTCCCCTTCCACTTCATATTTCTCTTCTCTCAACTTCGTGTCGGACATAGATGAAAGTAAACAACTCTTTTTTTTTGTTTAACCTTTTTCACCACCCCAATCACTACTTTAATAAAAAAAAAAAATAGCCTAAGTCAAAATCTTAATATTGCGCTATGTCACCCATTCTAAAAAAATTATATCACAAATTAACTAATATAAAATCAAAAATTAAATAATAAAAAATATGATATTTAGTTAATAACTTTCTAGCTACCAGTGTAGTAATTTTGTCAACCAATGCATAATTTATAAACAACAAACTTACTGGTTATGTGCAGTATATGATATTATTCAAAGATTAATAAAATATTAATTTTGCCGAAGTCGAAATGCATTGATAAATACAACAATTAGATAATTTTGAAAAACATGATAATTATATTATACACGCCTTTAATGGAATCTCATTCAAGATTTGGAAAATCTGAGAAATAAATGTTTCAAAAACATCATTGGACGGATCAAATAAGATTTCAAAAAATTTAACTTTTTAAAAGTCATGTCTTCTACTAATAGAGAACCTACTTAGAGTTTCACCTCATTCAAACAAACCAAAGATATAAGGCATTTAAAAAAATTTACAGTATATACACCTCAAAGGATTTTTGTCTCGAGATTTGGTGGAGGAAAAATAAATAGGAAAATTATTCTATATGAGAGCTAGAACTTACAGAATGAATCAAGACTGTAGACCAAACATGGAGTAACCCAATCTTAAATAAATACTATTTACACTCTTTAAGAAAACCACACATAACAAAAACAAGCAAGTAGCACATGTACATTTATATAACTTCACGAAGACAAACACACGAAATATATACTATAAAAATATCAAAATTATGGGAAAATATTTGGTGTCACATGAATGTAAATAGATAAAGAGCAATGAACAATACCACATATAACGAGGTTCACCAAAATTGACGTGTCAAACGGGTTGGATAGTGAAATCTGAAATCGACGTGCCAACATAAATTGCTCGGTTGGTCAACCTTATGTTAACCTGAAACTCGATAACCTCAATCCTAGCCCAACCCATCAAGGGCCAATTCCACGTTAAGGTCAAATTATCACCCATATCGTGAATTAGTCTCAAAGCACCAACCAGGTAAGTATAATATTTCTTTAAAGAAACAAACAAGTTTGTTCGAATATTTGTTTTGTAGGTTGATTTGAACTTTATTTTTTGTTTTCTAAATTGATTTGAATTTGTTAATCATATATATATATCTAACTTAATTTTTACCATTTATAATAATGTAATATATTCACAATCGCTTGATTTCTTAAAATCCCCTATATTTACAGTGACGTAACCTACTTGCTCAACTACAACTTACTTACAAATGGAAAATGTTCATTATTCTTTACTGGAAATTATTTAATTTTGCCAATAATCTTTCATTGAAGTCATTAGGGGTGGGCACGGGACGGGATGAACCCCATTCCTATCTCATCCCGTTTATTCGAGGTCGGGATGGGATAAATCTCATCCCAACCTCGTCCCATCCCAAATGGGATTGGGACGGGACGAGATAAACACGTACTAAATAGTCCTCAAATAGAAAATAACAAAAGAGCTTCATCTCACATTACTCACAAAACAATAATGTCAAATTTATATACATATAACTTTCATCATAAATAATAATAGATATTAAATAAATAAATAAATATTAAACTTCATTTAGAAGTCATGATTTACTTCATTTAGAATTTCATCTCATATTGATTTAATTTCAACACATCATAAATTTTAATTTAGAAGTATTTTGATTAAAATTAATAATAATAAATATTAAGTAAATAAATTCGGGACGGGACGGGATCATGATGAGTTTGATCAATTCCAAAATAACCCCTAAAAATTGGGACGGGATCGGGAGTGGTTCGGGATTGCGGGATGGGATGCCCACCCCTAGAAGTCACTCATTAATTTATTAAAACATGAAATTACAAGAAAAATATGTTTGCTTTTCAATTAGAAGCCTGTACCTTTTAGTAACCAAATTTGTCGAACTTGGATCTAGTTAACTATTATGAAGTCCCATCCAACCTCCAACTAGTTTTGATTTTGTTTTCATTGTATTGATATACCACCGATTCCTTCAATAGAATGATTAGTTCTAAGCACTTTGAAATTTTTAAATACTGAATTAGTAGTTTTTATCAGATAATTTGGTAAATTAGGCTTCAAAATAATTCATTATAAACATCAGCTCACAATGCTCAACTTTTTAGCCCACGAGGAGACTAATTCACAGCTCTTGAGTTTTTGAAATGTGTATTTTCACGAAGAAGTTAGGGCTGAACAAAAAAATGGTCGGTTCGGTTTGAAATTTTTAAAACCGACCTAAGTCGGTTCGGTTCACGGTTTAGTTGAAAAACCGATCCGTCAGTTCGATTTTCAGCCCTAGAAGAAGTTATGATGTAGTTTTTTCTGCATTTTGAAACTCATTTATAGAAAACGAGATCCATGTTGTGGTTATCAAATTACTTGTCAATACATAATAAAATGATTCAAAATGCAATAAAACATTTTAATAGTGATACTCCATGTAGGAATAACTTCTATCTAGTCATAAAAAAAAAACTACTGTCGCAATTAGACAAGTTATAAACATGAATAAACTCTACCTTATAATACGTTATAATTCTTTGAGGTCTCGTCTTAAGAAATTTGCTTTCACATACTAATAGTTTTCTATAAAACCAAAAACATATATATAATGTCAATTTTTTTTAAATGAGATAAAATATTTTTCAAATATTATATTGAATAATGATATATTATTTAAAGTAGATGCCACGTCTCAGCTTGTGGGTAGGTAACAATTCGTCAATATGGACACCTTGCATTTGAAGCCAAAATGCTTCTATTTTTTTTTCAAATACGTTTACTGCTTCTTGGCATGAAGCTTTTAGCATTTTCTTATTGTCATCATCAGATTATCTTTTTTTCCTCTATTGCCTAATTGCAACAACGATTTCTTTTTCACTTAAAAAGCGCACATGTCTTATTGCTTAGTCATTGGATCAGTGTTGTAAAAGTTGAATTTAATCTACCTCACGACTTGTCAAATTGGGTTAGTGCAGTGAAATTGTCAGATTATTTAATGACACTTCCATTTCACTTCATTTGCAATTAGCAATTCATTGGCATTCAAAGTACTAATTTTGCGGTGTTTAATCAACCGTTGACTCGAGGCGAGGAGCTGAAAGACAAAAATGGTGTAAAAGTAAACCTAAACTCCCAGCCAAGCCCAAGCCTATAATCGTCCTATATGGATCAGCCCCTTTCAACCCAAGTATACATCATTAGTACCCGTGCTGTACTAGTTACTACAGGCGGGAATAGTGTTTTCACTCTCCCGCTCTTTCTTAAATTCACTTTCAATTTTCACCGCCAACTCCATGGCGCCAAATCTCCCGCCAAATCGTCCTATAACGTATCCACAAAGAAGACCTAAAACCAGATCTGAATCATTCACCACCTCTCAAAGACACAGAGCAATTTCGATTTGGATCTTCTTCTTCTCCAGATCACATCGTGATGGTTGCAGCAATGGGTCCAGGGAAGTTCTACGGAAGCGCCCTCCCACGACCCCAAATCTATACAGAAACAAAACTCAACCCATACAGAGTCGACCCACCTGTCTCAGCAACCGATGCACTCCTCTCCTGGGCGAGCGAAGCCCACTGGTCAATGGGAGGTCTGAGCTTCAAGCGACTCAGACTTCAAGGCAAGATCGAAGGGAACGTCAAGAGGCTCAAATCCCAGAGGGAGAAGAGCTTCAAGGAGAAGGAATCCAAGACCCCCTCTCCTGCAATCAATCGAAAGCCAACCGTGCCTTCCTCGGTGTCTCCGCCGCTGGCAGTGATGTTGAAGAAGCGGAGGAGGATGGCTCTGATTGACGAAGATGAGGACGAGGAAGAGGTGGTGCCGAGAACAGAGGAGAGGCCGGTGGTGAGGACTAGTCCGAGGCGGAAGCCAGCGAGGAAGCTGAGTGATGAGTTTGATAGAGTTGCTTCGGAAAGTGTGGGGAGAAAGGAGAAGGAGGGTGAAGTGAGGGGTGATGGGGATGTGGAGAAGAGGAGGATTGGGTTCAAGAAGACCAAGATGCAAGTGAGGAAGGAGGTTAGAGTGACTTTGCCCGCGGTGGCAGCGTCTCCGAAGGTTAGGACTTCTCCAAGGTTGTCTGCTTCAAAATGATTGCTTCTAGTGCCTATGATCCATTAGTCTAGTAAACAAAATGTTGGTGGTTTAGGCTTGTTATCCTGCTTTTATGTTATATAAAATTGCTCAATAGTTTGTGTATGAAAGAATCGCACTTAGACGTTGTTTTTGATACTTGTCCACCGGTAAGTTGTTGAAATGGGTGCAGTAACGGAGTCAGGAATTTTTGTTGAGGGGATATAGTGATGTCATAATTAATTAAATATAATATAAAAATTAATTATTTTAATATTGAATTTTTTTTTTAAATACAACAAAAATGGGAGTACAACAAAGACTACCGTTAAAGATGATTATTATTGAAGGCATATGGTACCCAGAAGAAGAATAAGGTAGTTTGAACTCTGAATCTTGTGAAGATAAATTCAAATAACTCAATAGTTATAGATATTTGAAGATGATGAAATATGAGGGTTTTTCTCATTTTATTCAATCGATGGAGTGTGAAGAAGAAACTGTGAATTTTGGTTATTGGAGAGATTTGAGGGATTTAACATCTTTCTCTATCTCTAAAAGGAGAATTTGGATTTGATATGTACATGATTTAAATGATGAAATTCTAGTTGAAGTGAAAAGTGAAAATAGAGAGGCAAATAAAAAAACTAATTAGGAGACAAATAAAAATAAAATAAAAATTCTCAAAAATCAGTGGGGGCACTTGCCCTCACGTGAATTCGTGCCTGAATGGGTGAATGATCTGATATTATGGTTTACTAGTTGTTTGAAGGACATGCCTTCACACATATTTTCTAATGTTTGGATGTTAAGTGATCAACATATTTGCTACATCCTCGTCGAATTGACCGTTACCTTGATGTTGGAATTTCGATAATAGGGGTTTCACTCAAATGTTTGATAGGATCCTATAGAAGCTTTAAGAGGATAAGTTGCAGTTTGTAGTTTTATGTCCCATTTGGTCAACTTGAAGAGTTGTCGAATTCCTACATAGGTGTTATAAGTTATTTTGTTGCTCATTTGTTTGAAGGAAATTCTTTGATCTCCGATACTTTTATTTGGTTTCTTTACTCTATATTCAACACTTTTAGCTGGTCTGGGTTGGTTTCTTTACTCTATATTCAACACTTCTAGCTGGTTTGGATTGATCTCCGATACATTTTTGCTCCATGGGCTGGTTTCCCAGGCCAGCTAGAATATATCCTCTATATTACATTCTTATTGCATCAATCTTTCCTGGGGCGGTTTATGTCCATTTCAGTGTTGTTGTTTTTTTTTTTTTTTTTGTTTTTTTGAAGATGAGGAGGGGTTTGCTAAGGATCCCAAAACCTGGGAAAAAAGAAGATTTAGATTCTCTCTTAGAGTTTTCCCATAGCATGTTAAGAAAATAATAGGAAAATTGTATTATTATTGTGTATTAAATTCATTGACTAAATACAGTCTATTTTCTATATTATAATTCAGAGTGGTGTTCTACTATTCATTATTGACTGGGAAAAAGTCAAATCAAAAGGAGTAGAGATAAAAGATGGTTAGAATTGAAAGTTGAAAAATGTATTGAATTTGAGGGTTGAGATTCATTTCCTATGATGAAATATTTGTAAATATAAAATATGTAGAATGACAAAAATAATGAAAAAACTTTTGGAAAAATTTGGTAGAATGTACATGTGGCAGAGAAAGAAAATATTGTGTTTTTCTTTTAGCAAAATGAAAATTATCATAACTATCTCCATCGTTGTCGAATTTTGATAAATTTAGTATCGTTGAAATGCATTTTTGAAGATCTTTCGAACAAAATCAATGATCAATATAAAGGCCAAAATATAAATATATATATATATATATATATATATATATATATATATATATTTTATAATTAAAAAAATATATAATGTATTACACGTCTTTAATATTTTTAAAAGCGATGAGACGTGTCGATTATACCAGAAAAAATGAGTCGGACATCTTAATGCACATTTAAACAAAAATCCTAAATTTCATGTTTTGGCGAATTTAAAGATTGGAGGAAAATTCATTCTCGGCGTTTAAAATTTTTCCCCAACTGATTCAAATTTAACCGAATAGGCTTATACTTATAATCGACTTACACTTCAATACTGATTGAAAGTGAAAATGAGGATAGTGACGGAGATGTTCAGTACAAAATAATTAGCAAAAATAAAATTATGTGGAGTGCCAACGGCACGGGGCATATTCTACTATTCTAGTCTTATATAAGCTAACTTTTACCTAACCTTATTGAAAAAGAAACATAAAAACTTATTATACAAGATATTCTAATGGTGTCATATTTCTCTTTCTGTAGAGGCGAATCAATTTTGGACTTGGTTTGGGTTTGGCTATGTACTCGAGGGAAAACTTGAATTGAGTCTATTAACGGGCGGGGAGTAAGGATTAGAGGATGGGGAATTCCGTCCAATTGGCCCTGTTCGGGACCAGGAGATGAGTGGATCTTTTGTTCAACTGGTTTTGAATTCCAGTGAGGGTGGTTGGATCAAATGTTAACTGTTCAAGCTTTAAGAGAGGGTATATGCTGCAAAATGTAGTTGATTTATAGTGTACGTCCCATGGGGTATATTCTGGTAGATGAGTGGGGAATTGTTAGTCTTGTTACCTATAAATTCCAGATCTATCTTGAAACATATGGTTCCTACCGATTACAGGCAACATAGCAAGATTCATGTTTAATAGTTATGTTAAGGCACTATTTTAGTGAAGAAGTGAGAAATGAAGTTATTCCTGTTGCCTAATGTGATCATCTGGCCATGGTGAAACTGAATCACATGACAAAAACCAAATAGGGAACTTCAGTTGAAATAAAATCTACTTCAGTTTCCACAGTCCGATGACTTATTTTGAATTCTTAAAGCACGACTTCACGCTTTTACAATTTCAAGCAAATAACAAAAATAAAAATACACGTTTTTAAACTGAAAGCAAACGATTACTTTTGCATCACAACCCATTATTGAGTCGTCTGTTTCTTCTAAGCATCACACACACAGGCTAGTTCATCCTCCTGCAGTTCCTTCTAATCTCTCCATTTCTTCCGGTTAAGGGACTAATGTTGCCCATTTTCACCATGGCAGCAGCAAAGTCACCAAGGAATTGAGCATTGTTAGAAACATAAGTTTGAACCAAACTATCCTGAGATCCTCTGTTAAATAACTCTTGGTCTGAATGAAGTAGCCCTCGCCTAGCCACCAAGTTGCGGTAATAATTGTTTTCAAATCGAAGTGGGGTTTGTATATCCAAAGGCGCCAAGTTGTTATCTCCGCCTGTGGTGGGGCAAGTGTTCCTTTGTGTTCTAGCGAAGGTAGCATCGATGTTGGTATCATTGTAAATGCGGGTCCTGAAGGTTGTGCACCGGGCTTGGCCTATGGTGTGGGCACCAGAGAGTGTGGTCATGTCACGTGCATTGAGACCCTTAGCTGAGAACATGGAGAGAAGGGTTGAAAGGCTAGAGGCTGGGCCAGGGATCTGGGTATTGGCTGCACTCTGGCTAGCTGTTCTAGCGTCTCTACGGCCCAGTGGCACAGTCCACGATGGTCCACCTAGCTGCAAAACGTTAGACAGGTTTGCCATTTGTCAAGAACAAACTAACTTGTTATCTAAACTAAGCCAAGATCAAACCATATATATAATAGCTATGAAGATACTATACTAACCAAGACGACACCATCACGTGCAGCAAGTGCTAGGATATCTGCACATGATACCGTTCCATTGCAAGCAGCTTCCACCTGTGTTTTAATGGCATCGATCACTTCAAACCCCCGTGCTGAGTTTCTGTTTGGGAAAGCATTCTTCTCACCTGTGAATGTTGCAGTGTCATCCAGTAGGACTGATGCATCACAACCCTGTAATTCAAAGAATGAAGTCACCAACAACTGATTAAGTCAATTCTTGAATGATTATTCAAGCTTTGATTGAGGAATAAGGTGACGTATTATCTTCTTGATTAAGAAATTATTTTTGCATGAAATGGTCAGTACTTTGAGCAGGTATTATCTTCTAGCTATGAACTACTTCTGGTAAATGATTAATACTAATATATTCATACAAAATTTAAATTATTACTTTTCAATTCAATAGTTTTATTGACAGTTGAAATGAAGTGGAAAGGCCAAACAAAATCCCCATAATGGATCACATATTCTGTTAAAAATGAACAGATAAAGGGTAGGGTACGTAGGAAAAGTGTTGTACGCACATTGACAAAGCAATCATGAAAGAAGAGGCGAAGGATCGAAGCACCAAAGCGACCCTGCCTATTAACGGCTTGAGTCATGGCACGTCGAACGACTGTCTGCAAGTTCGGGCAACTAGTTGCATAGAAGTTGGCAGAGAGCTGCGCATGAGTAGTACTTGCAAAGAGGTATATCAAGGCCAAAACAAGCAAGTTACTACGTGATGAAGCCATATGATCGATATGGACTAAATGGATCAACTAAATAAAAGCTTTAGCTTGTGGTGAATGAATGAATGAAAGCTATGAGTGTGAGCCTTCACTATTTATATAGAGCTCTTACGTGCATGTAAATCATTGCTGTTCACTCAGATTCAACAATTGCAGCTATGCTTGTAACGCGGTTTTAATGAGTTGATGAGTTTAATCACTTGTCAACCAAAAAGAACAAAATAGAAGCCAGCAAAAATGATTGACTTTGGTTGCTCAAAATCAATCTCACCAACAACATCGATGATTAGTTAATTACTAACAAAAATTAGAGTACGAAGTTATTGTGTGGATTATATGAATACAAAATCGAGACTATTTTGCCTGTAAACGATGTCATGTGTAGGACAAATTAATTTGGTTTTTCTGTACGTACTAATTGCTTTCCAGTTAACGAGAGTGAATTGTTATTTTGAAACATGAATTGAGATCATAGTTTATACTATGGTTAGGTGCAAGCTTTGTCGAAACTAACTATGTATTAATTTTGTGTACCAACAAGTCGCACTTTATTTTCTAGTAGTGATACAAATCTTTACGAGTTGCAAGTCTTTGAAGTTTAAACATATAACAAAGTATGCCCATGCCAATGAAGTTTCTTATGATTAGCTTAGGAAACTTACTTATGCCACATTTTCTTGGTTTTATTTATTTACTTTTTCCTTTCTCTTTTACTTATTTATTTATTTATAATAGTTGACCACCACAAAGGTTTGAAGAGAATCCTTCACAAGGAAAAAAAAAAGGACACAATGACTTGCTTACTCAAAAATAGACTAAGCACTCCTTAGTATTGGACTTTTACAATTTATACCCCAAATTTCAAACATTAGAAATTTATCAAGCCAATTTACAAAAAAAAAAAAAAAAAAAAAAAGATAAATCTAACCCTAAAAAAATTGTCGACTGTCCTCAATTTTCTTAAAGCTAAACTTAGGTATCAATTCAAACATTCAAAGGCCAACTGAATAAACAATTAGATATTTTGGTAAAACTAAGCATGCACAAAACTATAGAAAATTCATAGGATGGGACTCCTATTTTGATGTTACATACATTATGTTTTGCACCAAAAGACTAGTTTATTAAGCAACATTACCTCACCCCTTTGAATCTCCATTTTCTACTCCTTTGGATTCTAATTTGCTGGAATTCTTGTACTAAATTTTGGACACTTAATTCCCTAGCATCCATTTAGACGTTCTTTTGAATTCTGGTTATGGCGATCTTTCCTACCTCTTCTAAATTCACGAATAACCGTATGCTCATTCTTAGAAGAATATGACATATGCTGGGAACTGGGAAGAATATGAGATTGTTATCCATTTGTTTTGGTTAATTTGTCTAGTGCTCTTTTCTGTAACCATGCATTGTCATGACAGACACTGAACGCAATAACTGGCACTAATTTGGTTTTCTTTCTGATAGCTGCTAGAGTTATGCTATCTTATGACTAAATTTGGATAAATTAGTGCCAGAAAGAAAACCAAATTAGCACTAGAGTTATGCTATCCAAGTTAGGGAAAAACCACTAACTTGGATAAATTTTATGACTTTTTGTTGTAACTGTAGTAATTCAAATTAAAAGATAGGAACGAAGTTACTAATTGTTCTTGGGTTGAGTCGCGGACTAGGTCGTTCTCTTTAAGACGTTTCGCGGCTCTGCACAAAAGTATGCAAGCAGTGTTGTAGCCCCGTCGTCCCCAGAATAAAACATCCCAGAATCTTATCTGTCTCGTTCAAACAAATGCACTGTTGATGAACGGAATACTATCCACCCTTAATCTCTTGTTTGCTCGAAATCACCAATACAATGTATATAAATCAACAACAAGAAAAAACTCTTCTCTGATTGAAAAATACTAAAACTCTTCTTTGCAAAATGTTTTGGTTTTTCTTATATACTAAAGCTCTGAATTTGTGTTGTATTTATAGGGAGAAGTATGCATCTGGAGATACAAAATCCCATCCAGATGCATGGACAAAAAACGTGAAAAACGTGTGAGATTTAAACGTGGAAAACGTCTAGATGCATGGACAAAAAACGTGTGGGATTTAACTATGGCGCAACGTATGGCGTGGACTCAGCCTTCCTTCTCTGGCAGCAATTAAAAAAAATATTTTCATTTAAAAAGAATGGGTTGTTCTCTAAATGACCCGACCCGACCCGGCCGGACGGCGGCGTGAGTCGCTATCTTTCCCCTCCTCACAAAAGTATGGTACCCCCAAGGGGTCCATACCCAAGTCCAAACAATCTCCTTATAAACTCTTCCACAATGAGTTGTATAAAAGATGTGAGACTAAAATTAGAGAGAGATCCAGAGATCAAAACCAGGTTCACACCCATTTTCTTTTATTTTAAAAAACCATATTTTCAACAATCCCCCACTTGGATTTTTAAAAACAATTTTCATCAAGCAATCTAAAAAATATAAGATTGTGCATAAACAAAAGTGTCTTTCGACTTGAACTCTTGCGTAGTGTTCATGCTTTAGATTATACTAGAGTAACTCGTAGTTTTGAACTCTATCTCTAACAGACATTACACGCACAACCTTACCAGGGTGAAGTCTAAAAAGCCCGTGCCTTACGGCCATGCACGTATATCCCAGTATAGTGAAGGCTTTAGGAATTTTGCCCACAAATTCCATAGGAAGCGGCCAAACTTCCACAATCACTTAGGTGAGTCTATCAAGAGTACTCCTGTAGCTAGGTACTCCACTCCACATAGAGTATAGATCTCATTAAGAGTTTTTAACTCATCCTACTATCGCTTCAGGAACTCATGCTTTAATCTAGGAATGAGATTGTTATTCTTTCAGCATGATTCACTTCATATCATTCACGAGTTGTTATTATCCATTGAACCTATTTCTTGGGATCTCCAGTCTATAGGTTGGGTTACCATCATGAATAACTCACCAATCTAAGGGCATTAGTCCCATTCCTTTCGAGGTTTTGAAAACATTCTCTCTAGCTAATTCTTTCGTCAAAGGATCAGCCAAGTTCGCATCAGTTCGTACATGATCCACTCTCACAGCACCAGTAGTCAGAAACTCTCTAACTGTATTGTGCTTACGACGTATTTGTCGTCTCTTGCCGTTATAATAACGCTTCTATATTTTTGCAATAGCCGCGGTACTATTGCAATGGATCGAGACAGCTGAAATCGGTCTTTCCCATAAAGGGATCTCTGCTAGTAGGTTTCTTAACCAACCTGCTTCTTCACTAGCCGTGGCTAGTGCTATCATCTCTGACTCCATCGTGGACTGTGCCAGAATGGTTTGTTTCTTTGATTTCCAAGAAACAGCTCCACCAGCTATACTGAAAATATAGCCACTGGTGGCTTTGGAGTCATCTGAGAGGGTGTTCCAATCAACATCGCTATATCCTTCAAGGACAGCGGGAAACTTCTGATAATGAAATCCGAGGTTCTTAGTCCTCTTCAGGTACCTCATGACCTTTTTAATTGCATGTCAATGTTGTATACTAGGTCTACTGGTAAATCTGCATAGTAATCCCACGACATAAGCTATGTCGGGTCTAGTGCAATCGGTAGCATATCTAAGACTACCAATGATGCTCGCATACTCAGATTGTTTAACACCGTTACCGGTGTTCTTGAACAACTTTACACTAGGATCATAAGGAGTACATGCAGGTTTACAGTCAGAGTAATTATATTTATTTAGGATCTTCTCTATATAGTGTGATTGATCCAAAGAAATTCCCTTTTCGGACCTAATAATCTTGATACCAAGGATTACACTTGCTTCTCCAAGGTCTTTCATATCAAAGTTCGCACATAATAAAGCTTTGACTTTATTCACGACATGGATATTAGAACCAAAGATAAGCAAGTCATCCACATATAGACATATAATAGTGCAAATGCCATTTTCAGATTTATAATAAATGCATTTGTCACTTTCGTTCACTTTAATGTCATGTGCGATAACAAGATTATCAAATTTTTCATGCAATTGTTTTGGAGCTTGTTTCAAACCGTAAAGGGATTTATCAAGGTTGCAAACTTTATGTTCTTGCCCCGGAATAACAAAACCTTCAGGTTGGTCCATGTAAGTTTCTTCTTCCAAATCGCCATTAAGAAACACAGTCTTAACGTCCATTTGGTGCAATACTAGGTTATGTATTGCAGCAAGAGAAATTAACACTCGAATAGATGTAATTCTGGTAACAGGAGAATATGTGTCAAAGAAGTCAACATTTTCTCTCTGTCTAAACCCTTTGGCTACTAGACGAGCCTTAAACTTTTCAACATTACCATCGGGTTTCAATTTCTTCTTAAATACCCATTTACATCCTATTGTCTTGCAACCTGGTGGCAAATCAACTAAATGCCATGTTCTATTAGACTCAAGAGAGTACATTTCATCATCAATAGCCTCTTCCCAAAAATTGGCATCTATAGAGGATAATGCTTCTTGAAAACTAAGGGGATCCTCCTTGACTGTAAAGACATAGTAATCGGGGCCATAGTTTTTAGAGGTTCGTTTTCGTTTACTTCTCCTAGGCTCAGATTCTGTGGCTTTATCGGTTTCATTCATCCTGATCAAAGGCACGTTATTTGAGGATGTACCCCCACTATTCCTCGAAAGAAAAGGAAATTTATCTTCATAGAAGTCAACGTCGTTTGATTATATAATAACGTGATCTTTAAGATTATAAAATCTATAAGCTTTGTTGTTCATGGCATATCCTATGAATACACATTCATATGCCCTACTGGCAAGCTTATTCCTTTTAGGAACATGAATTCTAACATAAGCTAAACAGCCCCAAGTTTTCAAATATGACAAGTTTGGTTGTCTATTTTTCAAAATCTCATAGGGAGAGGTTTTACTTTTCGATTTGGGGACTCTATTTAGCACGTAACAGACCGTCAAAATAATTTCTCCCCACTAGTGCGATGCAGCACCGGAGTTAAATAGAATGGCAACTACTAACTCAGTAAGAGTTCTATTTTTTCTTTCAGCTTTGCCATTCATCTCAGGAGAATACGGTGCAGTTTTTTCATGAATAGTTCCTTGAGAATTATAAAACTCTATGAAAGTACTGCTATCATATTCAGTGCCTCTATCACTCATAAGTCTCTTTATCTTTCTATTATATTGATTTTCAACTTCGGTTAAAAATAATTTAAACATGTCAAAGGCTTCACTCTTATTTTTCATTAAGTAGACAAAGGTATAATCAGAACAATCATCAATAAACGTAATAAAATAACGTTTTCCATTTCTAGTCAAAACACCATCAAGTTCACATATATCTGAGTGTATCAAATCTAAAGGTTCAGATTCTCTAACAACAGATTTATGTGGTGTTTTGGTTATCTTAGTTTGGCTACAAAAGTTGCACTTTTCAAAATCATTTAAGGACAATTTTGGAATTAATCCTAAGTTACTCATGTTTTTAATAATACGCTTATTAACATGACAGAGTCTAGCATGCCAAATATTAAAAGTACACAACATGTAAGCAGAACTAGAAATTTTATTAGCATCAACATTTAACTTAAACATTCCATCAGTGGCATACCCTTTCCCCACAAATACATTATTCTTCGTGATGGTATACAAATAAGCCCTTATAATTTGAGTAAAACCAGCCTTGTTCAGAAGGTAACCAGAGACTAAGTTCTTCCTCATCTCTGGAGTATGCAGGACATCCTTCAGGATAACAGTCTTTCCAGAGGAAAACTTCAGTTCTACTACTCCAGTTCCAGCAACGATAGTGGAGTGAGACTCCCAACAACACTTTCTTGTCCTCAGCTTCAGAATAGGACTTGAACATTTCTCGATCATAGCAGACATGTCGAGAAGCACCAGTGTCAACCCACCATCCCTCGGATCCACCAACAAAGTTGATATCAGAGATCATGGCAATAAGTTGGTCTTCGGTTAGGTTCGCCTGAGGTGCAGGACGAGATCCGTTCCGGCAGTTCCTGGCCATATGCCCTGGCCTACCACAGGTGTAGCATAGGAACTGTGCTGATTCATTCCTTGAGGGGTGTTTTTGTCCATTCTGATTTCGCGGAGGATTCTGATGGTTGCGGTTCTGGTTGTTCCGGTTCTGATGGTTCCTATTCTGATTGTTTCGATTTTTATTTTGACTCTGATTTTTCATAGTCTTTCCATTGGGTTTCAGAGCCACAGGGGTAGATTTCTTTGAGTTTGAAATAATCAAAACTTCATCTTTCTGATCTTGTTTTCGGGCTTCCTCTTCAATACGAAGTCGGGTAATCAGGCTTTCTAGGGAAAACTCTTTGGTTTTATGCCTAAGGACATTCTTAAAATCTTTCCAGCTAGGGGGCAATTTGTCTATCACAACAGCTACTTGAAATTGCTCATCTAAGATCATTCCCTCAGATATAATTTCATGAGAAATTTTTTGAAGCTCGTGTGATTGAGTTTCCACAGACTTATCATCAGTCATTTGGAATTTCAGATAACGACTAACAACATATTTCTTTGTGCCAGCCTCCTCAGTGTCATATTTTTTCCTAAGGGCTTCCCAAATATCTGTAGCGTTTTTTTCAGAACAATAATAATCATATAGATCACCAGAAAGGCCATTCAAGATAAAATTCTTACACAAAAAATCATCTTCAATCCAACGATCTAATTCTTTAGTGTGGGTTTCATCAGGTTCAGTAGGCAATAAAGGTTTTTCAGTATTACAGATATAAGCAACCTTTTGTGTCGTTAGGAAGAACAACATCTTTTGTCTCCATCTTGTAAAATGTTGGCCCTCAAAGCGAAAGGGCTTGTTAAGGTCTTTTGCAGCAAGTTCAGTAATTGTATTCATGGCAGAAATAAAAACGTCTTAAAATTGTTGTAACTGTAGTAATTCAAATTAAAAGATAGGAACGAAGTTACCAATTGTTCTTAGGTTGAGTCGCGGACTAGGTCGCTCTCTTTAAGACGTTTCGCGACTCTGCCCAAAAGTGTGCAAGCAGTCTTGTAGCCCCGTCGTCCCCAGGATAAAACAACCCAGAATCTTATCTGTCTCGTTCAAACAAATGCACTGTTGATGAACGAAATACTATCCACCCTTAATCTCTTGTTTGCTCGGAATCACCAATACAATGTATATAAATCAACAACAAGAAAAAAATCTTCTCTGATTGAAAAATACTAAAGCTCTTGTTTGCAAAATGTTTTGGTTTTTCTTATATACTAAAGCTCTAAATTTGTGTTGTATTTATAGGGAGAAGTATGCATCTGGAGATACAAAATCCCGTCCAGATGCATGGACAAAAAACGTGAAAATGTGTGAGATTTAAACGTGGAAAACGTCTAGATGCGTGGACAAAATCCCGTCTAGATGCATGGACAAAAAACGTGTGGGATTTAACTGTGGCGCAACGTATGGCGTGGACTCAGCCTTCCTTCTCTGGCAGCAATTAAAAAATATTTTCATTTAAAAAGAATGGGTTGTTCTCTGAATGGCGCGAGTCGCTATGTCTCCCCTCCTCACAAAAGTGTGGTACCCCCAAGGGGTCCTTACCCAAGTCCAAACAATCTCTTTATAAACTCTTCCACAATGTGTATAGAAGATGTAGGACTAAAATTAGAAGAGATCCCGAGATCAAAACCAGGTTCACACCCATTTTCTTTTATTTTAAAAAACCATATTTTCAAGACTTTTGCATTGGAAAACCAGGGATTCGCAGGGATCTTTGTGAAGACATTTGATTGTCCTTTGCTCTTGAGTAACTGTCACTTTGTCCAAGAAGGTTTTTTTTTTTTTTTTTTTTTTTTTTTTTTTTTTTTTCTTCTTTCGTGGAGGCTTTTCTCAAACTCATAACCCAAGAAGAATGGCAATAGAAGAACAATATTTTCAAGTTTTGTGGTACAATGAAGCTGGTTCATGACTTCAGACTGAAGTTAATTTGTAGTTGGCCTCCATGGGCACTATGGATCTCCAAAACTCACCACTGCATGGCGAGGATTCTCATCATGGTATTAGAGGACTTTTAATTTGTACCTGATAATTAAGTTGGGTATGCATTTTGTTAGTTTTAGAGGTCAAGAGTTTGAGTACTTATGCACATAATTTAAAAGCAGACTTAGCTTTGTGATCCATGTCAAGTTAGCTTATGATGCAAATTCTCTCAACTACATTTCATTTATGAAGGATCCTATAATTCATTAATAGGATGGTAGCTGTATGCATCCCTAATTCCTTAGTTTTGCAATTGATAGTTGTAGGGGCAAGGCTTATCATACACTGGTTGGGGGACTACTAACCTCCCCACCTCCATGGTGTTTCTCTAAAAAACAGACAACAAATGGATGCAGGCATGTTGTTGCTTTGTTCAGTGTTTGTTTTTTGCTTTTTTCTTCCTCTTTTTGCCTTTCTCGTCAAGATAAGCCCAAAGGCCTCTTATGGATTGGACTTTATATTGTTCCTCGACAACTCCATGTTATGAGATGTGAGACTATTTAATCCAATACCACTACCAAACCAAAATTTTAGTCGTACGGTAAATAGCATTGTTGTCTAGTGCATCCCGGAAGCTATATGTTAGTGATGAGGCACAAGAGGGGCAGAGCAGAAACAAAGGTTTTAGGAAGCAAATGAGTTGATTTGATAAGAAAATTAACCAATTTGTACCAGTTGTTCACAAATCTAAAAGCTTTTTATTTTGCCCTGAAAGCATGGTTTTCATGCTTTTACAATTTCAAAGCAAAAACCAAAACCAACACGATGTTTAACTGAAAAGCAAAATACTTCGATGCTTTTACAGTTTAAAAGCAAACAACAAAAATTAAACCACACATCTGTAACTGAAAGCACACAATTACTGTAGAAAGAAATACTTCAATTTTTGTGTATTTGATTCATCCCACAATAGAGGTATATATACAATAGGATTTCTTGTCTTACAAAAAACGATCTTACAGAATATAGAAACAATCTTACACAAAATAATCTAGGTTCCCTAAATATGAAATTAGAATATCCTAAATATATATGTTTCTATAATCTATAATTAGAATATACAATTTTCTATACTCCCCCTCAAGTTGGTGCATAGATGTCTATCATGCCCAACTTGTCAACTGAGCTGTCAAACACTTTCTGAGATACCCCTTTAGTAAGAACATCAGCTAATTGCTCCTCTGAGGTTACAAATGGAAAGCGAATAACTTTCCTGTCAAGATTCTCTTTAATAAAATGGCGGTCAACCTCCACATGCTTTGTTCGATCATGCTGAACTGGATTATGTGCAATCTGAATGGCAGCGGTATTATCACAATGTAACTCCATAGGCCTTTGTAGCTTGAAACCCATTTCTTTCAGGACATTACGGATCCACAACATTTCACAAACTCCATGTGCCATACCTCGAAATTCAGCTTCTGCACTTGATCTAGGAACAACTTTCTGTTTTTTACTACATTAAGTTACAAGGTTCCCACCAACAAAAGTGAAGTATCCTGATGTAGAGCATCTATCAGTTTTATCACCAGCCCAATCCGCATCTGTGTATCCAACAACTTCCAATTCATTTTTTTCAAACAATAATCCCTTACCAGGCCCCATATTCAGATATTTCAAGATACGAAAGACTGCATTCATATGCTCTTCACTAGGACAATGCATAAACTGACTAACAACACTCACAACATAAGCAATATCATGTCTAGTATGAGAAAGATAAATTAACCTTCCTGCAAGACGTTGATACAACCCTTTATCAGTAGGGACTTGATCAGGAAGAATAGAAAGTCCATGATTCATCTCAATGGGTGTCTCTATTGGTTTGCAGTCCAACATCCCTGTTTCAGCGAGCAAATCAAGAACATACTTCCTTTGTGAAAGTGAAATCTCTTTCTTCGACCTTGCAACTTCAATACCCAGAAAATACTTCAGTTGCCCGAGATCCTTCATTTCAAATTCCTTCGACAGATACTTTTGCAAATCATTTATTTCTTTCGGATCATCTCCTGTAACGATCATGTCATCAACATACACAATTAGAGCTGTAATCTTACCATTCTTGTGTTTGATAAACAAGGTATGGTCAGAGTTGCTTTGTTTGTACCCAAAAGCTCTCATGGACTTTGAAAATCTTCCGAACCAAGCTCTTGGAGACTGTTTTAGGCCATACAAAGACTTCTTCAATTACACACCTTACCAGCGTCTCTTGGGTTATTCTTCACGCCTGGAGGCATATCCATGTACACTTATTCCTCCAAATTTCCATTGAGAAATGCATTCTTCACATCAAGTTGGTGCAAGGGCCAATCTTTATTTGCTGCAAGTGAAATTAAAATTCGGATAGTATTAATCTTCGCCACTGGTGCAAAAGTCTCCTCATAATCAATTCCATGGCGCTGTGTATATCCCTTGGCAACTAATCTTGCTTTGTATCTATCAATAGTTTCATCTGCACACTACACCAAATTGGCACTTTTGTAACAACTCTAAAAACAATATCACTTTTGAGATGTTACAATTCACCAAACAATTTCAAGTCAAAACTAAATTTAGTCAAAAAAATGAAAAACAGTAACACAAAAAAATGATACAATAAGTTGGATCACCATGAATAGTATCACTTTTATAACCATACTCTTCATGGTGATACAATTATTGTATCATTTTGTTTGTGAAAATGTGTAAAATTGTTAGGTGAATTGTTACACTTCATAAGTGATACTGTTTTGGGGGTTGTTACAAAAATGCCAATTTAGTGTAGTGACATTAAGCTTCACATTAAACACCCAACAACATCCTACAGTCTTCTTTTCAACAGGCTTGTCTACTACCTCCCAAGTGACATTCTTCTGAAGAGCTTCCAATTCTTCATTCATTGCTGTTGTCCATTTTGGATCATTCAATGCGTCCTGCACGTTACTAGGAATAGATACAGTAGATAATTGATTAATAACAAGTGCATGTGACTCAGAAATCCTATGGTTAGACATAAAGTTAGCTATAGGGTATTTAGTTTGGGCTTTGATGTCTGGTTCATATTGCTTTTTAGGAACTCCCTTAGTAACCCTTTGTGATTTCCTAGGTTCAACACTTTCTAACATAGAAGACTCATTAAAGGGTAAAGATACCTGAGGTGGATCATTCTGGGCGAGATCTTCAGTTGCTGATGTAGAAGGGGAAATGTCGTGTGTGTGAGTTTCAGATACATTTTGATCATTCTCTTCTGTCTCATGAGGGAATTGATCGCTAGGAACTAAGTGGTCAGTTGTCTGCCCATTGGAAGTGTCTATCTCTCGAGACAAGTCATTTGCTGCTGCCGCGGGAACAATTTTTGCTGTTACAGGAACTTCAAATTGTTCCTCCAAGTGTTCCAATTCTTCAAAGACATCAATAGAACGAGGATTCCCTTCACTATCGCTCTCCCCCTGAAGGGAAGACTGAGAGACCCCCCTGAGTAATATGGCTCAGATTCATGGAATGAGACATCAAGAGATATATGCATTCTGTCAGTGAGCAAGTCATACCACCTGTACCCCTTTTGGAGCTCTGCATAACCCACAAAAATACATTTTGTCGCACGGGGATCAAGCTTGCTCCCGGTGTGGTTTTGGTATGTGGACATAGGTTGTGCACCCAAACACTCGGGGCTCCAAATTAGGCATAGATGGGATGGACAAAAGTGTATGAAGCTTCTGATGAGGATTCTTGAACTCAATTACTCGTGAGGGAGTACGATTGATAATATATACTGCAGATTTCACTGCTTCACCCCAATAGGATCGATGTACATTCATGCCAAACAGGGAAGCACGAACAATTTCCAACAACTGCCTGTTCTTTTGTTCTGCTAAACCATTCTGTTGAGGAGTATCAGTATTGGAGGTTTGATGACGAATTCCAGTTGACCGGCAAAATTTAAACATAAGGCCATTGACAAACTCGCCACCATTGTCAGATTGAAACACTATGATGGATTGTTGGAACTGTGTCACCACCATTTTGTAAAAATCAGTAAACCTCCCAAATACCTCACTCTTTCTTTTCAGTAATGACACCCAGGTCATCCGAGTGCAATCATCAATAAAAGATACATAATATCGAGCTCCAGAAAAAGAAGGAATTTTTGCAGGACCCCAAACATCGGAGTGAATTTTCATAAAGGGAACATGACATCTATGAATACTTGGCGAATATGAAATACGGTGGCTCTTGGCCAGTTCACAAATGTCACAATGAAATTCTGAATCACTAACAACCAAAAACAAATGAGGCTGCAACTTCTTAAAATAACGAAAAGACAGATGTCCTAAACGACGATGCCATAACCATACTACCTCCTTCGCCTTATCGACCCGAATGACCTGATTAGCTTGCCCCAAAAGATTCTTGTGTTTCTCTCCTGTCTCTGTCAGATCCAAGTAGTACAGTTTCCCCCTTCTAACACCATAACCAAGAATCTGCCGAGTCAGAATGTCCTGAAACACACAGAAAGATAGATAGAACGTCACAATACATGCAAGTGTTCGAATAATTTGACAGACAAACAAGAGGTTATAAGCTAGTGATGGAACAATTAAGACGGATTCAAGACTTAGGGTATCAGATAACACAATGGAACCTTCGCCGCTAACCAGAGTTGGAGTACCATCCGCAGTAGAGACAACATTTTGAGAGGAAGCTCTAAGATTTACCACAAGGTTAGGGTCATTTGTCATATGATCAGATGCACCTGAATCAATTATCCATGTACTATTCGAAATAACTTTATCATTCATACCTGATTGTGCTACATGAGCAAAAGAAGATTGCATGCTCTCTCTTTCTGTTTCTCTACAAAACCTATTTTCCATGCTCTCTCTTTCTGTTTCTCTGCAAAACCAAAAAATCTTACAGAAACTGTGACCGTTGGTGGCGATGAGGTGGAGGGATGACCTGTGACCATTGGGCTGCGAAGGGAGAGATGGTGGCGATGAGGTTTATGATGGCGGCGAAGGGACACTGTGTGAGAAAACTCCTTCCCTTGCTATTTTTGGAAGCAATCACTGTAACATCTGTGTTAAAAAAAAAGATTTGGTCAAGCTGTACTCGGTAGATGCGGTGGGGGCACATAGCCACCCACCCTTTAAAGACACCACCCCTTTTCTTTCTTTTCTTTTTTCTTTCCAGGGAGCGAGACCCCTTCGTCTCTAGCGAGAAAATCGTTGTGGTATTTGTCGATTTTCTTCCCCCAAATCTCACCTCCTCCTCCTCATTTTTCTTCCTCTTTCTCCCCTCTCTTTCTTGTTTCGGTTTTTCATTTAAGAAAATCGAAATTTCAGATTTGTGTGGGCTTATTTGGTGTTGGTTTTGTTTGATCGGTTTTCGTAGCTCCGATCAGCCGTTGAGGGGCCTTGGTGGCGTCATTTGGAGTCCATAGACCCGACATGCAAGGGTGATTTCGGTGTTGGCCTGTTTTTCAAAAAAATCAGGGTGCATGTTCGTTTTGAGGGTTCTTCGGCGTGAATCCGGACTTTGGGTGCGTGGGTGAGCCGCACATTCGTGACTCCGAGTGTTCTTAGACCTATTTCCGACCTGTTGTGCAGTTTGGAGATGATCAGACCGAAGTAGGGAGGGTTTTGGCGGGGTGTTTGCCGAATTTTTATTGCCTGTAAGTTTTTCTTTCAGTCACGCGCCGCTTGTAATTTATTTATTTTTTCAGTTTTCGGCTAGTTTGCTCACCTTTGAGTCCGCCTTGCAATTTTAAAAATTTCCGTGGTCCCGCATTCGTTGTTTTGCGAGTTAGGAGCTTCGACCGGTAGGAATTGGGTTTTGAAAACCCATTCCGCTCAGGTGAGTGGAACTATAATATTTATTTTGAGAAATAATTACTTGAAATCCTGAATTTAAGTTTCATCATACCGCCGATTGTGTATAATTGAATCCAAGTCCGAAATCCGAGGTTTTTAGAGATTTCGATGGTTGTGTTGTTTTTTTGTGAATGAATTACGCATTGAGTTTTCTGAAAGCATGATATACTTGAATGAAATCGAATAGTGAATGAATTTTGGTGTGATTAGGCTTTGGTGTGATGACATTGGACTTGTATGCTTCGTTTTCGAGTTTGCATAGTATGTCATGTTTTTACCGTGGATTGCCGAGTCTTGAGCATGTATGATAATCGACTCGAATAAATTTATCGTGATGAATTGGGTCATGTTGGGACCCTGACATAGTCGTGGTTTTATAAAAATTGCCAAATTGATTATGATTGCACGTCTGTTACCTTTGATTATGTACAGACTCGTCATTTGTGCATGTTGATATTAGTATAAGTGTCTTTACCCCGCTATAATGCCTGTTGTGCCGATGCTTAGGAGCTTGCTCGCATCGTGAGTTGGATGGTGCTTGAGATGACTCGCACCTGACATTGAGGACGCTATTGCATGTGGCAAGCTTGCTGAGGTGCGGTGAGCTTCCGCACGCACTTGCCACTATAGAGTGCAGTAGGACGGGTCCCGGAGGACGTGCTTTGGAGATTACTCGCTTTCCCTCCCAGCGCGCTTGAGTTTGATTGTCTTAGGTTGGTCGTGTTAGGCCAGTCGTTCGGGATGTTTGAGTTTGTATCCTAGCAGATGACACCCCATTAGGATACAAACAAGCCCGAAGTGGTACTGGTGCACGTTGTGGGATGTGTCTGGGTGAGACACATTCGTCGGGTATGCAGATACCTACGATATGACAGTTATACAAAATTTTACAGGATTTTTGGTTTCGACTTGATTGCTATACCTAGGAGACTATGAAGAATTATGAAATTGTCTTTATTTTCATCGCTTGATATTTACCATGTTTGAATCACGTGTAATGATCGGCATATATCGTAGACTTGTAGTTATTGTTGAA
This sequence comes from Berberis vulgaris, assembly GCA_963556465.1. Classification (NCBI taxonomy): domain Eukaryota; kingdom Viridiplantae; phylum Streptophyta; class Magnoliopsida; order Ranunculales; family Berberidaceae; genus Berberis; species Berberis vulgaris. The sequence continues at coordinate 20,745,889 of OY747125.1, forward strand.
TCTGAAATGTTAGTGTTGTTGCTTGAACTTAGAAACATTATCCTTAGAGACACGGTGTGGTTTAGACTTTAGAACTTGTTGCTTATCCATTGTTGTGTGGCATGAATTTTTCTTGTTTATTATTCTAGTATTTGTATTTAGTTCGCTCGCACCAGCTAGCTTTGTGCTTTGCTGACCCCGCAAGGGGTGTGCTTCTATTGGAGTGCAGGCAGTGTTGGCGTTCCTGCTGCTCGTGGCGCTTAGGCCCCATTTTCCGTTGTAGGCGCGTTTTGTGCTGTTTGGTCGTGTCCACCCTGTACGGGTATGTTTTGCTTCCTCTGTGTTATCAGGTGTACTATATTGTTATACTAGATGCTTGTATATTGGTTTTGTCGCTATGACTCTGGCGGGGCGAATCAAATATACTTATTTTGTTCAAATTTTTATCGTAGTTTTTATTTCCGTTTCATTCTCGTATCAAGAATGTGTTATATTCAGTGTTCTAAAAATCGCTAGGCGCTGGGCGGGCGACGGGCAGGTGCCTAGCGCCCAGGGGCCTAGGCGGGCGCCTAGGCGGTCTTAGGTTTTGTATTATAACTTTAATAATTTACAAAAGTTAAGCATAATACCTTATCAATTACATCCAATTTAATGCCAATATACATATGCAAAATTTAAAAACATGAAAAATTAACAATCATGAACAAAATTTATTAAAACTCAAATGACTGAAGTTGGTCATGATGGGTACTTTATATAAATTTGAATTTGTGTACACTTTTATTTTTCTTCAAATTGCATGAATAACCTCAGTTATGTTTGATAAAATTTACATCAGTAAAATTGGTACCGGCAGATCCTTTGAGAATTCCATTAAGTAATCATCATTTGCTACATTTAGACATATACTGAATAAAAAACAATTAAATAGTTTATTTCTAAAAAATAGGAAAGAAAAATAAAATAAGAACACAATCAGCCTTATTAAAAAATAAAAAAATAAAAAAAAAATCGCCCCGACCGCCTAGAGTCCGCCTAGACCCGCCCAGACCCCGCCTAGATCCCGCCCAGACCCGCCTAGCCCCGACCGCCTAGACCCCGCCTAGAGTCCGCCTAGGCCGCCCAGACCCCGCCCAGACCCGCCTAGACCTGCCCAGACTGCCCAGAACCGCCCAGACTGCCCAGAACCGCCCAGCCATTAATCTGGGCGGTTTTCCACCTTCTAGCGCCTAGGCGGCCGCCTAGGCGGCCGCCTAGGCCGATTTTTAGAACACTGGTTATATTATGATGTTGTGGCCGGTTACGATCCGCCTGTATTACGGGTTGGTTCACGCATCGGCACGCTGCGATTCCCGTGGCGGGTCGGGGCGTGACAATCACTCTTTTTCCTATCCTAGCTGCGATTTGTGAAGAAGAGAAGGTGGGGACTCTCTCATTGCTGTTTTGCGTGAATACGTTGTGATTTCTCTTGGGGAGCAGTTGCGTGAAGCAATTTGTTCTTGTTGAAATTCGTGAAGAAGGTGAGTTGGTCTTATAGCTCTGTTGCGTGAAGAAAAGGAAGAGAATTGCTCTCCTTCGTGGGTTGCGATTATTCTGTGTGATTGTGATGGATGATGGTGTTGGTCTATGGCGTTGGTTGAAGAGGTCGTCGTGGCGAGAAAGCGGTCTGTTTTGTTGTGTTTGTCTTTTTTTTCGAGCAAGAAAGCGATGATTATGAGGTCGTCGTGGCGACAAAATTGCTGGCGAGAAAGGTGGAAGGTGATGTATGTGTGTGAGATGAATTCAGGGCGATGACAGCTGTGAGGTTGCGAGTTTGGTGTCCTACGGGATTCGGGATTCAAAAGAGAAAAAATATGCAAAACAAGTTCAAAGGATTGAACCTGGCTCTGATACCATGTAGAAAGAAATACTTCAATTTTTGTTTATATGATTCATCCCACAATAGGGGTATATATACAATAGAGTTTCTTGTCTTACAAGAAACAATCTTACAGAATATAGAAACAATCTTACAGAAAATATTCTAAGTTCCCTAAATATGAAATTAGAATATCATAAATATATATATGTTTCTATAATCTATAATTAGAATATACAGCTTTCTATATTCTAAATATATATATATGTTTACATCACAAGTGATTCTTGATCCGTCACTCATTCTTTCTTTGAAGCATCACAAAGAAAGACTAGTTCGTCCTCCTGCAATTCCTTCTAATCTCTCCATTTCTTCCGGTTAATGGACTAATGTTGCCCATTTTCACCATGGCAGCAGCAAAGTCACTAAGGAATTGAGCATTGTTAGAAACATAAGTCTGAACCAAACTATCCTGAGTGCCATTGTTGAACAACTCTTGGTCTGAATGGAGTAGCCCTCGCCTAGCCACTAAGTTGCGGTAGTAATTGTTTTCAAAGCGAAGCGGGGTTTGTATGTCCAGAGGTGCCAAATTGTTATCTCCACCTGTGTTTGGGCAACCTCTCCTTCGTGTTGAAGCAAAGGTGCCATCGATATTGGTGTCATTGTAAATCCGGGTCCTGAAGTTGGTGCACCGGGCTTGGCCTATGGTGTGACTGCCGGAGAGTGCAGTCATATCACGTGCGTTGAGACCGTTAGCTGAGAACATGGAGACAAGGGTGGATAGGCTAGAGGCTGGGCTAGGGATCTGAGAGTTGGCTGCACTCTGGCTCGCTGTTCTAGCGTCTCTACGACCCAATGGTACAGTCCATGTTGGTCCTCCTAGCTACAACATATTAGACGGCGCATATTACAGCATCCCAAGAAAACAGTAACTTAATTATAATCTAAAACAGCGATGAAGGCACTATACTAACCAAGACTACACCATCACGTGCAGCAAGTGCTAGGATATCTGCACAAGATACTGTTCCATTACAGGCAGCTTCAATCCTTGTTTTAATGGCATCAATCACTTCAAATCCCCGTGCTGAGTTTTTATTGGGACCTGCATTCTTCTCGCCTGTGAATGTGGCAGTGTCATCCAGTAGAACTGATGCATCACAGCCCTGTAGTTCAAAATTTAAAGCGCATCAACAAGTTCTTATTATTGTCTTCCCATTAAGAAAATATTTTTGCATGAATTGGTCAGCTTGAGCAGGTATGAACATGAGTATAGAGACAAATGTCAACAAAACACCCTGATTAGTTATCGAAGAGAATGACTTCAAATGCTCTGCCTCCCGTATTTTGCATGTTAGGACAATTAAAAAATTAGTAAGAACTCTGGAGGTTTTCTAACTATTTAGAGTGATATGATCTCTAAGAGTGCTTATGGTATACCCCTTTTCAATCTATATATGACTGTAAGGATTAAACATGCAAAAATGAAGAGATTAAGGTAATAAAAGGTGTCAAACACACATTTACAAAACAATCATGAAAGAAGAGGCGAAGAATCGAAGCACCCATGCGACCATTCCTACGAACAGCTTGGGCCATCACACATCGAACAATAGTCTGTAGCTTTGGGCAACTAGTTCCATAGAAGTTGGCAGAAAGCTGTGCATGAGTAGCACTACTTGCAAGCAGAAACACTAAGGCTGCTGCAAGCAACAAGTTACTACTTGATGAAGCCATTGTACTATATATATGGAACTCTAATTTAAGGCTTTAGAATTTAGATTGTTGTGAATGAATGAAAGCTAAGAGTGAGAGCCTTCACTATATATAAAGCTCTTGCGTGCATGTAATTAGACAACATTTCTTTACACTAACAAGTTCCAAATTTCAACAATTGCAGCTATCTAACCCGGTTTTGAGTTGATGCATGAGTTTTACTTATTGTTATGTTTAAAGGTACAAAACAAAGCCATCAAGCTGACTTTTGTTGGTCAGAGTACCAAGTTGAATGGATTAGGAACTGAACTATTAGGTTTTTCCTAGAAATGATGTCATGTTTAGGTACAAGGAATTTGATTTTGCTGGTATCCATTATCCATGAAAGTCTTTTTTTTTTGAAATTTTCATCAAAGCAAGTGTCTAGATGAAGTTGACTGTGCACCTCAATGTCTCGCTAGAGAAAACAAATTATACTCCAAAAATTCAAACATTAACTACTTTTTAACTTCAGTTTACCAAACTGATCATGTTTCAAATTAAATACCTAATGTTCGAATTGTCATTGTCCCTAATCTATCCTAAAGCTAAACTATTAATCTCAAACTTATCTATCAATTAACTTTGGTTACGTAAGCTTCTAGAAAGGATGGATTGGAGCTATGCTATATTTGACGCGAGCATGTGACATAGTATCCCAACATTTGGGTTTTTAGGGACTAAATACACCATATATATCACGGTCATTGGATCGTTTAGATCTCACAGCTTGATCAGAGAAGTTATACGATCCCCTGTAAAATATGCTTTTACATTAATCCAACTCGTGTCATTATATCATACATAGGCCATGTAAAAAGTTTCAAAATTACTTAATAAAGAATTGGATTATCTTACACTACACCCTCATTACTTTGAAAACCAATAATGGGGTAAGGGGGGACTTAAAGCCTGAACCCTTAATTTTTCTCAAAAAAAAAAAAAAAACCCTGAACCCTTCAAAAGTGAAACTAAATTTTTCATCAAAGCTATTTTTCACAACAATGTCGTTGAAACCACCAATATTGGCACTTTTCCTTTGAAATCTGATGATGCGAACATATCTCCGAAGAATCCAATTTCAGGATATTGATTCCATTCTGTGAGTCCAGAAAATAGCACCGAGTAATTATCTTGTTGTCTCCCCACAATGATAAGGTCATAAGAATTTTTTAAAGCTCGAAGCACACGGACTATCTCAAAGTTATCCTTTAATCCTTCTTCTTTATACATATTGTGCTCGTTGACAATATTTTCAAGTCTGTACTCATTTATCAAATTGTCGTCCAAAATCTTTTCAGTCATATTTTTTATCGAGATATTAATTGGCATAAGACGATGCACTATTAAGTGGATGTTTGGGTGTTGAGCCATCCGCATTGCATAAACTAGTGCCTCTCGATCATCAGGACCACCCAAAAAGATAACACCAATAATGTAACCCGACAAACTGGAATTAACTGACTTGATATTGTTCAAACTTCCGCGATTGATTAGGATACCCACTGAACATGGTGCCTTATTAAGTACTTTTTTGTTGACATTTCTGCACTTGGACGATTCTGTGACTCCATCAATAGCTCCATCAACATTCCATTGCTTATGAAAAGGGATAATTATCAAAGACGTTTTCTTATTAAGTGCCATTGTACATATATCTTCATGGGCTGATATGAAAGGAGTGATGCTTGTGTAGGGATGTACAACAACAATACCTTGGTTTTGTTTCTCGTAATTTCTCAAGCAATTGATAATGTGATCAGATGGAGTGGACTTCTCTTGCGTCTTGTAATCATGTGGTTGATGGGCAATGAAAAGTGGGTTCGCACGACCATGGAGCTCGATGAGATGGAGAAGATGAACACAGATTGGACTTTTCTTAGTTGGATTTGACGCCTCAATAAGGTTTACAATGGCAGGCACATTATTTTCATTATAAACACAAATAAGTAGGCGAAATTCAGCATTATGTTTGGTGCTTTGGATTGTACGATTCTTGTTTACAAAGTATTTTCTCGAAGGTTTGTAGAACCATTTCACTGAAAGTGAGGTGACAGCTGCTATAACTAAAGCATTGTATACCATCGTTGTAAAAACACCCGCGTTAATGGACTGCCATTCATGAAAAATATTTTCAAACGTAAGTAAAAAAAAAAAAACAAATCCAATGAAATAAACTAATGTGGAATAAATAAACAATATTAAATAACTAAAATGTGCATAAAGTTCTGAGTATGCATACCTCCCTAACCATCGCATCTCTGTACATTGTTACATCATATAGACCGAGAGTAGTCAATATTATTCCCAGCATGAGAGTGTCATGGAAGGGTATTCGATAGAATAGACAAGGGATGATAGTGCCAATAAATTTCCCAAGAAAACCAAGTAATAAAAATATTGCCGTCCATTCAAGGCTACCAGGATGACTATCCCAGTACATATCACTAGTTGAGTTACCAATGGCTTGTAAATACATGGGCAAGAACAATCCAGAAATAAAACATTCTAATTTATCAGTCAGGGCAGACCCAACGGGAGGGCCATCTGGTATAGCCAAGCCTAGTACCATAGGTGCAAACAGGTAATGTAGACCTATATGTTCTCCGATATATCCAACTGCAGGGATCATAAGAAATATAATGAATAAATGAGTATCCTTTATGTTTTCACCCTCCGGAGTTTGCTTAATGATCCAAATCACAATCTTCCGTAGTACCATTGTTATGAATATTATCAGACTAAAAGTTGAAAGAATGAAACCGATTATATTTGTTTCTTTCTCATAATATTGTTGCGCGGTAAAAGTGATTATAAGTGTGATCCAACTGCACACCCCACTAATTGTTGATATAGAGCTAGCTAGGCGTCCCAACTCTGTGTTAAGGATCTTAAGGTCTGCCATGAAACAGTTTATCACATGAAAAGAGGTTGAAGATGTCATTACTGCAATTATGGGAAGCTGCAGTGTTATATTTATTTTGTCAAGGGTTTTAGTTTGAGAAAATGAGGATCGTAGATAGAAAGCCAAAGGAACGGTAAAAATAAGTGGCAGAATAAAGGTTGATATTCCTATGAACCATGCCTTCCTTGACGATCTCATCATAATACTCAAGTCCATTTTAACTCCAATTAGAAACAGATATATCATGACGCCAAGAGGTCCCAATGTTTCAAATAAATACGACACTTCAGGTGGCCAGAGAAGAGCTCTAAAACCATCAATCCTCGCCAAACCTGTTAGTCCCATAATATGACCACTCTGTGCGAGCATCAGTGTATTACAAACCAACCAATCAGTCACATATTAATCAAATAGAAGGGTGAAACATGAAATAATTATGCATTTCTAATATGATTTACTTTTATTGACTAAGAGGATAAACCACCATCGTAAAAAAATGATAGGAATATCGATCACTTACCAACATTTGTGCCAAAGCGGTAGTGAAACCCAGTGGTTGTAGAAGATACTCAAGTGCTGCTTTAAACAAAGAACCCATAGAAATCTGAAACATGAAAGCTTGTTTTTCATATTTGTATGTGTTCTCTGAGAAGAAATACAGATGATTTGGAGAAGTATGTGTCATATTCACGCATGCCACAGACTCGTTGAAGGTTTCCGACATTTTGTAGAAGAAAATGATTTTGGCGAAATCTAGCAGAAGGAATGTATAGGCAGGAGATGCATCAAATGGGTAAACAGAGCTTAATTTATATATAACGAATACTAGAATGACAGCACCGTTGGTTGGGAATTAAATGGCCAATTTTGTGTGCCAACATCTACTGTTTTACTATGACAGCCAATAAAGTCGTTTATCGTCAAACAGTTCGTAACAATATTTGTGCATGGTTGTACAAGTCCATAACAACAGCATTTGTCCATGGTTGTATGTAGCTACATGAGTGCAAGGACCATTTCAAAGATCAGAAATTCTAAATGGCGAGGAAAACAGTGAGGGAGGGGGGTGTGACCGCTCATCCCCCTCGAGATGCGTGCCTGCATTTTCAAGATGCGCAGAAGCACGAATCTCGAGGGGATGAGTGGTCACGCCCCCCTCCCTCGCTGGTTTCCTCAACAGTTAGACAAGCTCTTCAAAGATATAGTTTTTGTTTTTAAATTTTAGGATTTTTTTTTTTTGAGTTTAGCAGTAATTAGTTTATACTTACTAGAGTATGACCCTTGTTAAAATTAATTGAGTTTAACATTCGTTTTCTGACAAAATCACATGCCATTGACGAAGTCAAAACTAATTTTTTTACCATTTTGCCCTTACATCGGTAATTGACTTCTCCGCCGCCTTGCCTTCAACTCCTAAGAGACAGCTCCACTGGGAGAGAGAGAAAGAAAGATTTGCGAGGCGGAGGAGGAGATATGAGGGTGGGTGAGGGCTTTTCTCTTGCAAGGAGACTGAGATATCTGCGAGGAAGGGTGAATGGCGTTGTGCCACATCTACGAGATCAAAGTGCATCGGTGCACACGACATGAATTGGTATTTATGAACAGTTTTCAACCCGATGGGCTAAAATATGGGAAAGAAGAAGAAATTTGGGGATCAGAGTGGTGGAGAGGGTGTTTGAGTTGTACATCTCTCGATTGAATGAAAAAGGGTTTTGTGGGGCTTTCAAATTACAGGAGTCCGGAGTCCCTAAAACCTAAATCTCCAAACACTCAATCTCACAGCTTTCTCGTTCTCTCTCTGTCAAAGGCAAGACCAGTCACCTATTTGCATCAAGTTTGTGATATCTGCTTGATCCAAAAAAGTATCTCGAGGATTCCTGCAAACCCAAGTGTGGAAAACCTTGACTTGAATATCGAACATGTATTAGAGCATCTCTAATCATCTCCTAAAATAACCAAAAAGTTATTTTAGGGGTTTCATTGAAAAATCCCTCCCTCCAATCATCCCCTTAAACCATCTCCAATAATAGCTTCTCTTTCAACTTCCCCCTAAATTTAGGGGAAGTTAATATATCCATAAATTTTATATAATAATAAAATAATGATGAAAAATGATTAATTAAAATTTTATAATGATTTAAAATTTATAATTATTTGTCTTTTATTTTATTCAATTTATTTTTAAATAAATAAAAGTGGTAATAAATAATATTATATATTTAAGTTGAAATTAGTTATGGTATATATTTAATAATATCATAATAATATAATTGAAACTAATAATATTATAATTATATTAAGTTGAAATTAATAATAGTATAATTGAAATTAAATTGATATAGAAAAGTCAAAGATATATTAAAATAATAATAATAAAATTAAAATAGAAAATATAGTTGGAGTAGTGAAAAAAATAAAGAGATTCCAATATTTAATTTTTGAATTCATCCACTACGTTAACTTTTATCATTTTGAGATGATCTTACGAGGATCCAAGATATAAAAGTGAGCACTGCACTGGACAATACTTTGATTATTGGTCTTGCGTTGATAAATGTGTTGCACCAAAGCTTTTCTTGCAAGTGAAGTACAAAAAAGCATATCCATTTGAAAAAAATAATGCTCTCTTACTGACAATTTTAGTTCGACCATGGACCTCACCAAGTCATGATTGTATGCTTGTATTATTTATTCGGAATTTCTTTTTTCACGGTTATGTCACAGTGATCAGCCAAATAATGAGGATTGCAGTTGATCGTTTTTAGACTTAACAAAAAAAAAAAAAAAAAAAAAAAAAAAAAAAAAAGGGTAAAACGGTGAAAAAAATTAGTCTTGACTAGTCAATGATTTGGAGTTAATAGTTTTATCGAAGAATGAGTGTTTGACTCAATTAATTTTCAAAATGAATGTCAAACTCTAATAAGTATAAGCTAATAAGAGCCAAACTCATACTAACCCTAAATTTTACAACTAATAATTCCCACAAATTTACAAATTAAGGAATCAAATTCTCATTAGGGCATCCATCATCCAGTTAAAAAGAGAATGTGTATTCCATTACCCCCTTACGTGTACATGGAATTAGTGATTTCGGTTTCACAAAAATTACTACATAGATTTTAAACTTATAAATATATGGGCTTCAAGGAAGTAATGCCAATTTGCGCATATCATCCTGTACATAGTTTCGTCTAACATGCACAAGGACAAATGCTTGTAATTTGTTTTGATGACCGCGGTGACCATTATGTTTAGGATTGTCTCAAGAAGTGTCTCCGAATTGAGCTAAAACTTCAAAATATTGTCATGCATTCCACTTAAAAGTTGAGCTCAAAGCACACCATCTACAACCAAGTCACTCTTTGCTGTATCTTGAGGAGCACATGTCAAATTAAGTTAAAATTTTAACACGTTATTCGTGACGTTAATTCACATAATTCTTCAAATTTCAACTTAAATGAGTGAGCGAAAAATAGGGGTGGGCACGGGACGGGATGGATCTCATCCCTATCCCATTTCGTTAATTCGAGATCATGACCTCATTTTGAGCTTGTCCCATCTCAAACGGGTTCGAGACGAGACGTGATGAAATGTAGTAAATAGTCATCTAAGAAAAATAACAAAAGAATTTCATCTCACATTGCTCACACCAATGATGTCAAATTTATATACATATAACTTTCATCATAACAATATTAAATGTTATATAAATTTTGTGGAGGGTTACTTTACAATGGAATTAAGTTTGTCAAGTGAATGATAAGTCTTGCATATTTTCACAAGAGTTGAAATATCTATCATTCAAGATACACTTATGAGCAATGTTCTCCAACTACATAACTTATAGTGCAAAATTAACTCAAACCATCATTTGCATTTATTTTCTACAAGAATAATTGTCCTATAACCAATCTAACATGTGAAAAAGTATAAATTTTCATGAATTTTATTTGACCTAAATTATCCAAAGTGAAGTTTCCACCTAAACAGGTAATACTAAATCAAACAAGTAATTTTTCAAACAACAAATGTTTTGATTTAATTTTAACACATTCTAAACTTCATCCCAATCTCATGTCACTCTAGATTGGGACACGACGAGATCAGGATGAGTTTGATCAATCTCAAAAGGACCAAAAAAAATCGGGATGAGACATGACGAAATCGAGATTGCGGGATGGGATGCCCACCCCTAGTAAAAATCATAATTCATATACAAAGTGGCCCTTGAAGTATACCTAAAAAAACATGTCCTAAACATATACTCATATTCATTCTTTATGGAGGTATCAATTTTTTACCCACAGAGATAACATTAGTACTAAGTATCGTAAACGTGTCACCGACTGAATTTAATTCCATGACTATGTGATACCATCCGCCACTACTCAACTATTGAGCTATCACACCTTTTGGCATTGTGGAAGTATTTTGCTTGCTTAAATGAGAGTGAAAGGCTATATTGAAAATAATTCTAGTCTTGTACTCACATATCAATAATTTTGTTGATTGACTCTATTGTCCCAATGTACTTTAGACTAATTTAGATATTTTTTTTTGTACATTTTTATAAGGGTGGATTTGTAAAGCAATAACATGTGGGATTTCAGAACTGAGTTGTGTTTACTATTGCCTTGGTAAATACAATTGGAGTTTAATCAAAATGCGAGAATGTTAGGTATAAATTGAAATACTAAATTCTTTAAATGTTTAGTTGCAAGATGTGTTTCAATCTTGGACTCAATTGTTTTTCCAGAAATCACACTTTTGAGGTTTCCTGACCCCTTTGTTAGTGTCTGTACTTCATTTTCATAAAATGCAGGTCGGTATAACCAAGAAGAGAGAAAGTAATTCATGAGCGACTTTAAATTCCCATTCGCTCATTTTATAGTATCATTGAGCACAAAAATTCTTAAGTGCACTGGTAGTTTGCCTGGTGGTTATTAAGCACCGTCCATTTGCCTCGAGATATGAAATAATTCCTATCTCGATGCAAATGGACGGTGCCTGGTAGCCACCAGACAAGCTGTAGACTTACTCGAGAGCAAATTTTGCACAGGTTTATAGTTTCCACAAATACAAAAACATCTTATTTATGACTCTTACAGCAAAATTTGCCTTTGCTTTTACAATTTCAAATCCTAAAATTAAAAAACCTTAAAATTTTAACTCAAAGCAATGAAAGTATACAATTACTTCTTCACACTACAACTCATTATTGAGATTTGAATGAAAGACTCTCATTGCTTCTATGTACCACCACATGAGTGATATATTAGTTGATCCTCCTGCAATTCCTTCTAACCTCCCCATTAGTTCCAGTTAAGGGACTAATGTTGCCCATTTTCACCATGGCTGTAGCAAAGTCACTGAGGAACTGAGCATTGTTAGAGACATAAGTCTGAACCAAACTGTCCTGAGTTCCGTTGTTGAATAACTCTTGGTCTGAATGAAGTAGCCCTCGCCTGGCCACTAAGTTGCTATAGTAATTGTTTTCAAAGCTAAGTGGAGTTTGTATGTCAAGAGGTGCCAAATTGTTGTCTCCGCCTGTGCTGGGGCAAGTGTTTCTTCGTGTTGTAGCAAAGGTAGCATCAATGTTGGTGTCATTGTAAATGCGGGTTCTGAAGGTGGTGCACCGGGCTTGGCCTATGGTGTGGGCACCAGAGAGTGCGGTCATGTCACGGGCATTTAGTCCATTGCTAGAGAACATAGACAAAAGGGTGGAAAGGCTAGAGGTTGGGGCAGGGATCTGAGCATTGGCAGCACTCTGGCTCGCTGTTCTGGCATCTCTACGGCCCAATGGAACGGTCCATGTTGGTCCCCCTAGCTACAAAATTTTAAGACCATTTGTCATGAAAAATATAATTAAGCTAGTTAAGCCAAAAAGCGACCAAAATATTTACCAAGACGGTACCATCCCGTGCAGCGAGTGCTAGGATATCAGCACAAGATACTGTTGCATTGCAAGAAGCTTCAACCTGTGTTTTAATGGTATCAATCACCTCAAATCCACGCGCCGAGTTTTGGTTTGGCCCTGCATTCTTCTCTCCTGTGAATGTAGCCGTGTCATCAAGTAGAATCGATGCATCACAACCCTGTTTTCAAATAAGACAGGTATCAAAGAAGTGTTAATTAAGTTATAATTTCAACAACCAAAATGTTGTTTGGTAATTAGCACTAGGAGTCGTATTCTTGAATGATTCAAAAAACTTTATAAAAAAGTGAGGAATCAGTTGCCATGTCTTTCTCATTAAAGATTTGTTAAATGAAATTAATGGTCACTTTGAAGTTGATGGCCAAACTTGAGTTAATTATGACAGTATAATATGATCAAAGGTAAGAAACTTCTATACGAAACTTTTGCTTTCAACTCTTTTTTTATATTTCCATGAAGTATCTTGAAAATAACTATATTAAAAAAAAATTGTTGATTGTGTTTCAGCACAAATGTTTTCGATATACATGACAAATGAGAAAGACATGTCAAAGAGAGGGTACTGAAAAGGCAGCTAAAATCCCCAATTACTCAAAACACTCGAGAGTAGTTGACTCATTTAATCTAGCTAAAAGTCTACCATGCCTAATAAGAGAATTGTTCAAAGATGATTTTTACCCCCAGCTTATTCATGACAAAATGATTGTACTATATTTCAAAATTCAGTTGTATATATTAAAAAATGAATTCAAGTTTTGCTTGAAGATAATTTTGAAATTTCACATTTTAAATGCATATATCGATAAAATAATTGAAGTCTACTGATTTGTGAAAATAAGATTATATCACTTCTAACGTACTTGACATACAAATTTTAAAACAAATGAACAAATAACATAGAAAAACAAAATGGAAAATAAATAATACGGCAAAAGTGTTCATGAGTTATTGAAATTCTTAACTCAATGCACTTTTATGTTCTGTGAAACGGGAACACAATTAACTAATTAAGCATGCAAATAATGTGAAAGCAAAGAGATTAAGGGCAGAGTATATCAGAAGTAGTGTCAATAAAAACGCACGTTCACAAAGCAATCATGAAAGAAGAGTCGAAGGATGGAAGCACCAATGCGACTCTCATTATTAACGGCTGTGGTCATCGCACTTTGAACAATGGTCTGGAGGTTTGGGCAACTGGTAGAATAGAAGTTTGGAGAGAGCTGTGCATTAGTAGCACTTGCAAAGAGGAACACTAAAGCTACTACAACCAAACTACGTGATGAAGTCATTGTATTATATATGGAACCTCCAAAACTAAAACTAAAAGCTCTATTGCTTGGCTTGTGTTGAATGAAAGCCAAGAGTGTGTGCCTTCACTATATATAGAACTCTTACGTATGCATGTAGACTTGAGAGAGACAGATAGAAACACAATTATTTGTGCAAAGCTTTCGGCATTTCTCAACACTTGTTAGTTTTTCAACAAGTGCTGCCAGTCCATGACGCGGTTTTGAGTTAGTGTTTATTACATGCATGTCACGATTAGCTACTAGAACAACAAACTTTGTTTTCATTCAATTAGTCCACTGTAGGTGATAAGAACTGCGTAGAAAAATTAGACTTGATATTTCAATCCATAAATGATGGATGTCTAGAACAAATTGACTACCACAAGCTAGCTCAAGGTTAATTCGATCAAAAAATCTTTCTAATTAAAGTAATTGATAACTTGGTTGTAAATAATATCAAGGTACGCCTGGTGAAGGTATGAAATGGTATTCAAATCAAACTTCTCCAATCACATGGCATTCGTATAATTGGATGGACGACATTCAGGTGTAGACTACGAGATGGTAACAATAGGCATTAGTATACCATGATTTAGCCTGAGTGAAGGCAGGGAATTCGCTTCCTACACCATATTTGAAATGAATAGCGAAAGAAAACCTGAAACATATGGATGTGGGGTTCTTACTTTGAGTCAAATACTTGCAGCTCACTGTATGGTAAATTATGAGGCAAATTAGCAAAGTTTATATTGAATTCTATAGTAGTAAAGATAGCGATGGGTAATTTGCAATTGTCTCAACGATAATTCTGCTATGAAACAGCAATGCCTGATCATTATCAAAGTAGTAAAAATTGTCAGTACTGAATGCTTTTCAAATATTGGACTAGGCGACTAGCTAGTTAACAAATTAAAATATTATATGTGATTGAGTGTACAAAACTCTAAAGTTAAACAATTCTATATTTAGTTATTTGAATATCCAAATCCTCTAGAACCTCATATATTACTTTATAAAAAGATTGGACAAATGAAGATTATAACTTGACCTACTCCATTAGGGGAAATTTCTGACTGATTCTATTGTATTTACTTTTTTAAGGTCTTTGAAAGAAGGTCGATGTAAGCTGCCGAGAAGACAACTCAATTACTACCTAGTAAACATGTCGAGGGGATGAGATTAAAAAATCCTAGACCAAGCACAACATGCTCGTCTGGATTGCTAGCTGTGTATGCAATACATGGAGTACTAATATTCAAAACCTAACACAAAAGTCGATCAACATACTGATGTTATCCCATGTGAATAGACTTCAGTGTTGGTCTCATGAACTTAACTAGGAGTTTGTTAACATTGATGCTATATAATTAAGGTGCCTTTTAACACGCAAAGCACAATCATTTATAATCACAGTCTTGTATACTCAAATATTAGATATATATATAAACTGAATTGTTAGAGCGCATTGGGTTCCTAAGCATTGATCATTGACCCAACTCTAATGTTGCATTGCATCAATATCGCAAGAAGGCCTCAAGGTTAATATTAATTTTTACCATTGCAACATTTTGTCAGCGACGTGAAGATATTTTTAAACATCACACTCGCCTTACAACCATGGTCAGAAAGCATTACCTTTCAAGTCAATTTAAAGTGAAAGAGAAATATGATCTAATGTATGGCTCTCATTTTCTCCGTGTGTTGTGGACATTTGTTATCTCTGCATTAGATCATATTTCTCTTTCACTTTATGTCCAATTAGATCATATTTACAAATGAGGGGGTCAGAAAGCATTACCTTTCAGCAACCATGATAGTTATCTGCAAATGTCCACAACACACGTTTTAACCCACAAAAAAAAGTATCAATGGAAACAAAAAATATCAAAATCACGGACGATGCAAAGGGAAAGACTTGAGAATATCCAAACAATGTATGAGATATAATCAAGGATGAACCAAAATCTTTTTGACTCAAGGAAAGACTTGAGAATATAAAAACAATGTATCAAAATCTCATTGTCCCAACTCTAAATGACATTATGAAAATGAGTCCATTACAAAAATGGCAACTTACACCACATAAGACCCCCTCAAACAGTCAGAAACCATTTTGGTTCATCAAAATCAACATACAAAACGGCCTTAAATCAATGGAAAGGGTAGGATTTTCAACTGGGGTACGACTTCAAGGGTTTTCGGTATAACTATATGCGTAGGCCTTTCCCTCTAAAGATAGGCAACCCTCCAATTTTCTGAAGTACGTCAAAATATAAACTCGATCTTTCTTTCAAATAAAATACTCTTACTGGTTACTGCATTCAAGCTATTGAAAATTTAAATTTATTTGTGAGTACAATTCCAACCTAAACCTTCGACCATTTTTTTTTTTTTTTTTTGTTAATTTTCTCTCTCAAGTCAGGGAACAATAAATCCATCTCACATAGTGGAACATGAACAACTTGCAATGACTCAGTAGCAACATTAAGAAATTAAAACCGTTAGTAGGAAAAGTAAATGAGATCATCATCTTAAACTCTCCTGTCAATTTAGGTGGTATTTTACTAAGTAGAACATCACCCATAGTCAATGACATTCATACTTGAAAAAGTAGAACTTTGAAACATTACAGTGTGGGTTAAGGGCTTACTGCAGCATCCACACTCCAAAGCTAGAAAAAAAGCATTTACAGTCTCATTTGGCACACTCACACACACGCACACAGTTCATTCGAATCCAGATAACTATAGAATTTCTGAGGAAATAAAAGCTTGTGCTTATGCAGCTAGCCTACAAAAATGATACAAAGCATTTCAAGGTTTGGGGTAGTTGGAGAAATTTGCTCGAGTTGTACATATACTTGAGCAAGAATGACACTTTCTTACTTGAGTCAAATACTTGCAATTCAGTATATGGAAAATTTTGATTCTAATGAATGCGTCGATTATTAATAGTCTGCATACTTAATCACTAAGTAAATCATTGTATAACGATATTATCCCCAAGACTAGCTAGTTTGAGTGTGGGTTGCTCATGTGAAAAGGTCTCAGCTCTAGTCTGATGAACTTGATTAAGAATTGACATGGGTAGGTGGTAGATGAAGCTAAATTAAGGAGCATTGTAGTTCAACACGTGAAGCACCATTCATCGATCACCATGTTGTCCTTAAATATAGATATAACTGAATTATTAGAGGCCACTACGGCCTAAACATCAATTGTAAATAATTTCATGTATCAATCAAAGGACTAAACTTCAATATTTTTCAACAAGTACTCACTGGATCTAAAGTCTTCCAAGTCAGAAAGCTTATCTTTTAAGTCATCTGCTTGAAATATGAGAAAGAGAAAAGGACATGCATAAACGGAGTGAAAGAGACGTATGAACCATTTTCTCCCCAACTTTGCTATGACACGCCAACCACCAGGAAGTTCATCCTGCAATTGCCCACACAGCATTTTAACCCACAATATAGTGTATTAATAGCAACAAAAATATCAAAGTCACCAGCAATGGTGAAACGACTTTAAGAATACCAACAAATGAGCAATGCAACTGTATATGAAAATCAAAAACAAAAAACAAAAAATGGAAAATTATACCTCATAAAGCTCACTCACTAGTCAAAGTCCAGCCCTACCGAATTAGGAATGCGAAGGCCTTTCTTTTTAAAGGAGAGCCAGGAAAGAGCTATGCTATTGACCGACCCTTTCGCAGTGACTTCGAATCAATAGAAACCAATCCCAACCCCAACACCCCCCTCTCTCAATCCATTCTAGGTTAAACCAATCCATCTAACTCGACATATGAAACCCCCCATGCACCCCCACCCTCTCCTATACACTCCTAGACAGAATGGGATAGGATTTTCAATATTAGGCCTTTCTCTTTTTTCATTTTGTTTTTATCTAAAAAAAATACTATCGGCACATATTAATTAATTTGCAACAAGGTGGATGAAGGGCTCAATGTGGAAAAAACAGATTAAGATATTTTCAAAATATGATTGATGTTGGAATGTTTACCTGTTAACTCAATACAGTTCCAACCTTAGACCATGCCCACTTTGTATTTTAACCCAAAAGTCAAGAAGGGAACAATAATTCCCTTCCATATTAGTAGAAAGTGGTCTTAGTTACTGCTAGGCAAAGAACCCTAGTGTGTTTGATTATTTTCTAATTTATAATTTCTTGTCAAAGACTCAGTAAGCAACATTGAGGAAAATAGGAAAACCAAATGAGATCATTTTTCCACTCATTTTGGGTAAAATAACACATACCAAGTAGAGGGAACATCACCCCATATAGGCAATCAGATTCATACTCTTGACAAAATGAATGGCTACATATAGTCTCATGTAGAATTTATGAAAAAACAAGGAGTACTGACATTTATTGTTAATTAACTTCGCAACTAGCATTTCAACTTAGAAAAACAGAGCAAAAAACCAAATGTAACCCTGAAGTCAAGCACCAACAGTTCCCATTAGAAAGTTGATAAGTTTGGCCAAGTATAGTACTGTGAGTTCATTATTTTTCTAATTTCTAACTCATATTTCTTGAAATGACTCAGAGCAACATTAAGGAAACCACTGTTAGAGACATTTTTTTTAGTGAGGTTAGGGAACCAGGTTTTACAACCATGTTTTATAATCAGGATGATGTGACATCGTTAGAGGAAACCTCGAGATACACATAAACACTTGGGAAATTTCATAATTCTTTCAAGATCACGCCACGTCACCATAGTTACAAAACTTGGTTACAAAAACATAGTTACCTAGCATTTTTTAAATTTCAATATTCCAAATTTCCAACTAGGACAATCAACAAGGTCATCTTCAAATCTTCCGTCAATTTGGGTGACAAATGACACAAGAAGTATAAAATTATCACTATATATAGTCAAAGAAAACACTCTTAAAGAATTTTGTATGTAGTGCATATATTCTATGACGTGACAGAATGAGTTGTCTTGTTGTGTGTACTTTAAGTTTACGGTGCCACTGCCAGATAATCCTACACCACTAAGCCAACCCAAATACAACCTTCCTTTGAATGTCGAATGTAATCCGACCAAGTCAGAAGATAAGTCTAATGGTGTGTAGTAGCAAATGTATGGGCGAACCCTAGGCTAGGTTTCACCAATTAACAATAAATTATGCTAATGTTTGGTGTTCTTTTGCGTTTTGTCAAATGTTCTTTATTGTTTTCATCCGTGATCCAACTACTACAACTCAAGCAAGGATTACATTCCTTCCTACTCTTCTCATGCATTGAAAATGAGTGAGTCTCTGTTTTCTACATGAATGTGACATTCTCCAAATCTCTCACCTAATCCTATGCACTAAATCCTGATTAAGTCCATCTTTCATACAAAAATTATCACACTCAAAATATATTGTCATTTTCTAAACAATGCTTTTAAAATGTCGGCCATATATGCCCGTATCACCCAAGTCACTATCCGTCAACTAACGGTTTGTGGAAAAAAAATGGATGGAATATTTTCCATTAGAGGCTTTAGATTATGCACCCTAAACATGGAAAAAGAAACAAATATCTTTTAGGTCTTTCCTAGGATTTTCTATCAGCCACACCTTTTCTCCACTTGATTTCATTATCGGACACCATTTTTAGGTAAACTATGTCGAAGTTAGTTAAGATCCAACAATTAAATCCTTACCTTTTAAGAGAAGAGAAAAAAAAAATTGGAACAATTAATATTAAAAAAATGTTGCGTAATTGACGTTTAATACTGCATGTCAGGTTTTGCATAATCTGACTTTTAATTAGAAGCATGTGTTGGTTCTGTAGCACGTATGAAAACTTCCATAGATATATCTGTGAAAATGTACCAAGAAGAACATATCAAAGTTGTAGCTTTATCCAACAATTGGATTTTATTTTGTAAAGATGGTTTATTTTTATTGGACCCATAAAATATGGACCTTTTAAAAGTTTGGGCTGATACGGAAAACCGCAACTCAAAATCCTCCTATCATATTAAATTATTAATCTCCCTCGAGAGACCTTGTGTTTTTTACTCCCACAAGTCCACCCTTTTCTGAGGTGAGAAAGTATTTTTGCTCCATGGGTAGGATCAGCCATGACAAATACAATTCCTACATGCTACGTAACGCACAATTAATACAAGCAGAAAGTATTTTTAGTTCCATGGGTAGGATCAGCCATGACAAATCTACAATTCCTACATGCTACATAATGCACTTATCGAAATGATAATTAGATAACTTGACGGATAAATAAAAGTATCAAAAAGATCAACTGCTGGCATATGGACATTGGAGCCATGGGGAATATCAAATCTATCAACAAACAGCTACAGAGCTAGTTTAAGGTTGAAGTTTTTAACTTCACCTGGCTTAGAATTAAAGCTTAAGAATCCCGAAAACACTAAACAATGTAATATTCTAGCAACCTCCATACTAGAAGTTTTTCATATGGTGTAGTTAGTTTCAAGATGTAGCGTTGTCGCACTCAACGTCTGTAGCGTTGCCAACCTTTGAAGTCGATCTTTGCTGCCTCACGAGGGGGGCCAGAGACTGCACAACATCTGCCATCATGGGTCTGTAATCTGCCTCTGACTGAACACACATAGCAGCAATGGCAGCAACCTGAACAACCTCCTTCATGGAGTACTGACCCTCCATTGCTGGATCAATAATCTGGTCAACATTCTCTCTATCTGTGAGCCGGGGCAAGGCCTTTGGTACATAGAAACGAAAAAGAGATTTAGTGGGCTAGAACATGAAAAATGTGCTTTAGAAAGTGCGCTGGGTTTTTAAGGATCCCACAACCTATCAACAAGGTGCGACCTACAGGTCAACAACCATAAGAAAGAAACCATGCCACAGGTGGGTCTCGAACCTAGGATGTGGGGGACAAACCCCACACAGCCCTAACCACTAGACCGCTTGATAGAAGGAGCTGACTAAGAAGGAAAGATTAAGGACCTACCCAAGATACAAGGATACCTTCTCCAGGAGGTCTCTTCGTATCAACTGGAACCCTGCCGGTAAGCAACTCCAAGAGCACAACGCCATAGCTGTAAACATCTGACTTGGTAGTCAGGTGCCCTGTTAATGCATACCTAAACCAAAACGGAACCTTAATCCTCAAGAGTCCGAAAATCAAACTTAGTGTACTCCATATTTCTGCAATGGTCTACGTTTTGTGTTCTTTATACACCTTTATGTGAAAATTAGGAGTACAAAGATGGAATTAAATTAATAAATAAATTGTTGGTTCTTACTCAGGGGCAACATATCCCTGTGTGCCTAATACTCTGGTCGAAACATGACCTCCAGCTTTATCAGATCCAAGCTTGGCCAAGCCAAAATCAGAAACTTTGGCATGGAAATTGCCATCCAAGAGAATGTTACTGCTCTTAAAATCTCTGTGAATCACTGGGGGACTAACATGTTCATGCAGGTATTCCAGACCCTTGGCAGCTTCCAAAGCTATTCTCAATCGGGTCTCCCAATTCAATTTTGAAGCAGAAACAACCCGACCTGCAATCTAAAATCTGATAAGCAAAATCCAAGATGAAAATACTTTATTCGTGACAAAACTATTATACAGCCACAGAGTTGTGCAAACGAAAAAGCTAAATGTGATTGTCATATTATTATCATTTTTTTTTTATTGACATACAATAAATATATTTTAACTAGATAACACCCTAGAGGGGTTAACATTGTAAGTTTCACCATTGGGTATGGTGCTAACAAACAACATTGTTTATTTTTGAAATCAAGGAGGAAAAACTATTTCTAACCCTTCCTATATGAAACAAATTTCAGAAGTCATCTACAAACGATGGCTTCTATAGAGATTCACATTGTGCAATCTACAAGATTTTTGCATGAAACTTTCGCCACCAAACACAGCCTAAATAAAATTCTTAAAAGTGCTTGAAAAATCCCTACTGATCCAGATTAAAGCAATCATTGAACATCGAAAAATATAAGAGTAATAAATCAATAAGAAATTAGTGATCATCTTGAACAATTATATCAACCCATGGATCTTCAAATGAAATGAATAGTAGTGGCAATTAAACCCTCATTTTATTATATAAATATCTCTACGATGCAGATGCGTAGGACATATGCCAACATGTTGGTCCTTAGAAAACTCGGGAAAGAAACTTTGATTATTTATTTGTAGTGTCAGTCAATTATTTGATCACTAGAGTCCTTTTTAGAGTATATCAGGAATTTTGATTTTATTACAATAGGTATTGATTAAACATTATTGTTTTCTTAAACACGTGACCCAAATTAGGTTGTTTTGATAAAATAATTGAAACTTTAGTGCTTTCCTATCTTCAGGTGAAGAACTACCTCTTTATTGCTTAATCAATTCTCGTTTCTGCAGTCAATTTGCATCAAATGAACATCAGAACTTCCGCATTTTTTGGAATTTTGAGGTGTATAAAGTGATATGAAATATCTTTGAAGTTGTTCTTCATCAAAATGACGGGATACCGTTGTTGGGCAATCAATCAGTTGTCTTCATTTCCATGTTGTTGATCTTGTACAAAAGATTAGATAAAATCTCGGTTTACATGGATCTAATCTTGTTTATGAGTGTAAACATAGACGTCGCCTCAGTTCTTTAGAGGGTCCAACGTCCATACCTGTTTTTATGGCCTTCATCCCATTTGCTAGAACGCCTCCATTGAGCTTTTTTTTTTTTTTTTTTTTTTTAAAAATCAGTACAATAAAGAAAGCTAGCAATCTGTGGGGTGAAAAAACCACAAAGAGCTAGCTCAAAAAGTTTCCTTGCTTCTCCCAGCATCGCTTCTACTACACTACTACTACTAGTGCTTTTTGCACGACCTCAAGCAGCATAACTGTCAAATTCTTAGTGTTACATGTAAACAGGAGGTAAAGTGACAAACTGATGACAGCCAAATCCAATCTATGTTGACAAACTGATGACAGCCAAATCCAATCTATGTGAGGAAAGAGGAGATGAATGAAATCCAATTTATGGGGTTGAAGGCAACAAGGTAGCACAACTTCCATGACAACCCTAAGTTTTATGGATAAGTATATATAGTTGGATACAAAACAACACCTTTAAGAATTATGGCCTTAATATTAACATATTTAAATAGCATAAAAAGAATGAAAAAGAAAATAAAAATCACCTCTTTAAAGTCAGAGCAGTGGCAAACCCAACCCCACATTGTAAGTACAACCTCCATAACCATCGCATCAATATACCCTAACTTGTTGAGAATTTCGTTCTTGCGCTCTTTCCACACTGTCCAACACATTTCCATACAATCTTTCCTTTCAGCATACGATGAGTATTCCATGCCTCTTAATGAATCATCCATAGATGCCAACAATTAACATCACCCAATGCATTAAAAAAGACCGAAAAAATGCATCCACATCTTGTTGACCTAACCATGTAACAACAACAAAGCAAGAGATTCTCTGATGCCACCTTGCACAAACTACAATCTGGCATCCAAGTTGATCCCTCTTTGAACTAACTCTAATATAGGACTTTCTTTTGCAAACTATTTTCTACATGAAAAATAAAAAAGACACCTAGAAGGGTGTAACAACCTTGTGTGGGCGGGCTCTGAGGCTGACATACGGTCTTGAGTGGGCGACTCTGAGGCTGACAGTTTCGTGTGTGGGTGGATTCAAAGCTGGCAGACTACCATGTGTAAGCGAGCTCAGAGGTTGGCACACTACCTAGGTATTATAGTCTCACATCGCCTGGGTGCGAAAAGGGAATGTGCTATATATGTGCGAGATTGGATTCTCTTGATACGACATGTTTTAAAGCCGTGTGGGTAGTTAATCCCAAAGCAGGCATTATCGTACCATGTGGCTCGGGTCCTTACAAAGGGATTCCTATCTTCCAAACCAACTTCTTTGAGAATTGTTACACGTATCTTACACCTATCTTTCACTTACTATCTGGAAACACATTTGAAGCCGACCTAGAAAATGAGCACAGCGGATGCCTTCTAACACACCACAGAGTCACAAAGTCATTTAATTCACCCACCATGAAAGGACCAACCTTGGAAGATGCAAATCCTACTTCCTAACCCTATCAAAGGACATCCAAACTCCACCACCATACCTCAATTTTATTACATAAGCAAACCTCCTTGGAAACCTAACTTTGAAAACGCTATCTCCAATCCATGTATCCAACCAGAACTTTACTTTGCCACCTCTACTAGAGCTACCTAGAGTCCTTGGATAAACTCCTCCAAATAGTTGGAAACGTTCTTCCAAGTACTAGTACCATATGACCCCACAGGATGCTAAATCTCGGTGGATCACGTTTAGCTCTAACTAACTCTTTCCACAAGCATTCCATCTCTGCAGCCATATCTATACATCATTTGAAAGGTCGAATACGAAGAACACCACATCTTTAGGTAAGCAAACAAATCCTGAACTCGCTGCATGAAACATTTTATCTTCCTCCCTACCAAACCACAAGAATTTTCAAATATTTTCTCAATTTTCTTAGAAACATAAATAGGCATGAACAATCATGTGAACAAGTTAAATAGGTATATTAAGAAAAACTTTTATTCAGAACAAGTCTGCCGCCCTTCGATACAAAGACCCAAAAATCACTATTAGTGCCCACTATTTTCGGCTACGAAGATCCTCGACGATCTTTTTATTGAGAGATTTAACAAGCACTTCGAACAAGTGCTATTAACCTTCCCTTCTGTGATTGAGAGACAACATATACACACCCTAAGTGTGATGAGCAAATTACTAGAGAATGGCCAATTACCAAGGGCTGTTATCGGTAGAAGTAAGACGTCTTGGGGAAAATGTGTCGTGATGCATGTGAGCGGTTGGGCAGGCATAGGATAATTTTGAGACCAGCAAATCGCCGATTACCAATAATTTCTATAAGGTGTTGAAGTATAGAATCTTGTATAAATTTTGTTATCATTAATTGTTTAGGTCCACTCCAATGGCTCGCATTACCTTGTAAACTATGCCAATTATCAATTGCACATCTTTGAGCAAAATATTTAATGAAATTTTGATCTACATAAACAATTAAAGGAGCTCTTTTGAACAATTAACAGAAACTTCTCTATTGTACCAAAAGGCCCAAGAGGCGCATTATAGTTTTTTACTAATTTGAGGCTCATTTTTTTACGTGATATGTTTCCCAAAGCAATAAAAGTGTCTCATCAAACTGAATGTAATCAAACACCAAAGTAGGGTCTGTAACTTTAATCTCAAAACGAATTTTCTTCTGAAACAAGTTAGCTCTCAAACTTCTGACTTACTACCTGAGTCCTTACAATTGGTTTTCCACCTCTTTTACTAGGAGGTCATTGGGTCATAGCCTGCTACATAATAATATTAATAAACTAATTTCTATCAAGGCTCTTTTGGTTGCTAAAAACTCAACCTCTAGTTCAAAGCGAGAATGGAATCGTATATGTCATGATCAAGATCTTGAAGACAGAAATCAAATAGTTGTCAGTAATGGCAGTCTCTCCATTTATCATGAGGTGGCTCAGGTCCAAGAGTAAGGGGAGAAACATCCTCAAAATTGCAAATACTCTCAATACAGTTTGTCACATGCTCTAAGGCTTGAAAACAACGAAGAACAGAAATGTGTGGTGCACGATTGCCTAAAAATGGATAAATTTCATAAACACACATAACTCAGCACGAAAAATTGTTAGAAATGTGTCTAACAATAGAAAAAGGATCAATACAACAAATTTGCATTGTGTTGCCCTTGGACCACGTGACTTTTAGTTTGATAAACCATGACTTAAACCATCTGGAGCATATTCATACACTATGCCGGCAATGCACATCTAAGACAACCTTAGAACATGCACTTCTAAGCATATTCATATACTATGCCGGCAATGCACATCTAAGTACCTTGTTCGCTAATGAACTTATTTATGGATGCATTGAATGTCTTTAGCGAACTGGTCGGCATCAACACAAAAAGATATTGACTGGGAAAAGGTACCAAGTCCAAAAGACAAAAAGGGGGATAAAAAAAACACTCTAATTTTGCGAACGACATATCAATTTATTTAAAGAGTTACATATACACTTGTGTGAGCAGACCTGAGGAGGAGGACGCGAGATAAGCCCAAGAGCCCATGGATCCCAAGATGATTGACAGATTACAAAGGAAAGATCATAATCTCACATCGCCTAGGTGAGTATGGGTGATGTACTATATATATACGAGTTTGAATCTACAAAGTACTACGCTTTTTAAAGCCGTGTAGGCCTTGAGCCTAAAGCAGATAATGTAGTATTCTATTGATCGGGTCGTTTCAGATCAAGAAAAGTGTGCGTCCAAGAAGTTGGATGATCCTTTGCTAAACAGCGTGATAAAACTCTCAAACTACACTTTACCCCCGTTGTCTATATGTCCATCTATCTATGGGTGAAATGTAATTGGAGAATTTCAGAAAACAGGGGGGTCTTTGAAATATGAGTGAGCTACAATGCAGGGCCGTAATTTTTCTTGCAACAAGGAAAATTGGACAACTTTGAGAAGAGAGACCGAGATTGAAAAGGACAAACGTAATGACAAAAACAGAGATAACCGAATTTGGGAAAAGAGCTTTTACCACTTTGGTTGCTTGTCTCAAAGTTGAATCAAGCAATCAGCAATAGCAAAAACGATTTGAGTTTTTAAATCCCTTACTATCAAGAGGTTGTAGCCTTCTTTAAAAGAATTCCATCCACATTCAATTTTTAGTAAAGAAAGTACGGATGAAGTAACAAAAAGTACATTACAAAATGAGTGAGAAATAAAAATTGGGACAAAACCAAAGTTTAGACCTACGAGCTACACTTACAACAGTGTATTCCTACCCCTGTTTTTTTCCCTTTCTTAAAATATTGCAAATTCCCTAAATACTAATAATAAGAAGAAACATGAGTTGAGCATGTGCACAACAGCCTAGGGGATTGCCTATATAGGCCTATAGGGTGAATTTTTTTTTGAAAGGCCCTATAGGGTGAATTGATCTAGTCAAACGTCTTCCACGATGGCCTTTTTGATGTCTCTTATCAATGTCAATTGGAATCAAGGCCTCTGGAGAAAGGAGACTGATCCCGAGACCAAACTTCTTTCTTTGAACATTGGAAATGATGTCATTATAACATCAAAAAATTGGTGAGGCGGAACTTGGTTATCCCAAACAGATAAGCCCTTTGTAAGCACGAAAGTGAATCTATCCTCTATTTTTTCCTCCTCTATGAGATCGTCACGCGGATTTGGGCATCAATATGTAATGACTCTAGATAGACGCCACAACAGTGTTCTGATCTTAATTAATATTTTGAGCATTTTGAGCATTGGAACAGTAGATTCCTGCCGAAGAATGGGAAGTGGATTTGGGTTGTCTAGAAGGAGAGGAATAATCATATATTCAGAGGCAGGAAACTGAGGAAACTGACATCTGTACACTGATCAAAATTGTTGTCATCCAATGGGCAAAAGCTTGGATCTTAGTGAAGACAGCTCCCCTGTAGCTCCTCTCGATAATTGGGATTTGATCCATAATTGGCAATTAAAGGGCCCCTCCCCCATTTTTCTTTCCTTTATTGGTTCTCTATTTCTGCTCTGTCTGTGGGTCATGCCCCTTTTTCTTTACCTGCTTCAGGGCCCTTGCTCGTTGACCCACCAATACAATTAACCAAGGAGCTTGCGTTTGAGTTTCCCCCCTCCGGCTTAATTTAGCCAGCTATGTCATATCATCTGATCGCGCCATTTTAACAACATTCTCAAGCAGTTAAAGAATGATAAGGGGGCAGATGAGAGACCCATCCTGCTTTACAAAGTGGAATTCATCAATTAAAAAAAAACAACTATAGGCTAAACCACAAAATGGTGTAAACAACTTTATATGCATCCTTTTCTCACTGAAGATTTATTCTATTAGCCGGGGCTGTAGGATCAATGGTTTATACTGCAGCTTCTTCAACGCATCTCAGCGCCTGCTGCAAAGGTAGGGTCAACTTGGTTAGCTTACGCCGGATCTTTCTCAACATCTGTAGGTTGCTCAGAATTCATTGATTCGCGCATCAGTAGCCATCCCGGTGAAGCCTAGATTAAGCCGATGAGTAACCAAAAGCAAAAAATCTCACTCTCGTACAACCTAAAGTTTATAATCATGACCAAATAACATAGTAAAGGAAATGACTTAATTTTATCTTAAGAACTCCACCAACAGAAAGCAAATTCTTCAGAAACAAAATTGCAGATGAAAATTACTGAATAAAAACCCAGAGAATCACTTGCACTTACCTCCATCAGGATACAGATGTTCCTGAAGACCACCATTGGCCATGAACTCATAAACCAACAGTTTATGTTCATTATCTGAACAATACCCAATCAAAGCCAACAAATAAGAAGACCTAAGTCGGCTCAGCAGCTCCACCTACAAACCAAACCCAGTTACTAAAACCAGTTCACAACACTGAATTTTCTCAAAATATAATAAAAATGACAAATTTCGAGCACCAAACCTCCATTTTGAACTCATCCTCCCCCTGCTTTCCCGCCTGGTCCATCAACTTGACAGCAATCTTCCTTCCATCAGGAAGCACCCCTCTGTAAACCAAACCAAACCCACCATGCCCAACCACATTAGCCTTCCCAAATCCACCAGTGGCCGAGTGAAGCTGCTTGAAAGTGAACACATGAAGTCCCCTGTCTGTAGCAACTCTGAAGTTGGTCGCCAACCCAATGTCCCTCCCTTCACCACAATTTCAACAAACAAACTTTCAGCCAAAACAACCAAACCCCAAACACCCCATTTGGTTAATTGTTCCCCATTGCACCCCAAACACAGCAAAAACAGAGCAGTGGGTTAAAGGTCTCACCTTTACGGTTCTTCAAGGTCTTGGCGACTTTGTTTCTGATGTAGCAATAGTAACTGAAGGCGAGGAGCAAAGAAACCAAAGAAATGGAAGCCAAAACAACGATGATTACAAGAATAAGACCTTCCTTCTTCTTCTCATCAACACCCTCCATTGTTGTTGTCTAGGGAACCTACGAAACCCTAGAAATGGGGTGTTGATGGAGACATTTTGGAAGAATTTGTGGTGTGGGGTTTGAGAGAAGTGAAAAGAAATGAAATGGGTTTATGGGGAAGAAGGCCTGCACGTTGTGGTTGTACGTAGTGGATTGATGTGACAGAAGGGAATATTAAAAGGTAGAAGAAGCAAGTGGGAGAGCAAAACAAAGACTGACAATTTCCCATGACCGGTAGTGGTGATGCACAAAGGCAGAGGCAAAGCCAAAGGCTGAAGCAAAAGAAGAGATCTTTGTGCACCTTTCTAGGCCTGTGGAATGCACGAGAATTTGCTGTAGAGAAACAGTCTTAGAAAATCAGAAGTGCCCTGTTTTTTCTTAATGATTGATGGATATTGAACCTTTCTTATTGACGATGAAATTAGGAAAGGGGGAGGGGTTTTATCTAGGGCTGAAAAACCGAACTGTCGATCAAATCGAAAACCGAACCGACTAGTATCGGTTTTGTTTTTTTCCAACCGAAACCGAACCGACTCTATGTAAAACCGAACCAAACCGAACCGCGTATTAATTTATGTAAACCGAACTGAAACCGAACCGAAACCAAACCGCTAACATTTTAGGATTTTGTTTTGTTTTTGTTTTTGGTTTTTTTAATTTCTTAAGTATATATTTGAACATGAGAAAATTAATGTTGGTTTCATGGAATTTGAGTTCATGTTTTTTGTTTGTTTACTCGCAAATAGCAAATACATTCGAACACATGCATCCATTGACCTTCTCATTACAATGTTGATCTCCTACGCTAAGCCATACATATCGACGTTAAAACACAATTACATTACACCCTTTTTTATCTTACTTTTTTTTTGTAAAAAATGTATTTAGTAACAACAGACATTAACATTGAAGTCATATGGTCCTTCTTCCCTTAGATGGGGGAACTCTAGCTATTTCCAATACATGACCATCACAACACTAATGGCTCCTCAGTTTCCCTCACTTTTTGCACAAAATCACTCCTTGAAAACATGTAAAAAGGAATGAAGAAAAATATTGACAAAGAAAGAAAATTGTGTGAAGAAAAGGTTGAAAGGGAAAGAAATTGGACAAGGGGATGTTTGAAATTTCAAAATAAAATAAAAATGGAACTGAGTTTTGGCTTGGTATCCGGAATTTATCCCAATTTGTCGGCCAGGGAACAAATTGGGACCACCATCACATATATTGATAACTATCAACAAGCTTAATCAGTTGCTGTTTATTAGGGATACTTCTACTTGGGGTCGATAGCTACAAATTGAGATTGAACAAGAGAATATCCCTAATAAAATCAGGAAAGTGTACAAGTAAAAGTGGGTTCAAGTGCATCACTATCTTCTATTTTCTTTTCTAGTTTTTGGCATAACAGAAGCAACCAACATAATCTAAGAAGTTATAAGGCACTTGGATATTCCTTTGAACAATGGTGTGTGTCGTATGCATTGCAACAAAATCAGTAAACATCGTATGCATTGCAACAAGTTGTGATTGAATATCAGAATATCCTCAGTCAAGTTGCTGAAAAAAAAAAAAAAAAAAGTAAAGTAACAAAAAACTCACCATTTAGCAAAGAGAGAAATGTTGAAAGGTTTAAATCTTTTGTTGTTTAGATAGAGAGCTTGAAACTTGAAAGGTTGAAAACTTGAAATGTTGATAGAAAAGAAAGAGATCTTGAGAGGATGAAGAAGATCTTTTGTTCATTTGTTGTTTAGACTCTACACAACCCAAAAGAGAGAAGTCTTTTCATTTCCTTTCCACTTTCTACTTTCTACTTTCTACTTTCTAGATGAAATCAAATCACATTGGAATCCGAGAAAATAAAGTGAGAGAGAGGGTAAAGTGAGAGAGAGGAAATAAAGGAAAAGAGATATTTGAATAATATAAATAAAATATTAAAATTTCTCTATATATATGGGTATCGGTTCGGTTCGGTTTTTTCGGTTAAAATCACTTACAAACCGAAAACCGAACCGACCCTATCGGTTTCAAAATATATCAAACCAAACCGATCCGAAACCGATTTTAAAACCGAACCGATCGGTTCGGTTTTAATCGATTCGGTCGGTTTAATCGGTTTTTCGATTTTTTTGTTCAGCCCTAGTTTTATCACTAATTCCTCTCGAGATTTATGCTGTTGCACATTTTAAAGATATAGGCGTGCATCTCGAGGGGATGAGCGGTCACACCCTCCCCCTCGCTGGTTTCCTCTCCCCTTTCCTCGCCATTTAGAATTTCTGATGGATATTTCATCTGATTTTAGTTTTTGCTAATTCTAGGGGGCGACGGAGGGATGTAACTAGGGGTGGGCACGGTCCGGATCGGTTTCAAATTTTGAGGAACCTAACTCGAACCGTTTAAAAATAACGGATCCGGTCCGGTCCGGATCCCCTCATTTTGAACATTGGAACCGAACCTAACTCGAACCGTTTGAAACGGTCCGGTTCCTACGGTTCCAAACGGTTCCAATGTTCAAAATGAGGGGATCTTCAATAAAGAAAGTATATAAACAAATATCTCCCCAAAGAAAGTAATCGCTGAGATTTTATGCTTCTAATTCCAAGGAGACACTAGGATTTATATGAAACTTCTTTCTAATTGTATAACATTGCGAGATTTCAGAAATTATAACAGAGCCAGATTACCTTGTGCAGTGTCACCTTTGAGGCCAGGATCGACATCAACCACAGAAAGCTTAACTGAGACTGGAACATCAAAATCAATAACCTGTAGAATTTTCATTAACAAGTGTTAATTTCTAGAATAGCAAATATTTTCAATTTTCATAGACAGGAAAGGTTGGGATTTTCAAGCGCATATAAAGAATAACCTACAATTGATTGGAAAAGAAGAAGAAGAAGAGCGTTAAACTAATTAGGAAAGGGAAGGAACGAACCTTCGATCTCTAGGGATGAAGATATCGACAACCTTTCCGTACTTATCGAAGAGGGGGAAGAGATCATCCACAGTTGTTCCTGTTGCAAGGAAGGAAACCAAAAATCATTCAAAAGGAAAGGAAAGAAGAAGACGGAGAGAATTAGAAGAGATGCTTACAGAAGGTGATGTTGAGAACGAGGAGAGAATAGGTGTCTTTGATGTCGGGAGGACCTGTTCGTCCGAAATGAGACATGATGATAGGATGCCTTGCTGCTCCTGCTCTGCTGCTTTTCTCTCTTATCGGTCACTCACCGACTCGAGGAGAGGAGAGGAGATAATGAGAAAAAGGAAGAGAGAGGTAAGGAGAAGATTAGGTCTACGGTTTCGTTTGAGTTTGGGAACTACTCAAAATACAAAGGGTTCCCCTCACCTTCCTTTCCCCCACCACTACGAGAGGGGAAGAGAAGAAGACCAGAGAGGAGAGGATGCGAGAGGGGGAGGCGGCCTGCGGGTGCTCAACTGCTCACTGCTCACTTCTCTTCTCCTCTAAAGACTTGAAGAGTAATGGAGCTTTGCTAGGGTAGGGGTCGAAAGAGTAAAGGTGCTTTAGAGACTTAGAGGTTAGTTAGACTCTTAGTTGAGTTAGTTAGTTCCATATTTATGTTTTTACAACTAATCTGATTTGAAACGGGTCCAACCCGGACCGTTTCGTTTTTAAAATTAGGAACCGGGACCGGACCATTTTATAACGGACCCGGACCGATCCGAACCGTATCTAAAAACTCATCATTACAATCCGGACCGTTTAGAGCAAAACGGTCCGGTTCGAGTTGAACCCGCGGATCGTTGACCCGTTTGCCCACCCCTAGATGTAATCACCCATTCCCTTGAGACGTGTGTCGTCGCTCATCTCAAGGGGGATGGGTGGTTACACCCCTCCCTCGCGAAGCGCTCTTTAATTTCGTTTGGTTATGATCATTGTTTTAGTTCATTCCCGGATTGCAATTATTAGTTTAAAATTAAGGTATTTCTGCAACTGTTACTATTTGATTTCATGTTTCCTTCAATTTAGGTTTGAGATTTTAGTTTATATATGTACATATTTCTTTCTTCTGTTAATGGAGATTTCAAATTGAATACTCGTGATTAAAACAAAAAACAAACAAAGCCTTAAGTGTTGATTATTTATTTATTTATTTGTTCTTTCTAACGTATTAATGATTAAAAGAAAAACATTATAGTTATCGCATATTGAAAATTTGTGAAATCAATACCACACGTTATAAGAATAAATGTGTGAATAAAGTACTCAGAGATGCCTCATACAAAAAATTAATTTGTGTAATTCTATTTTACTTTTTTAACATGAGATAGAATCAGATTTTTTTTAATATCCAAACTAGTGTATACTCGGTGATGTGTCATGCCCACACAGTTTTCTTTTGTAGTGTTTACCTATGTGTTATTGTAACATGCCTCCGACATGATACTTGAGTCGCTAGGTCATGCCTTCGGCCATCCCAAGAAATGATACAATTTCAACATGCCATTAGGTTTTTTTTTTAGTCACGTTTTTATTTATTTATTAAAAGCTTATAACATATAGATGAATAATTATAGTTACAATACAGTTGTCATGCTGCAGTAGCTAGTTATGAACCTCAAAGTTGAGATCTCTATTAATAAATTTATAGATCCAAGAGTTATGTATAGTAAGAAGATGTTGAATGTTTCCAATAAGAGGACGTCACATCCAACACATGGTCATTGCAGACTATTGTTGTTTTTCTTGCAAAATGGATTGGAGTGTCCCTGAAATGGATTGGAGTGTCCCTGAGTCTCCCAGAATATGTCATATTCTCCATTGTCTAGCCTGGATCAGCAAAAGAGTTGCCTCAGCAGCATGACATTCCGCCGTAGTACTATTCATTACTTTCCCTGAGATTAGACAGACAATTCAAGCGAGTACCATACAAAAAACATTCACCGCAAACTCATATCCCTTCATGTTTAGATGAATCAAAGAAAGTAGCATCACAAGTAACAATAATCGTGTTTGGGTCCACAGTAGGGGGAATGGGTTTAAACTGAAAAATCTGGAGTTAAGCATGTGATGTCTAGCTGATTGTAATTGGCATGTATCAACTCCATTTTGGTGGTCTCCGCCTCAGTGTGGGGACCAATAATAGCAGCGGGTTCCGCCTAAGCGGTGGATGGAACCGATCTACTATCAGTTAAAGTTGTTTCCAGAATCTGGTGAATGGATATTAGCATTTCTGTATCCATAATGGTATGTGAGCCAAAATGATAAGAAGGGATGGGGTTTTTGGTAAACCATTGATTTTCCCAGGAGGTCTAAGTATGATGAAAAGAGGAAAGGAACATTTGAGTGCAGATTTTGCTATTATTGAAAATCGTTTTGGTGTGAATCTACCAGATAGTTTGGAGAATAGCCATAAATTGAGACAACATTTCATCTTTAGTCTCATAAAAGGCATTGGTTGTGTCCCACATGAAAGTAAAGAACCTTAAAATGGAGGGAGGATTTAAATTAGCGTTGAGCTAATCAATTGGCAGAGGAGAAATGTGCCAAAGTTTATTGATGACCGGGCAGAAGAAGAAAAAGTAAGTGGCATCATCCGTGTGATTCTGGCAAAAGATGCAACAGTCGTTGATAGGCGTGTGAAGCCTAACCAGGTTGGTCATGGTGAGGAGAATGTTTTGACTGATTTTTCAGAGAATGAAAAGAGTGCAAGCGGAGGCTTTAATTTTCCATAATTATCTAAACTGCTTAGCCCGAAAGTGCAGATTTGGTGCATTTGAAGTGGAGCTTTCAAGTTGATCATAAGTAAAAGTATGTATGACACTTTTAACTAAGAATATGCCTTTTTTGTCAAACAACCAGATGAGTTTCTCAGGACTCACTGATGGTCTGATAGTTATTTCCAGGATATCTCTAGACATCAGGGCAGGAAAAAATACGTATGACGCTTTTAACTGAGAATATGCTTTTTTTGTCAAACAACCAGACGATTTTGTCAGGACTCACCGATGGTCTGATAGATATTTCCAAGATATCTCTAGCCACCGGGGCAAGAAAAAATGGACATGATCAATTACGTGTTCCACTGTGACAACCTGGCTAAAAGAAGGAAGCCAAGGATCTAAAATGATACATGGGTGAGTTGGTATCAGAGGTAACAGTAGGCAATCAGCAAGGACGAAGCCTAACTTGACCCAACAATCTCTCCAAAGATCTTGTGTTCTCCTGAGAGAACTTTCTAGATGAGATGACGTTTCATTTGCGAGAAAACGAGGCGATGGTTGGATGTTAGGATAATGGAAAGTTGTTTTTTTATTGAATTGGAGAGCTTTAAGTTGAAGAACACGTGGATTATGGGGTGAAGAAATGGCCTAGCACAAATCTTTTGCTATTAAAGCCAAAATTTTATTCCTGGCGGAAGGAATGTTGATACCTCCGAGATGGCGAGGCACGGTAATGCGACCCCAAGTACACATATGCTTGGCCTTGCTATCTGCCGCTCCTTTCCACCAGAAGTTACATGCTAGATTGTCCAATTTGGTGGTTATAGAGCAAAGAAGTAGGAAATTTTGCATTATATAAACGAGTATCTAATTTAAGACTGTTTTAATCGTGTTAACTTTATCCAGTAGGAACTGGAAATCATAAGCTTTCTTTTTGGACAACAGTAGAGGGGAGTCTAGGTACTTTTCTTTTGGGTTGTACAACTTAGATCCCAGGATCCTGTTGATCATTTTGGAGCGTTAAGAGTGGATATTTGAGCTATAGAAAACATATTATTTGTCGTAGTCACTGCTTGACCCAAGGTAGAGCAATATTGTTGGAGAATGTTCTTTACTGAGTGGGTTTTCACAAGAGATGACCAACAAAAAATCATGAGATCATCAGTGTACAACAGGTAGTTGATGGAAGGGGAGTGACGCCTGATTTGGATGCTTTAGTTAAGGCTCTCATTTTTTGCTCGAGCAAGAAGCCTGGATAATGCTTCTGCCATTAAAATGAATAGGTAAGGGGAAAACGGGTCTCCTTGTCTGATGCCCTAGTGGGTTTGATAATAGGGAAAAAAGGTCCATTACGCAGAACTTGGAGTGAGGAGGTAGAGATACATTATTCGATCATTTGGATCCAACCTCTAGCAAAGCCTAATTGCTCAAGAATTTGGAACAAAAAATACCATTCAACCCTGTCGTACATTTTGGCTATGTCAATTTTTATAGTCATCCAACATTGTTTCTTTTTGCGACAATGTTTCATTTGAAAGAAAGTTTCATGTGTTAAACTAACACTGTCCGCAATTGAGAGGCCTTTGAGAAAGGCTCATTGGTTGGGGGATATGATGGTATCCAACAGAGGTTTCATATGGTTTGCCAAAATATTTGAAATGACATTGCACAACCCAATGGGTCAAAATTTGTCAGGTGTGATAGGATTTGCGATCTTTGGAATCAGGCGATGAAAATCTCATTGAGCTTCGAATCTAAACGCCAAGCGATAAAGAAGTTTTGAACTACTTCAATCACATCATGCTTCACTATTTCCTAGTGATGTTGGAAAAAGAAAGTGCGGAAGCTGTCAGGCCTAGAGGCTTTGTGACTACCTATATCAAAGATTGTGGCGTGGATTTCCTCTTCGCTTGGGATAGTAAGAAGGATCTCATTGTCTTTTGTAGAGATGGAAGGGTAAAAAAAAAAGGTTCTCAAGGAAAGAGGTACGGCTTGAGGAGTGGTAGATATCCTCAAAATAGTCGTTAAGAATTTGTCATATTGAGTCTTGGTTTTAGTGCCATTTGTTAGAGACATCCTTGAGGCGGAGGATAAGGTTTTTTTATTTTTTATTTCGGAGCATGAAAGAAAAATGAAATAATTGTGTTCTTATCTCCTTCAGTGATCCAGGAACACCCTGATTTGTTTCGCCAAAACATTTTTTCTCTAAGATAAAGTTCAATGTCGAATGTCACTTGGGTGTCCGAAATGCACTGTTGAATATTATGAAATTCTATTTTATTCCATCTAGTGAGACAATACCTAAGTTTTTTTTAGTTTTCAGATGGAAATTGTGAGAAGGGAGATGATGGTGGTGAGGACCCTAGGAGGAATCAATAATATGGCGACACCGAGGGTCTTTAGCCCACATGTGAAAAAATCTAAAAAGTTTAGGATACTTATTGACATTTTAGACTAGTTGGAATGAGATAGCTCTATGATCCGAGACCGAACTGTGAATAGTGTGTGCAATAGCCAAAGGAAAACAGTCCATCAAGTCGGTAGACACTAGAATACGATCAAGTTTAGCTTTAGTCCCATTCTTGTCCTTACGTTCGTTGTTCCAGATAAATTGTGAACCATTGAGCGGGAAGTCCATGAAGTTCTATTTATCAATGAAATTCTAAGATGCCTAAAGTTTGAACGAGTAGGCCTTTTGCCCCGCAATTTGTCTTATGGCAGTGATATAGAGTTCATGTCTCTTACGAGGAGATCTGGTAAAGTTTGGATATCAAAATTTTGGGACAAACTATTACAGAGGTGGGCCCTAAGGGAAAGGTTCGATTCCCCACACATAAAAATAGCATACCAAGTATAATGAGCAAGATAGTTATCAAGATTACAATTGAAATAATATTTGCATGAAGAAATGATAGTCAGATAGAAACCTTCTTTCCAGAACAAAACGAGACCACCTGATTGACCATTTGCTGGTACTGATACTTCGTGTTTGAAACCAAGTCTTTGGTGAATGCGCTCAATCTTAGGCGTGTTGGCTTTAATTTCGAAGAGGAAGATGATGTCAGGATTGGATTTGTGGGAGATGGCCTTTAGATTCCAAAACGCCCAGGGAGACCCCATACCCCTTGCGTTCCAAGAAGGATCATGAATACTGTGGCGACCCTAAGTCGGCGGTCACCAATGCCTCAGATGGTGGAGTGAGATCCGTGGTGGAATGATTAGAAGATTCGTCCGAGCTGGTAGGTTGAACAATAGGTGTAGTCTCATTGAGGTGGGCTTTCATACCCTTCTTACTATGAAAACCCTGGGAAGCATAAGAGAATTCCATGTGGGTGCCTGATCTGGTTTGCACTAAATAGACAATACTGTAAGTCTTTTCTTTCCTCCAGACTACAACTTTGTAATGTGACCCTTGTGTGTATTACCTACCAATAAGTGCACCAGACAAAACTAACTCCAGTTTGTGTTTCCCCAGTTTGATGCCTTCATCCCTCTTACTGATATCTCTGTTCCTGGTGATAACCACATTGTGTTGTTTCGTCGCAGGAGAAAGAAGTAAAGTATGTGGATCCATATGGAGCATAGCTATGGAGAATCGTTGTAAGCCAATAGTAATCTCTCTAACTGGACAATCCTAGGTAACTTTGAGCTCGGTTATGGTATACCCATTTGTGGTGGCTCATTTTTTTTTATGATTGTGGCATGGATACTGGAAGGATGACTAAATTAGTACAGGGCTGGAGGTGTCTGGTGTCAATGTGTTGGAAATTCATAGCATATTCTTCAGAATATTCCTCATTTGGAGCCCCTTAGTTTATTTGAGATGGTACCTGTTTGCCTGGTGGTTGAACTGACCCTGATGGAGGTGTATGAGAAGATTCAATTACTGATGTAATGGGAGAGTGGTGATGGAGATTTGGGTGCATGGAATTGATCAACCGATCCATAGTAGGAGTCATGGCATCTAGCATTGTGGCATAATGTTCTTGGGTATTCTCATTATAGAATGAGATGGTAACGGTGGAGGGAGGTATGTTTTGATGGGAACAGGGTGTATGGTATTTGGAGAGGGAACCGCATTAGCATAGAAATGAACCAAATTGGAAGGGAAGGGTGAACATTGGTTATGTTGGATTATTTAGAAATAAGTGACTGTGGTGGTATAAAATAGAGTCAAAGGTTTCAGTATCCCCTCTGGTAATTGCATTGATAGTTTGATAACTAACCATTCTAGATGGAATCACGACTGCTGATCCAACATCACTAACAGTCGTTAGATTGGACATCCAACAATCCAAAAGATCCTCATTTATACTCTCCCTTGTAACGGTTGTTATAACGTCCGTGAAACCTGCCATTATATTTGACGTTGGGGCGTTGGTGGGTGAGCCATTGAATGCTTCTCTCTCTATAGGCATTAAACCCAACTGTTTCTCAAACATTGAGTTATACAAGGGCGGTTCAGAGCAAATCGTTGAAGCTCTTTCAGATGGAAAATGACCACTGTTCCGACCAGTGAGTGAGAGGATCAGAAGCTGGGTGTACCCAATCGACCCCTGTTGACTAAACCGAGGCTTAGCACCAAGTCTAGCTTCCAACCTAATATGTGACCGTCTGTTGAAGGGAAGGGTGAAACCTTCATCCCCTTGGCCGGAGTTCAGGCGTTGGAGCAAGGTGGTAGCCTTAGAGAACAGAGGGTATGCATCACTGAAAATGTGTTCGATCATTCCTCAACAGAAAAAATAAAAAATAAAAATTGGGGCAGCCTTCATAACAAAATTTAAGGGTGAATGATCTTCTTCCTTCAATCCCAAATTGGTTTTCCCTTGAACATTGTAGAGGTTTGGAGGTGTCGAGCCACACCTTGAAGTGAATGTAGGGGATAGATATATATCTATCAGAGTTCTAGTCCACCTCCATACAACTTTGAATGCATTCGGCCAGGGAGTAAACGTCTTGTAATGAGAAATTTTGGGGTGGGAACTTGTGGAACGTATCCAGCATGGCACACTTGAAAAATTGATCGAACAATATTGGTCCTCCCATGGTTTGACCGAGACCAACCACCCAAATAGGTCCCAGGGTCCAGAGGTAAGAGCATTTTTCCTACCTTTCTGATTTGTAAATTGAATAAGATAGTAATTGCTTGCTGAATCTTGCCCTCTATCCAGTTGTTTAACGTGAAAGGGATGAGCATTTTCCCTTTGGCTTGCCATCCTTTGAGCAAATACCTATTTCCAGAGTTTTTGATGATGAAAATATTTAGCCACTGCACAAAGTTCTTTGTCATTAGTGTCGACTCCCTACGAGTTTCAAAGGCAGGTGCTGGGAGAGTCAAATTTCTTGCCAGTTGCAATTCCAGGTTGCGTATCAGGTTTCCAGTTTGATTTACAGATTCTTGTTGTTGGGGTGATGAGACATCAAAAATGTTGAAGACGTGGGAACTGTAATTGAAGGGGTGGTGTATGGTTGTTATGGAAAGTTTGAAGGGGGATGAATTGTATGTTTGGGCGTGTGATAGGGGTGGGGTGGATGGAATGGGTTGAGATATGAATTGGTATGGGGAATTATTTTGGTCGGAGGTATCCATGAGCAATGATATGTAACAATGGTGTACTTGGAAAAGGTACAAAAAAAGCTCCAGATCTAGATGAAGAAATGGTGAGTGTATCTTGTGAATTGTGGATGGAGTAAGATGGGATGTAGTATCAAAGAGTTTGGTTAATGGGGTTACTAGTGGTGGATGGAGAATGGTAGTAATTGTTCATATTAATGAGATGCAACGAGTTGAATAAGTTGATGGGAGGTCGACGGCTACAAAAGGAGAAGAAATGATGAAGGTGAAGAGTGGTCGATGGCCAATAAAGAGGGGAATAATGAATTTGAGAGGAGGAGACACACTTCACTAGATACCTGCAAAAAAACATAAAGAAACAATAATACAACAAACAAAGAAAATCTAGGGAACTCTCTAGAGGATAGAAAGAAGGTTTTGAATGTAGGATATTTCATGAATAGGGAAATAAATTAAGTCTTACCTCCACACCCTGTTACATCATATTGCAAAACCCACGATACAACTAAAACCCTAAACATACATCACATTCACCATAGGTCATGTTACAATAAGCTAATTTTCGGTCATTAATCAAAGTGAGAAAGTATGCTTAAAGTGTGCCTCCAATCACTCGAATGCATCCCTTGTTTCAATAGAGAAATCATCTATATATCAGTAGTACAAATATTTGAGCAAAAAGAGTTCACATTAGAACCTAATTTTAAAAAAAACGTCGAAATTCAAAAGTAACCATTAAAATTAGAGTGATAATAGTATAGGTTAACAATAAGAAGAAATTCAATATCATATTGTTGGTATAACACCATAAAAGCAAATTGAACAAGTCATTTTGGTATTGATGTTAGTATTGACAAACATTTCCAGCTATAGATCAAAGCTTCACAATACAACTTTGATTAGATTAAAGAAATGTTATTTAAAACATTTCTTCAAACATCTAATTTGCAAGGTGATGTGTTGTGAAGTTTGAATCAGAGATGGCAAAGAAAAACCTAGATCAATCAAACTAACCCAGATACACAACACCCAAAGTTGTTGAAACACTTAAAGTGAATGACTAATGAAAACCCAAATTTGTTAACTCCCAAACTGCAAATCCCTTAACCTAGAACCCCTAAATTTCCACACCCAAAAGCCCCTTTCATGAAAGTAATGAGGAATGTGGGTTAAAAACGACACAGAAGAAGCTTACAACGACAGAGATGGAGGCGATTCCATGTTGTGTTTGCTTGCATCGGTGATTGGGTCGACTTCTATAAAAAATAGAAGGTTGTGAGAGATGGGAATGGGAGAGAATGGTGGATAGACATTGAGAGGAGAGGGGATTGCAGGCGGCCTTAGGTTTGGGATGAGAATTTTGTAGAGATATTGAATGAGGAAGGCTTAGAATAGGGACATTAGATATTTTTTATCCATTGCTGAACTCGGTAAAATCTCAACCCTTTTTATTGCATAGTAAATACCCTTATGTTATGTTATATAGATAAATAAAGTCAGTATGCGTTTGTTTTTTGTTTTGAATAAAATAAACTCAGAAGTCTTAATAAGAAGTGGGACACTTAAAAAAAATTGTTTTTAGTTATGATCTGAAGTTGAAGTTCTGACTGGAGTAGGCACCATGGGGGTGCTAATCACTTAGCACAGAGTGCTTAATGATAATTAATTCCAATAATAATCTCACAGTAAATTCATAATGACCCTATTTATAATGCGAGCAATGTCGCCACTGTTGCCACCACCCTCTTTAATCTCCCCTCCTCTTCATCTTCCTCGCATTCCTCTTTCTCTTTCTCTTTTTCTTCCTGTCACGCCCCGATTTTTGAAGAAAACAAAAATCCTAAAATTCACGTAGGATTATCCGTTTCCCCAAAACTCGGGACGTGAAAATTCAATAACAACAGAAACAATTAACAGCAACAACTAAAACATAATTTAGAAAATTAAAACAAACTAAAAATAATAATCTAACCATGAAACTCTGACGTTGCTAGCCCCACCAACGAAATTTCAGTATTGCTTTTCATAAATCTCTAAACCAGTGAAAGGCTAAGTGGTTACGTTCCAATAAGAACGTACCCAAGATGCATAAACTTACTTCGGTTAACGAGGTAGCTAGTGTGAGTAATCTCAATTTTCTTATAAATAAAATAAGTTACATGCTTTAACATGAAATGTTCCAACACAATAAATAACACATCATTAACCGGTAGTTCCTCCATGAGGCAAACATGTCATACTACAAAGTTCTGTCATGCTTAAAATATATATTTATTTTACCAACACTTAAAAAGTGAAGGTCGGACGTGGTAAGTCTGACAAAAAAAATGTTAGTAGACTTACCATCTTGCACAGAACGTTTAGAAATAAATGAATAAAATTCCTAATTTATCAGTCCTCATAAATACAATTATTTTCAAATAAATACAAATCATACTCATAATCTTCAAATAAATACATATCATACTCATAATCACCATTATTTAAATGTCAACCAAATACATTTTACCTTAAGGAAGACATGTAGTTCTCATTCTAAGGTTGAATGAACATTTAGTTTCTTCCATTAAGGCAATCATGCACATACATAAAAATCTCGCTTCTTTTCCACAATCGCACTACCCTCCTTGTGCCGAACACACCTAACCCAAGTGTGCCTCCCTTGCCTTCGAAATCACTCAGAGCATACATGTTCCAAGTGGGGTGCCACATCGAGGTACATGTCATCTCACCCGAAGTTCGATCCATAGCAAGCATTTACACGTACTACCAAACTCACATGGAACGGTGCACTGATATGCAAGCAAGTCTGCATACCCAAAATTATATCACACGTATATAAGCAAGTCTGTATACAAACACAATTTTCAAATTTTTTTTCGGAGTTGTGGAAGAGAGCATAAAAAAATCAGATAATTTTCAAAACTCTTTTAGGCTGACACTTTGTCAACCATAAACACAATGACCACAATATTCACCCTTTCTTTTGGGGAAACAAATAACATTTTCATAAGTAAATTTTCTATAACACCATATGGATTCACACTTATTTAGTATAAAGATTAGCATGTCAATTTGCATTACCTTCAAATTCAAGTTTACAGTATGATCACATACTAAACACGCATTTCAAGTTATAACACAAAAATGCAAATACGAATTTTACAAAATAATACTAATACCCAAGTCATCCCGAAAATCTCTTCTTAAAATAATATTTACAAATATCCAAAAATACCTAATTTCTAATAAAGAGAAAATTGAGAAACTCAATTAACCTCTTCACCTGGTCATAATAGCTTTAAACAGAGACACACAATAACAAGTAACGATGCATGATGGTTACACAAAGAGACATGTTCTAACAAACCAAAACTCCATCAAAATCAAATTACTCATTTCAACCGACCATGATTTCTCAAACTCCACTTCATCCCAAATATAATTTTCAAGCTTATTAGGTATAAAAAAATTCCATATCACATAA
This sequence comes from Berberis vulgaris, assembly GCA_963556465.1. NCBI lineage: Eukaryota > Viridiplantae > Streptophyta > Magnoliopsida > Ranunculales > Berberidaceae > Berberis > Berberis vulgaris. Next base: position 20,789,419 of record OY747125.1, read on the forward strand.
AAAAAAATCCAAGCAAAAATATATGAAAAGAGAATGGATGAAAACTCACTAATTTCTACCAAAACTTTTATATACATGGATTTCTAAAATTAAGTCAGTGACATTTGTTTCTGCCTCGAGGGAAATCTAACCGTTGGATGAACGCCTAACCAACGGTATATTTTACCGGTGATTCTATATGGCGAGGAAACCAGCGAGGAAACGGGCGAGGGAGGGGTGTGACCCTCCATATCCCTTGAGATGCACGCCAGTGTGAATCTTGAGTGGGATGGGGGGTCAAACCCCCTCCCTCACCCGTTTCCTCGCTGGTTTCCTCGCCGCCTAGAACAACTCATATTTTACATACGTGTATTCTGAATCCACGGATTTAATTTGAAGATATTCTAACCATTAGAAGGTCTCGATCCACTGAAAATACTAAGACTACGCAAAGCTGTATTTATTACAGGATTTAAATAAAAACCTAGTTGTAGGTTTTCTCTTTTAACTCAACCAATTCCTAGGAAAATACAATAAAAATTTCATATTTCAGATTTATATTTGTATTAAACCCTAACCTTAATCAATTGATTAATCTAAAAAAAGTAAAAGAGAACGAAGAAGACTCAGCGGTGTTATGCATTCTTTTTCTTTTTCTTTTTCTTCTTGTTTCACCTCTTTCCCCTAATTCTTTACGTAAGTTCCTCCCATTATTTTGTGTGTAAAAGAAAAGAATGAGGCTAGGTTTTTCCAACTCTTTTTTAAAGATCTAATTAGGGTTTCCTAATTTATTTATTTTTTTGCTAAATGTATACACACTTTCTACTCATTTAACCACTAAAAATAAAACAAGTTTTACACATTATAAAATTTATAAGTAAATGTTATTTATATTTGTGTAATTAGGCGGGTATTACAATATACACACCTCAAAAGAATCTCGTCTCGAGATTCGAAATGTAAATAATGAATTTTAAAAAAAAATACAAATTGGCAAAAGAATTAAGATTTTTTAAAAAAAATATACATTTTCTCAAAAGAATCTCGTCCCGAGATTCGGAATGTAAATAATGAATTTAAAAAAAAAATACAAATTGGCAAAAGAATTAAGATTTTTAAAAAAAATATACATTTTCATATTAGAAGTTATTCAAATCCTATACTTATAGAAAAAATTTCACATCCTACAAAGTCATACATCAAACATGCATAGATACGAGGTTGTAACCTGCGTATATATAATATTTTAATTAGAATACAAAAATAATAAATTGAAAAACTTTATATACAAACATATTTATAAGGACAGTGAAAAAGTACGGGTATTACAATATATACAACTCAAAAGAATCTCGTCTCGAGATTCGGTAGAGGAGGGTAAAGTAGGTAATTAATTCTACAATAAACAAATTACCTTCCGAATGAAACAATACTAGAGTCCAAATAATAAACCATTCCAAAAATAAATTTTCTACTAACCCTCCTTAAGAAATAAAGCACACATCACATAGACAAACAAATAACTCGTGCATATGCCCATAATTTCATGAAGACAATCACATAAAATATATATTATAAATATTCAGTAAGTATAAAAATTACGGGGTGCCACACTTCATTTCTATTGAAGATTGTATGAGGAATGAAGAAGGATATAGGGTGGTTTCTAGTAGGGGTGGAAAGGGATCTCAATGGTATTTAAAGGAGATAAAACAGGTGGAGAATGGGGTTAATGTCAGAGGTTTGTGGTAGGCGGTAGGAGTTGTAGTGGTGGGCAAATATGTATAAAAAAACTTCAAATCAGCATCTAAAAACACCATTTAATTGTACAGCTTCTAATCAGCAGCTCAATCAGAAGCAAAACAAACAGTTTGCTCAGAAGCTCGTTCAGAACTTTTAACTCCAGTTAGTACTTAGCTTCTAATCACTTAAAAAACAAACACCACCTCATTTTTAGATAAAGAACACTTTTACCTTTAGCGAGTTTCTTGTGCACTAGTTATTGTGTCTTTCAAACTATTATTGTTTAAATTATCATATCAGTCCTTGTATGTTCCAAAGTAAGTGTTAGCATTTTCCATAAAAAGCTTGTTAAACAAAATCTAATTGAGGTAAGGAAAAATATGAATTATTAATTGTTTATATTTAAATAAATTAAAAGGTCCTCATTGACAAATCTTATAAAGCATAACCTAATGGAGGTTAAATTCTCTAGCTTCGTCATGCATAAAAGGAAGTCGAGCACTACCTCTTCTCATACACAACAAACACCAAAATGTAAAAAGCAACAATCATGTAAAAAACGTTTGGTCAAACTCTATGAATTTATCATGCCACGCCCCATTTGACTTTGGACCCACCAACAAACTTTCTCGCATTTTTTACCAACATCATACTTATTCCACATATCTTCCTAAAGTTTCGCATTGTTATCTAGCTTTGCAAATATTCATCTCTAACATGCGCACCTCAAACCACATGACCATCATAAGAGCGAAATTTTGACAAAAGCCAGTAATTATAATTTTGCGGATCTCTTCAGGAAACTGATGAAATGTCCCCCAAATGTTAATGTATTTTAAGAGCGTGGTGTTTGTATATAGTAAAACTTAGGGATAATGAAAATAGCTTAAAACACTAATTCCAATGTGGTTGTGAAAATCTGAAGACGAATGGGAAAATGGAAGACAAATTACGAATATTTTTTTTACTTGCAATACATTTATGGAGAATTCTTGAACTTCACTTACATTTTCTTTAGGCTTTTCCAAATTGATTTTAAGTCTAAACAAGTAATTGTTGGAACAAATATGGAATATAAATTGTGAAGAAGAATTATTTACTTAGGAACTTTTAGTCTCTCGTTGTGATTGAATTAAGCATGTGCATCATTTCTAAATAGTTTTCCAACTTCACTGCATGAATAATAGTTACATTATTTCCAAAACAATTCAAACTGATTTTGAGCCCAAACAAGTACTTGTTAAAACAAATATGATAGAGAGGTTACAAAGAAATTTGTCTTCTTCTTTAGGATTCCTCCAAATTGATTTTAAACTCTCACAAGTATTCATTAAAACAAATACTTTCAACCATAGTCTCTAATCTTTTGGTTGTCTTTACAATTGCAAACAAAGTCACTTTAAATTACCAACCACATATAATTACACTTTAAATTGGGAAATTCGTTTAAGCTATGTATGCTCAATTGAAATCTATTTCGAATCAAATCCGAGATAACACAAATTTGAATCACCAAATGGAGTTGTTTTGACTTATGATAGTTTGGTTATATTAAAAATGACAATGAAGTCACTTTCAATTGCCAACCAAGTTAAGTTGTTCTTAAATTATAAAAAGAAAATCATTTAAACTATATATGCAATATAGGTGATTTTGAAAAAAAATGCTTTTGTTTTCACTCTAACATTGTACACAATTTTGAAAAATGTTTTTGTTGCTAAAGGTTTTTATACTCTATGGAAATCTTGACATCCTCATTGTGTTCATCAATGGCTGACGAAGTGATCATTAATGGTGCAATCACCGATACTGATGATACAAAAGCACTACCTTCTTCGAAAGACAACCATGATGTATTGCCTTAGTTGTAGAGTTGAATCAGAAGATGGAAGTCTATGAATAAGAGAAATCTCAATTGATTCGGGTGGACCAAGCCAAATTTGACAAATTAAAGACGAAGGAAACTAAAATGAGTAAAAACTAGAGACTGTGGAAGAAACAATACAACAATCTAAGCAAGATAAGAGAGTTTTTGCAAGCGATCACGACTTGTGCAGTGAACCTTGAGATGGATTTGTGTCGGTGGCAACACGATCCTATTTCCTCAATGAGCGAGAGTAAGGAGATGGTGAAGGAGTTGAAGGTGTGGCATTTGGAGGGGGAGAATTCAAAGAACGATGAGGGGATTAGGAGGCATGAAAAAAGAAGAGTGATTCGGTTCAAAATTTTGAAGCGATGAAGATATTGAGTGTGGAGAAGGATGGTAAGATTGGTGAAGGAAAAAGGGGATTTGGTACGAGAGGTTGAGGAAGTGAAGAGGTTGAAAGAGGTGAAAAAGAGTGAGATTGGCGTATTGGTAAAGGGGAAGAAGGAAGTAGATGAAGAGTTGGAGAAAACTAAGAAGAGTTGGAAAAAACTAAGAGGAGGTTGGAAGAGATGGAAAGGAAGGTTAAGTTGATGGAGGTTGAATGGGAGGAAGTTAAGTCGTTAGTAGTGCACGGTGATGTGGAAAAGAAGGTGGAGATAATAACATGGTCAACAACGAAGACTGAGAATGTGTTGAAGAATTGAAATTATTAGTTGTCTGCAGTACTTATTAGTGGTTTGCAGCTGCTTCAACTGCAGTGTTAGCTAGGAATGGGAGCAATTTCCGAAAAATTTGAAATCAAATAAAAACCGTGCCATACCTTATCGGTCCCAAACCAAATCAAGAAAAAATTATTGTTTTGTTTTTGATACCGAAGTGCACTGTTAGTGTTCGGTACGGTACTGATTCTGTATTTTGAGAAAAACAAACGGTACCGAACATTGTAATAAATATTATTTTAATATTATTTATTTTATTCTTCCATTTTCCAACTAAAGGGTAGACCAAAGTCCACTGAAGTCTCAAAGCGTCCAGAGAGAAAACAATAAGATAACGTAGATAATGCCAATGGTAGCCTAGTTGGATTGTTAAGACTGTGGTGGTTTAACCCCCACGTCTTGGGTTCTATACCCACCAGCGGCACGCTTGCCTTTCAAAAAAAAAAAAAAGATAACATAGAGAAACCCTAGCTTCCATCTATTGGTCGAAGAAGAAACCCCAATCTGTCGAAGAAGAAAAATACATCTTTTAAACCAGTGATTTTGCAGAGTCTCTTTCAAGAGCTGAGAATTCTTTTTTTTTCAAGATACGATTTTCCTCTCCCCTTCTCTTTCCCCCTCCAATTTAAAATTTTGACAAATACCAATTTTTAAGGATTCGAGATGTATCATCTCATACCAAATTTAAGGATTCGGGATAGACCAAAATTGGTATCAAATTGAATTGATTCCCACTAGTACGGTACAATGGTACCGCTATTGAAAAATTAAAAAAACCGAACCATACTGCCTAAAAATACTATTCGAGAATGGTACCGATTCCACTTCAATAGTGAACTGAACCAAATCGTGCCCACCCCTAATGGTAACCACAATTTATATGGCCTTCAACTTTTTTAGTATGTTTAATGTGTTCATGGATAACTTCATGAATGCAACAAAATGTTTGCATATTCTTGTCACTAATGCAATCTCTCAAAAGTGTTTTTCTTCAAACAAAACAGGGCTTGGCCCTGAAATTTGGGGTGCCCTAGGGGAAAATTTTCACAATGTGACCCCTTATGTTAAAAAAACAATTTAACTAAAAAAGCACATAATTGAATACAAATTTGTGTCTAGGAAGTCACATTTCAAGTATTTCAACTTCAATTTTGACGCCCAAAAAATTACATATCAAATATAACTAATTCACCAACTATAATGAACATGCAAAAATAAAAAATAATTGAAGCCATGTGGGTATGATCCTAGGACCTATCAAGCAAAACATAAAACATTTACAAGAAAATTTTGGTGCCCCTAAAAGTTGATTTTTTGTTGGGGCTCAAGGCGCATGCCTCTTGGGCCTATGCTCAGGGTCGACCCTGACACAAAACATAGATGGTTAAATTAAAAAGTTTGTAAGAATGAAAAATCTCGAAAACATTAACTCCAATGTAGTTGTGAAAGTCTAAAAGAGAATGACAAAATAAAATAAAATGAAAGAGAGGTAAAAAATAATTATTTACTTAGGAACTTACATTGTGAAAGTCTAAATTAACCAAGCGATGCATTTATGAAGAAGTTCTTAACTTTACTGTATGATAGTTACATTCTATACAATTTTCTCCAAATTAATTTTAAGCCCAAATAAATATTCGGTCAAACAAGTATTTTCAGCCATAAAAAAATTTCAGTCGTATTATCTAATTATTGGTTTATGTTTATAATTGCAAATGGAGTCGCTTTGAATCCACAATCAAGTTTATTTGCACTTAAATTAGAAAAAAAAAACTAGTTTATAATTTGTATGATCAATTAAGTCCATTTCGAGTCAAATATGAAATAATAAGGATTTGAGTGACCAAATGGACTTGTCGTGACTTCCAACTTTTGGTTATATTAAAAAGGCAGAGACTGTTCAACACCACTCATTCTAATGTCCCACACCACCCACACACATTTTTTTGACCTGCTAACCCACACCATCTAAAACATTGTTTGTGTTCAAAACAATAGTGGATGTCGACGAAATTAGGGCGAGAACCCTATTTCTCCTCGGAGTGACTTCTCTCTCCTTCATATTGGCATACTCGCTGATGCAGTCATTTTTCGCTCCCTATTTTGACCTAGTCCGCTAACCTGCATAAGTAACGCACGTGCGCCATGTAACACCATTGTGGTGGCCGATGACATTCCGATGCTAAAGTCAGACAGGGATCTGAGGAAGGTGTAATGATGTAAACAGGGAATTTGTAGCGTACCTTAGCTTACCAACATCATGTCTTGTAGGAGTCCTAGTTCGACCAGGCCATCGATGGCGTAGTTTAGGAAGGAGATCTTCGTGGATATCCTTATCTAATTAGGAGTCGTGTTGTAAGAGGGAAGTTCCCTGTTAGCCCTGTGCTCCTAGATACGTGGGAGATAGTTCCCTATCTGAGGGTATTTCGTAAGAGGAAGTTTCCCTGTGTGATATGTACTCTGATATTTGCTTCCTAGTTGGGAGCAGAGAGCTGTTGTAGTTACCCATCCGAAGCTTATCCTCGAGATACTTTCCTTAGCAGGGCTTACGGGTATTGAGGATAGCTATTGGTGTATCATCAGCTACTCCGCCCGAGTTAGTGGGACGTTAAGTTGTTCCAATGACTATTTGAAAAAAACAACTGTACCGTCGTGATGATTGAAACGTTTGTCTCAAGCGGCGCATGACATTAATGGGTACGTGACTGCTCAAGGAGGGAAAGTGCAATTTGCCTTGCCTATAAATATTTGCTGCTTCGATGAAGATTTTCTCATTATTATCTGCGTTGTTCTTTCAAGCAATAGTATCACTGTGAATTTTGATCCGTTCTTTCTACTAATGGTTGATAATGTTGAACTTACTCCCAAGGATCTGTTATCCTTTACTTGTGTCAAGTTCTTCGAAGGTATCTTGGTTGACGAAATCGAGCTGATCAGGTTTCGTAACCTGTACTATATTCCGGGAGATTTGGAAATCGTTTTCGCTTTTGGAGACTTGGCTCCTACTACACCCCTCAGGGGTACATAAGTTTGCACCGAGGCATGTTCAAGTCTGGACTCCGATTTCCAGTGCTAGATGACGTCTGGCGCTTCTTTCTTAATTTTTGTATGCCTCCCGTTCAAATAGTTCCAAGCGGGTTCAAGATTCTGCTTGCGATTCTTCTGAGGGCTCATGACACTGACATCTGTTTGACCACAGCGGTGATTCATCACATGACCACTACTCGATTGGACCCCAGGAGTTTCTGCATATTGAACTGCCCTTCTTGTCTGTGCTTGGTGGCGAGCAACGCTGAACCTTGGGGGAAGTATTGGTTCTTGGCTTCGATGGATTCTGCGTATTTCAAACATGAGAGTCGTAGAATGTCCCGATACTTTCAGTTTGATCTTGGTGAGTTTCTTAGTTGCCGACATATTTCATATATATTTTTGTGCATCCTTGTTGCGGCGCTGGTTCTGACGTTATTCCTTTTTTTTCAAGTTTGTTGTTCCGTCTCTTAGTGAGAAAGAGAGGCGGATTGAGGGGGAGTTCCTCAAGCTCCCTTTGACGTCTGTTGAGGAGGTCATAATGCCAGGCAATGTCGTGAATAGTGGGTTGCTACGGTGTTCTCATGATGTCCGCCCTGCGCCAAGTTCACCGGCCGAGGGGGTTGTCAATCGTCATTCGAGGAAGAGAAGTCTGGCAATGCCCAGCCCATCCATACTTGCTGAATTGGAGGCTAGCGTGCCTCCCGTCGTTGTTCTGAAGAGGAGGCAACCTTTTGACCGAACGACTTCTCCCCTTGGGACATCATGGTCTGCACAGGCGGCACCCTTGGGGGGTCGCAACTTCCCTCCTGATGCTTTTACTTCCCTTGTTGACTTAGAGAGGGAGGATGTTAGACCGTGTGCTGAAGGTTCGCATCGTTGTGGTCCCGAAAGGGTCGCTCGTGCCCTTGAGCCGTATAGTCCTGTTTCGCTGCACCCTGAAGCCCGTGGGAGAGTGTTTGCTTTGGAGAAGGCTTTCGCGGACTTGCGAATGTCATATTCGGATGCCTTATTCCGGGTGGATTTCCTGAATGGTCAGCTGTAGAGTTCTGGTACTGCTGCGAACCTCGAGGCCGTAGGGGTTGCGATCTTTGTCACTGAAGCGGAATTGGCTGGTATGAGATCTCAACTAAGGGCAGCCAAGTCTGATTTGGCGTCAACTCCTGTTGAACTGAGGTAGACTAGGGCTGAACTAGAACACCTGGATGTAGCCGTGGACAGATGGTCTTCCGATTTGGAGGCCCAGGAAGCTGAGAGGAAGCAAGTGAAGAAGGAATGGGTCATCGAACAACAACAACTGAAGTCTGCAGTTGATGAGGGGCTTTGTTGCATTCGTGAGGCAAAAAGATTGTTGGCGGAGGAGCGTTCACATTATGCAGACTTGGTGGGTGTGGTAGATTTCGACGTGTCTGGCAGGAGGCCATTGATTCATTCGATGCCATTCGGGGCAGGCTGGAGCTTCTGGAGCTAATCAAAGGAGAACATCCTGATCTTGATTTCACCTGCTACAAGAGGGTTGCTTTCAGACTGATTAATCAAGGGGAGGGCTCTGGCTTCGCAGGGCTAGCTGCTGAGGATGACGCTTCTCCTTAAAGTAGTTGTAATGTCATTTCTTGGACAGACAAGACATTTTTTTTGAATGAAAGTATGTTTTGCCCAGTATTGTCGAGTTTACTTTAGATGCGTCGTAAATCATAGAATTTATAATACTGGTCGGAGCACCTGTCTTTATCAGTCAAATTGTATTGTTACGGTGGATCATTGTTGTTGACCTTGTGACAGATTAGGCGATGATCAACAGAAATCATTATCATTACCCGAGGGCTGACCAGGCTCTCTTGATCATTGTCTGTCGGGACATACTAACTTATTGGTGAGTCATTGTCGTTAGAGGACAAGCGCTGACTAGATTCTCACTTTCTCGGCCGTCGTGGTCCGCGCATAGCGGACCAAGAGTTGGGCACCAGAAGCCATCGTCACCAGTCACAAACTGACTAAGTTTACCTGGTAAGTTCGACGACCATTTTCTATTGGAGAGCAATGATCCCTTGGGGAATCATCGTCATCAGTGGGTAATTGCTGACTAGACTCCCACTTCTTTGGCTGTCGTGGTCCGCGCATAGTGAATTAGGCGTTGGGCACCAGAAGCCATCGTCATCAGTCGCGAACTGACTAAGCTTACTTGGTAAGTTCGGCAATTATTGTCTGTTTGAGAGCAATGATCCCTTGGCGAGTCGTCATCATTAGCAGGCCAGTGCTGACTAGACTCCCATTTCCTCGGCCGTCGTGGTCTGCGCATAGCGAACTAGGCGTTGGGCACTAGAAGCCATAGTCATCAGTTGCGAACTGATTAAGCTTACCTGGTAAGTTCGGCGATTATTGTCTGTTGGAGAGCAATGATCCCTTGGCGAGTCAACGCCATCAGCGGGCCAACGCTAACTAGACTCCCACTTCTTCGACCATCGTGGTTTGCGCATAGCGGACTAGATGTTGGGTACCAGAAGCCATAGTCATCAGTCGCGAACTAACTAAGCTTACCCGATAAGTTCAACGATCATTGTCTGTTGGAGAGCAATGATCCATTGGTGAGTCATCGTCATCAGCGGATCGACGCTGACTAGACCGCGCATAGCGGAATAGGCGTGGGGCACCAGAAGCCATTGTCATCAGTTGCAGACTGACTAAGCTTACCTTATAAGTTCGATAATCATTGTATGTTGGAAAGCAATGATCCCTTGGCGAATCATCGTCATTGGTAGACCAACGCTGACTAGACTCCCACTTCCTTGGTCGTCGTAGTCCGTGCATAGCGAACTAGGCGTTGGGCACCATAAGCCATCATCATCAGTCGCGAACTGACTAAGCTCACCGATAACTTTGGCGATCATTATCTGTTGGAGAGCAATGATCTCTTAGCGAGTCGTCGTCATCAGTGGCCCAACGTTGACTAGACTCCCACTTTCTTGGCCGTCGTGGTTCGCGCATAGCGGACTAGTCGTTGGGCACCAGAAGCCATCGTCATCAATCACAAACTAACTAAGCTTACCTGGTAAATTCGGCAATCATTGTCTGTTGGAGAGCAATGATCCCTTGGCTAGTCATGGTCATGAGCAGGCCGACATTGACTAAACTCCCACTTCTTCGACCGTCATGGTTCGCATATAGAGGACTAGGCATTGGGCACCAGAAGCCATCGTCATTAGTCATGAACTGACTAAACTTACTTGGTAAGTTTGACTATCATTGTCTGTTGGAGAGCAATGATCCCTTGGCGAGTGGTCGTCATTGGCAGGCTAGCGCTGACTAGACTCCCACTTCCTCGGCCGTTGTGGTCTGCGAATAGTGGACTAGGCGTTGGGAAGATATTCGAGTTTTGCCATAGCCGGGCTGGTCGAGGGTTGTAACGGACAGTAGTGGACGTTTTGGTAAAATCAAATATTTTATTGATAATATTTTTTGAGATGCTCTACATTCCATGGTCGTTTAAGCCCGTCGTCCTCTGCATTTTTCAGCCAGTACGTTCCCGACCCGTTGACCTTGACAACTCTATAAGGTCCTTCCCAGTTTGGGTTTAGCTTTCCCGCGCCGACTTCTTTGGTGTTCTACTGGGTCTTCCTAAGTACCCAATCTCCCACCTTGAATTTTCGTGGCTTGACCTTCTTGTTGTAATATTGTGTTTTCGTTGTTGGTAGGCGACTATCTTGGCGGAGGCTAGGTCTCACTTTTCGTCGAGGAGGTCTTGCCCCACGCGCAAGGCTTCGTCGTTACCGTCTGGATTGAACTCCTCCATTCGGAAGGTTGGCACCTCGAGTTCTACCGGAACCATAGCTTCCAAACCATATACTAGGGCGAAAGGTGTCTCTCTGGTAGGGACTCTTTTGGTTGTCCGATATGCCCAGAGTATTCCTGGTAATTTTGGAACCCATTTTCCTTTGGATGCGTCAAGCTTTCTCTTGATGGCCTATAGGATTGTCCGGTTGGTAACCTCCGCTTGGTCGTTGGCTTGGGGGTGTCTTGGCGAGGAGAAGTGGTGATCAACACTACAACGTTTTTACCTTGCTACCTTCGAACTAAGTTTCGTTGTCGCTGACCAATACTCTGGAGATACCAAATCTACAGATGATGTTGGCCCATATGAATTTTTTGATTTGGACCAGCCCGATTTTGGATAGGGGCTCGGCTTCGACCTACTTGGTGAAGTAGTCGACGGTTACAAGAAGAAACTTTTTACTGGCTGATGCTGGGAGCGGTCCGACGGTGTTCATTCCCTATTGCGCGAATGGCCATGGACTAGTCATCAGAGTTAGTAGCTGGGCCAGAATATGCGTGTACGGCGCGAACCTCTGACATTTGTCGCACTTGCGGACAGTATCTTTGGCGTCTTGTTGCATGGTCGGCCAATAGTATCCCAGAGTTAAGGCTTTATGGGCGAGGATTCTCCTGCCTGGATGGTTTTCGCATATACCACAGTGGATTGTTCTCAGGACCTGGCTTGCCTCTGGAGGTGATAAACATCGGAGCATGGGCCCCATCACTGATCTCCTGTATAACTTTACATTTAGGAGAGTGTTCCTTGTTGCTCTGTTTTTTTAGTCTTCTTGCTTCGACCATTCCAGCCGGTATGGCTCTAGTTGCTATGTATTCCAGTATTGGAGTCATCTAATTTGGTTGTGTTTCCGCAGCGCAAACATCTCTAAGTTTTTCTTTGGTCAGGCTTGATTGCTCTTGGTATTCAATGAGGCCGCTGGAGATTTCGTCGGAGGCTAAGGCTTTTCTGGCTAGCGCGTCAGGCCTTTTGTAGTCGTCATAGGGGCATTGTAAGAGTTCGCAATTCTTGAACATGTGTCCATTATGTCAAGTACCTTATCACAGTAGGCTATCATGCGGGGGGGGGGGGGGGTTGTTATTGAAATCCCCCTTGACCTGGTTGACCACCAGTCTCGAGTCGTTGTATGTTGTTAGGCGATTTATACCGATCCCTAGTACTAGCTTTAGGCCAAACAAGAGAGCTTCATATTCGGCCTCGTTGTTTGAAGCAGGGATGTCGAATCTGACAGCCTTTTCAAGGGTGAAACCACTAGGGGAGCGGAGCGTGATCCCAGTTCCGCTCACCTTCCTAGTCGAAGACCCGTTGCAACACAAGATCCACGTTTGGACATTCAAATCCAAGGGTTGGTGGTATGTCTTCAGCTTTTCTCTGCTGGTGAACTCAGCAATGAAATCTGCCAGCGCCTGGGCTTTAATGGCGGTCCTTGGAACGCAGTTTATGTCAAATTGTCCGAGCTCCACTTACCATTTCACCATCCTACCCGATAGCTGGGGTTTATGTAATCGCAAGCAAAGTGGATGCTTGGTCAGGACCGTTATAGAGTGGGCCTGAAAATAAGGCCTCAGTTTCCTGGAGGATACGACCAGTGCTAGAGCCAACTTTTCCAGGTCTAGATAGTGTGCTTCCGCTTCTACGAAGGTTTTGCTGGTGTAATATAGTGGTCTTTGGGTCCCTTGGTCGTCTCGCACGAGGGCTGAACTAACAACGTGCCTGGAAACAAATAAATACAAGTATAGTGTTTTCCTTGTCGCAGGTTTGAAGAGTAGCTCTGGACTCCCCATGTACGCTTTCAGGCTTTGAAATTCTTGTTCACACTCTTCGTTCTAAGAAAATCTTTTGCTTCCTCTCAGTATCTTAAAGAAAGGAAGGCATTTGTCGGACGACTTTGATATAAATCTCTTGAGTGTTGTTACCCTCCCAGTTAGGCTCTAAACGTCTCTAATGTTGGTTGGAGCTTTCATGTCGAAAAGGGCCTAAATCTGTTTTGGGTCGCTTTCGATTCCTCTTTTGTTCACTATATAGCCTAGGAATTTTCCAGACTCGACTGTGAACGTGCAATTTTGTGGTTTGAGCTTCATATGGTATTTCCTGAGTTGGTTGAATGCTTCGGTGAGATCATGCATGTGGTCAGGGCTGCAGAGGTTTTTGACCAACATGTCGTCTATGTAGACCTCCATGTTTCCGCCGATCTGCTCTTTGAACATTTGATTGACCAGCCGTTGGTATGTAGCGCCTGCGTTATTTAAGCCTAATGGCATCACCCTGTAGCAATATATCTCCATTTCCGTCACGAAGGAAGTTTTCTCTTCATCTGGGGGTGCATGAATATTTGATTGTAGCCTGAATAGGTGACCATAAAGCTGAGTAAGTTGTGCCTGAAAGTGGCATCCACGATCTGATCGATGCGAGGGAGTGGAAAGTTGTCATTTGGGCAGGCTTTGTTCAGGTCCGTGTAGTCCACACATACTCTCCATTTCCAGTTCTTTTTTTTTACAAGAACGGTGTTCGCCAGCTAATCGGGGTATCGTGATTCCTTAATCATGCCCGCGTTAAGTAAACGTTGTACCTCCACGTTTATGATTGTGTTCCTTTCGGGTGCCACATGGCTTTTTTATGCATAACGGTTTTCCTTGAGGGGTCCAACTCTAGGCGATGGGTGATTATCGACGGGTCAATCCCCACATGTCCCGCATGGTCTAGGCGAAGATGTCTTGGTTACGTTGTAGCAGCTCTGTGAGTTGCTTCACCAATTATTCGTTCTAACGAGAACCGATCTGGATAGCCTTGCTATTGAGAGGGTTGTCAAGATAGATCGTAACGGTCTCTTCCTCCGGTTGTCCAACATTGGGCTGCCCTGAGGGCTTACTGGGGCCTTGTTGACCAGGGATGTTTGTTCTTCTCTTACGCTTCAGGTAGAACAGAGAGTCATCTTAGTCGTTGGGCTAGCCACTGGTTGAGGATCACCAGGTGGCAGTGTCATCATCTACTGACATTCCTTGGCAACTATCTGGTCGATTCTCAACATACCGACCGCTCGGTTATTTGGATACTTGACACATTGGTGTAGGGTGGAGACCGACGCTCCCATCTGGTGTATCCTTGGTCTCCTTAGGATCGCATTATACACCGAAGGCTTGTCGATTACTATGAATTCTTGAAACATGATTTTTTGAGTTGGCTCATCTTCAGTTGTTGTCGTCAGCTGCATCTTTACCACGGGGAACCGTCTTTTGCTGCTGAAGTCGATCATCGGACGGTTATCAAGGGTCAATGTTGTCTCCTTTAGTTGCATGATGAATAACGTACGGAGAAATATGACATTCATTGAGCTCCCTATGTCTATCAAGGACCTTCTTACTTCCCAGCCTGCCACGGAAATTGTTACCACCAGAACGTCATTGTGCGGGACTTGTATGCCCTGGGGGTCTTTTTTCGTGAATTCTAGTGGCACAGGGGTCTTGCTTCTGATCAAGTCATACCAGCTGCCCGCCATGTATCGATGGGATTCTCATACCACAGAGAGCCCTTTTCCTGAACCCGTTGGACGGTTCTGACTCGGAATAAGCTCCATGAAGCACGCTTATCTTGTTGACCAGTTACTTCCTGGGTTCGATTTTGCTTCGGGCTACCTGTTATTCTCCTAGGGAGCTCATTTCTTCAGGTCGTTAATAAAGGCCGAAATGGTTGTTGCGTTGACGAAGGTTAACCTACTGTTAAAGCGGGTCAGATACGCTTTTAGTGTCTCGAGTCAGGCCTCTATTTCATTGATTTGAGCGCCTTTATCATTGACAAAGCCTTGCGTATGAAAAGCGATCGTGGATTTGACTCGGGTCCATTAGTGTTGTCGTTGTTCTAGGAGCGCCAACTTGATGCTCATGCGTTTCTCGCATTATCAAAGATGGTGAAGCAATGTCAGGGTGAGTGCTCGACGCTACCCCTTGTTTTCTCTTATTGCGTGATCTAGTCACCATCTCTCTGTGTTTCGAAAGAAGATGATGTTAGTGAAAGGTTAGGAACTTTGTCGTCCCTACAGGCGATGCCAAACTGATGCAGTCATTTTCCACTCCCTATTTTGACCTAGTCCTGCTAACCTCCACAAGTAACGCACGTGAGCCACGGACCACCATTGTGGTGGCTGATGACATTCCGATGCTAAAGTCAAACAGGGATTTGAGGAAGGTGTAATGTTGTAAACAGAAAATTTGTAGCGTACCTTAGCTTACCAACCTCATGTCTTATTTATAGTGCAAGAGTCCTGGTTCGACCTGGCCATCGATAGCGTAGTTTAGAAAGGAGATCTACGTGGAGATATTTCTCTAATTAGGCGTCATGTTGTAGGAGGGAAGTTCCAAGTTAGCCCTGTGCTTCTAGATACGCGGGAGATAGTTCCCTATCTGGGGGTATTCTGTAAATGGAAATTTCCCTGTGTGATATTTACTCTGATATTTGCTTCCTAGTTGGGAGCAGAGAGCCGTAGTAGCCTATTTGAAGTTGATCCTTGAGATACTTGCCTTTGCAGGGGTTACGGGTATTGAGGATAGCTGTGAGGCATATGGGCCTAGCAGTTGTAAGTATTCAGGTCCGTCTAGCAGACTGCTCTAGGCGGGCTTGGAATTGCTTGGGCCGAATCAGTGTTTGGCTGACGGTGGGGCTTGTAATTCCTTGAGATCATCGTGACACATGTATTACTCCAGGGTGTGACCGTTTTGGTGTATCATCACTCGCAGTCCTTTCTCTCCCACCCAAACTCGACGGAACGTCATCACCAACTCCTTTATGTTATTTTTCTCATCACCTTCACATCACCATATGCAATGGTGGGTTCCCTACTTGCGGCGGTGTGCGCGAGGAAAAAAATTGGTCCTCGCAGCGGTCCATGCGAGTGGGAGACTTACATTAACATGATCCTTTGCGACTTGGTCTTTGCTGGACAAATTTGATTGATTTTAGTAAAATGACCATAACTTGCTCCATTCATAACATTTGTAACTGATTTAAATCTTGTTTATAAAATAACTCAAAGTATATAATGTTTATGTTTTGATAATCTTGAGAATTGATTTCAATTGAGGGAATAAATTGGCCCAAAATCAAGGACAATTCTCTGTTTTATTTGCTGGATAATTTGAGTGATTTTAGTAAAATGACCATAACTTGCTCAATTTAAAACATTTTTAACTGATTCAAATTTTGTTTATAAGATAACTCGGAGTATTTTGAGTTTGTGTTTTGATAGTCTTGATAATTGGGCTCAACTGAGGATATAAATTGTCCCAAATTCAAGGACAGTACCTTGTTTTCTTTGTTGGACGAATTTGAGTGATTGTAGTAAAATGACTATTACTTGCTCAATTTAAAATATTTTTTACTCATTCAAATTGTGTTGATTAGATAACTAAGAGTAGTACAATTTTGATGTTTTGATGAGCTTGAGAATTGGTCTCAATTGAATGTATAAATTGGCAAAAAGTCATGGATAATACCCTATTTTTAGGGACAAAACCCTTCATTTGGTTTGAATGAGAACAACCATGAACGGGGAAGGAGATTATTCTAATTTGGGGGAAAACTGTTGAGATACTGAGGAGATAGTGAAGGTTGTGGAAGTGTCAGATTTAGTCGAGTGGGAGGGAAGAAAATGAATTTGGCTGGAGAGGGGGAGTTCTTGCATGTTTGAATTTGGTGGTCTGGAAGAGAGGTGATGGTGTGGGATAGAAAGGGGTGGTATGTGAGACGAAAAATGGTTTGGTGGTGTGGGACTGTAGAACATGTGATGTTAAATAGTCTTTGCCTATTAAAAATGATAAATGACATCATTTTCAAACACCAACCAAGTAATTTTATTTAAATTCTATTCACAATAAAAGGAAATTTTGAAATACATTATCGTTTTACTTTTAACCTTAGGGAGAATTCTTACAAAATGCTCTGGTCACTCAATAATTGTTATGTTCAAATGAAATTTTGAGTTCCTTGTGGTGGTTTTTTATGATACATCGAAATAGACCAATCATCACGGCCATACACGTGGCAGCGAACATCCATCACGAGGATATGGAGTCCCATCTATTGGGCCAGCTCGTAAAATTCAAGAAGAATAAAGCCAATCACAGAGGCTTAGACAAGGCCTACTATGAGCAAAGCCTGAATCTAGGCCCGAACGAATCAAAGCCCAAATCCAGGCCCGACACGAGTTCTCTCATAAAGAAGAGGAATGTTGCACCAAAAAGAGTCGTGGAGAGAGTTACGCCTCCACGGACGCATCTCCATCAATGAGGAGACTGTTACGAGAAAATCTCCTTCCATTGCGCCTCACATGCTTAAGTCACGCAGAGAATTAACCGCGACCATTATAAAAGGTAAAGGGAACATTCGACATAGGTATGCAACTTTTACTGAGTTTTGTTTAGATTTATTTCCTTTTTCAAATAGAGTTGTTGACTTAAGCATCGGAGTGCCTTCTGCCACCAAAAAGGTGGTCCTTGGCAGTCTAACATATGTTTTGCAGGTCAAACTCATAAAAGGATGATTTTTTATTGCATCAGTTTAGTGTCGTCCGTGGGGAACGACGAGTTTCCTTTATAAAAATAGGATCCACAGTGACAAAGCTCACCACAATTTGATAAAATATCAACAAATCGTCTGAACAAATGACACACTCTACAGATCCTCAACCCAGCGATGATCGCAACAACTTTCCTACTCGTAATGATGCATCACAAACAGCTCACGAACAAAAAGCGGTCTGGATCATCGAATCGATGGCGCCGAAAATCTTGAATCCACAACACAATACCCCAGACAACCCAGACCACCCAGACATCCGGTGACGTTGCCACGGATCCTCGGGTAGACCTGCTTATGGCTCAGATGAACTACATGACAAAGATGCTGGAAAAAATAACCCAGAAGTGCACCCTGCCAGCTGACCATGTTCAGGCACCGCCCCAACAAAACTTTGATAACCAAACAAGGGAGTGACGAAGCCCAAAATGAATCCCAACAAGGAAACTTCTAAAGCAATGAGCTCCCCCCAGGAAAGACTTCACAATGTAATGGAACGCAAGCTGAGATTTCGTTCAGAATTAGAGTCACAGATCCCAACGTATTGTACGAATTAGCCAAACCGCCAATCTCTGACGTCAGCATGAAGATTGCCATGCCTAAAAAGTTCACTCCGGCAAAGTTTGAGGTATATGACGGAGCCACTGACCCAACAGATCACCCTAGGCACTTCCACCACATGATGGCATTGAAAGAAACCACGGAGTCGATCCCGTGCAGAACATTTCCAACTACCCTCACCTCCTCAGCAATGAATTGGTTCAACAGTCTACCACTGAGATCAATAGATTCCTTTCAGGCGTTAGCCACCGCATTTATCACAAGATTAACCGAAAGTCAATGGATGAGGAATGGACCACACTACCTCCTGCATGTCAAACAAAAGCTCGAAGAGACAATACA
The DNA here is from genome assembly GCA_963556465.1 of Berberis vulgaris. Taxonomy (NCBI): domain Eukaryota; kingdom Viridiplantae; phylum Streptophyta; class Magnoliopsida; order Ranunculales; family Berberidaceae; genus Berberis; species Berberis vulgaris. Next base: position 20,808,050 of record OY747125.1, read on the forward strand.
GAATTGTCACTTGTTTTACCAATGAATTGATAATGATTGCTGGATGTAGCAATGACACAGCCGCTACGACCTTTATCGTTGGAATGAAGAGAAACCCCTTCTTTGATGCCCTTAACCTGGAGCCTTCAAAAAGTATGGCGATCTTACTGAAACCAACCCAAAAACACATTTATCTTAAAGAGATGAAAACTGCCAGGAGGAAAAATGAAGGGGAAAGGGAAAACCATTCAAGGAAACAAGAAAGGAAAGAAGAAATAAGGTGAGACAATGGACCACGAGAAGATAGTAGTCAATCAAAGAAATATTGGAAGAAGGGAATAACCGAGTTCAACCAGTGGGAATCCAGGAAGTCACAATCGGCACGACCCAATCATGAGTGGATAACCAGCATAATGAAAAAGGAATACAAACCGTACACGACCCTAAAAACAAGTCGGACCAACATCTTGAAGTACATGGCGAATTGGGAGAACGTCAACTGACCACCCAGGATGAGAGGAGACCCAAAAGGAAAAGACAAAAGCAGGTATTGTTCCTTCTGCAAGGATCATGGTTATGATACCGCGAAGACTGCTACAAGCTGAAAGAGGAAATCGAGCATTGGATCCAAAGAGGACGATTTGATAAATTCATTGAAATGCCAGACAAACAGCTGAAAGGGAAAGAAACTGCAGATACCAGCGCCACATGATCGAAAGAACAATCTAGGGAACTGATATACGCTTTACACCACATCTACCCCAGCAAAGAAGCACCTTCTGCTTGAGCAGACCTATATTGAAATGGAAAGCGTAACACCCTGAAAACGGTTGCACCGGCCGACTCAAGGACTCTACCAACAGATGCAAATTCAATTCGAATTACCAACGAAAGAATTAACAATGATGAACTCCATCAAGCCTAAGCAAGTGACGCCAAGTGAGGAGCAGTAGCGGGTTAAACAAAGGAGATCATGAATTAAACGAGAAAAAGCAACGAATGCGCGAATCCCCATAATCGCCAACCGTGCAATGATTAAGAAGAAATCGCTCCACAATGTAGCGTAGCTGCTCCTGAAAAAGACCATTAGGAATGGTCAGAACATCCAAAATGGAAAATCAATAAAATAACAAATTTGAAATCATCATCCCATGAAGGATAAAAGCTTCGTAACAAAGCCATGCAAAACAATCAGCATATAAACAGAAAAGGAATAAGGATGCAAGTCAGATACACACAATATACTTCTGGTCTGATCAACCAACAAAGTAAAAGTTGGACGAATGAGTCAACTAAGTAAAAATGACTTTGGGTCGACTAGAGCGTTGAACTAGCAAAGTAAAAGTTGAACGAACGAGTCAACTAAGTAAAAATGACTTCAGGTCGACTAGAGCGTCGACGAACCAACGAAGTAAAAGTTGGACGTACGAGTCAATTAAGTAAAATGACTTCAGGTCGACTAGAGCATCGAACCAACGAAGTAAAAGTTGGACAAACGAGTCAACTAAGTAAAAATGACTTTCGGTCGACTAGAGCGTCGAACCAACGAAGTAAAAGTTGGACGAATGAGTCAACTAAATAAAAATGACTTTGGGTCGACTAGAGCACCGAACCAATGAAGTAAAAGTTGGACGAACGAGTCAACTAAGTAAAAACGACTTCGGATAGACTAGAACATAGAACCGGCGAAGTGAAAGTTGAACGAACAAGTCAACTAGCCAAATGTGTGATGGCTCAGTGGTTGAGCAATGACGGATGGTATCACTAGGTCACGGAGTCAATCCCAGCCAGCGGCATTTGGGGTGGGAAGGGTTAAGGGATAAAAAAATGAATCAACTAAGCAAAAGCAACTTCGAGCTAACTAGAAACATCAAACCAACGAATCGAAACTCGAAGGAAACAACTTCGAGTCAACCAAACTGACGAATCAACTCGAAAGAGGTAAATTTCGTTTGGATCAAACTAGCAAGGCAAACGATAAAGGAACAAGTTAACACAACTCAAGAGAGCCTTGGATTAGCCAACACCCCAGATTGACAAAGTAGAAGACAAGCAAACAAAACATCTTTCTCACAAAAAGCTCCAAAACAACCAACACGAGCTTGAGACAGACGTTCCGAAGCATAAGAGCATTCAAATCAGCAAAAGTCAGACAAACAAAATATAGTAGTAAAAATCTAAGCTAGAGTACAAATCATTTTGACAACAACGAATGACCTATAAAAGGCACAGGAAACACGAACGAAGTCGACAAGATAAACCACAACTACGAAGAAAGGCAAATGAAGAAATTCATGTTATTTCATAAAGACTATTATTACATTCAAGGAAGAAAGTAAAGGAGCGGGAGGTCAAATAGAAGGATCCCTAGCATCGTCAACAACATCATCTAACAGACGAGGAGTAGCCGAGTCATTGACAGGGGCTCTCTCTTCAGGAAGAGAAGGCGGTGGCTCTTTAGCCATTGGATCACCTGGAGGGTCTTCAGCACCATCTTCATCCTCAAAGGTCTGATAGACCAAATGACGATATTGAGACAAGTTAATACCAAGACCCTTAATATAATCCAGAATCTCATTTCAACCATCGACAACTCGCTGCCAATTCGCTACTTCCATAACACGAAGCATGTCCTTAACAGAAGCAAGCTTACTCCTAGCTGCTTTAAGTTGGCCCTCAACAGTAGTGAGCATCGCGGAGGTATCAGCCTTGACCTCGTCAAGTGAAGCCATTAATTGCTCCACCCTTTTCTGTGCAATGTCGCGGTGTTAGAGTACTCTATCACGGCATGCGCGACCTCATCATGGAGTGCCTTCTCGGCGGACAACTCTTTTCCCACATCATGCAAGTGTGCATGAACACTGTCTAATTCAACTCTTAAAGATTCAAGCTCGGTCATAAACTGATCCCGTGCACCCTCCACCTTGACCAACGAGGCTTGAGCAACCCCAGCTAATCCGCGAATGACCTGAATCTCTTCAATAGTAGGTTCCTTCCAACTGATCCGTGAATGAAGAACGCGGGGATTCGAAAGCACGGAAGAACCACCACTCACAGTCGGGAAGAATGAAGGAACAATAGGAGATCCATTCTCACCCTCTCGTTAGGCAGTAACCTTAGTAGAAGCGGAATGAGTAACAGTCCCAACGAGAATAGACGAGTCTAAGTGGGCTGTAGAAGGCGGGACCTCCGCCCCATCGTCCGCAAGATGAGAGAAAAATGAAGAGACCGCGTCTCGGGACCTCGATCACGACTACTAAGCTCCTTAGACTGAACAACAGCCAGTTGGAGCATCTTGTCATCAATGGCTCTAGGATCCTCGTTAGAACAAACATCATCAAGACCACCATAAACAGATAGAAGTTTCTTTTCGCCATCGTCCAGCGGATGAATGGTATTTTTTCGCTCCTCTCCAATGCAACTTCATCTCTTCCGCCTCTTCCAGAGAGCAACGATCCTCCATCGAAGGTTCTCTATCAATAGAACCCGAGTAAAGAGAAGCACAATGAACAAAATCAACGAGCTTTTTCTTCTTTAGAACACTATCAGAATTCAGAAACAACCGCTTCGACGGGCTAACAAGCCTTGGTACTTTTCTCTTCTTGGAAGTCAGACCAGTAGCAACGTTAACTGGAGCATCGAGATCCGTAACATCCGAGCTCACTTTCCCATTAACGATAGCGTTACCACCATCGACTAGGATAACACGGGCAACAATCTCCGTTGCTTGCCTCTCAGTTAGTAGAGCCCGTTCAGCTTCATTCATGTTGTACAAACCGTTGCGCTTCACCATGTCATCAATAAGATAGGTGTCCAAATGAACCACATGAAGCTGCAAAAAAAGCTCGTTGATAATATGTTCTTCAACGGTCAATTGCAGATTCCTCCGCTTGTTGGGAACTTGGAAAGACTTCACTATCTGCCGACCCTGAAAATTGAAGTAGCCAGAGTGGACAGACTCGTAAAACCAATCCCACGACCAACCCCTAATGTCATCATTAAGGTTGCCAAAAAATGCGGGAGAACGAAGAAAACAATTATTTTTGAACGACAACAAAGTCACCACCAAGTGCAAAATTCTAGCAGTTAAAGGAATACCAGAAAGGATGGCCCTGACATATGTGAAAACCATCACCCTCCAACCGTTCGGACCCATCTAAGCAAAAAGAATACCCAGAAGATCTAAATAAGACCAGAATAACTTTGGAACTAGAAATTGAAAATAGGCATTAAACATACGCGGGTACAATGAAATATATCCCTTCCTCGGACGACAATGATTGTCATTCTCATGAGGAAGAATGATCTCAAAGTGGAGAGCAACAAATAGCTGAAGCGGACGCTATCCAAGTTGCCTGAGAAGCCTTCTTTGGGGAAAATGAGCTTCCCAGATAGCGAGATGCTCACCATCCAAAAAGTTTCCAGTAGACATCAGGAATAGGCAAGAAAGGATGGAAGAAGAAGATAAATAAAAGAAACAACCCTAGTATCAAATGTGGCATAAAGAAGGAAATAAACTTGTCACGATCTCCTTTATACAACCAAGCAACGAAGTGACTGCTCGTGGGGTGACGTACGGCCTATAATGACGCGGGAAATCCCAAAAAATGTGTGTGTGAAAACTAACAGATAAAGAAGTAATCGAGATGATTGACTGACCAAAAGTTGCTAACAACATTAAGTTCAATGCAAATATGCAATTGGAATACCGACCGCCATGAAGTTAGTGGATACATGAACGCACCCACTAACTAAGAGGGGAGTAGCTAATGATACATTGAAATAGACCGATTATTACAACCCTACACATGGCGGCGAACATCCATCACGAGGATATGGAATCCCATCTATTGGGCCAGCTCGTAAAACCCAAAAAGAACAAAGCCAATTACATAGGCTCAGACAAGGTCCACTATGAGCAAAGCTCGAATCCAAGCCCGAACGAATCAAAGCCCAAATCTAGGCTCAACACAAGTTCTCTCATAAAGAAGAGGAACGTTGCACCAAAAAGAGTCGTGGAGGAAATTACGCCTCCACAGACGCATCTCCATCAAGGAAGATACTATTGTGAGAAACATCTCATTCCGTTGCGCCTCACATTGTTAAGTCATGCAGAGAATTAACCGTGACCATTATAAAAGGTAAAGTGAACATTCGACACAGGTATGCAACTTTAACTGAGTTTTGTCTAGATTTACTTCCTTATTCAAACAGAGTTGCTAACTTAAGCATCTGAGTGTCTTCAGCCACCAAAAAGGTGGTCATTGGTATTCTAACATCTGTTTTGCAGGTCAAACTCACAGGAGGACGATTTTTGAACGCATTAGTTTTTATGCAATATATGTCGTTGTGAAGTTCAAAAGAAATTGTCCAATGTTGTATATGCTAAAAACTTAATGAGAAAATTTCTTTTACTCTATGTTTGATCGAATTAGAAAACCTACATAAAAAAACAATGGATAAACTAGGTGGAACTTGGGGTCGAAGATAACCTTAAATTACATATTTTACATTGTTGCTAATTCCCCTTATTTGAGTGTTGAAACGAAATATAGTTGTTATTGCCCAATCCCTTAGAAATTTATTGTGGCAATCTAATTAAATAACGTGGTTTATAAACCAAATCTATAAGCGATGTAAATGTAAAACACGTTGGCATGTTTTTTCCACACAACAAATTCACAACTAAGACAAATTCAACAATTTTTGTTCTGAATCTCCAACAATTTTTGTTCTGAATCTCCACAATCTCAAAACTTACGAGGAATTGTAATGTTCTCGTTAACCTTTTGCAACCCTTTGAGGCTCCTGGTTGATCTCAAATTTTGCCACAAGTGCACAGTTATCTATTGGTTAAACATCGAAAATAATGAGTAACTAAATAACTCTGTAAGCTCACCATGTTTATCAATGTTATCCTCTTGAACACAACACTCATGATTCATCCACATTCCTTATTTGTTACATTGTCTCACATGTTTCATCCACTCATCTTGTTTTACTTGAGGAGTTGAAGTAGTTGTATAGGTATATCAATGTGGCACAATTCATTAAATCCCAATTCTACTCTATTAGACCTTCTTCACATTCCTCCCAATACTCATCAATGCATCATTTTAACGCCTTAAATCCCAAATCTCAGCAAAAAGTTGGTCAATGGCCTACTGACTTTGTCCAGTCTCCCATATGGGCTGACTTAAGGATTGCATATATTGATGTTGACTCTCATGGGATGAAGGCGAAATGTTAGTTTTCTCCTATGAGCTATGTGGATATAAATATGTGTGGACTACATATTTTGCATGACCTGACATGGATTGGTTCTACCAAACCCATTGTAGACTAAGGTAAGGCTCATTGCTATGCACATGTTAGAGATCAAAAGATGATGTGGGCCTAAAAGGTTCATAACTCTACACTACACCAAATTGACACTTTTGTAACAACTCTAAAAACAGTATCACTTTTGAGATGTTACAATCCACCAAACAATTTCAAATCAAAACTAAATTTAGTCCAAAAAATTAAAAACAGTAACACAGAAAAAATGATACAATAAGTTGGATCACCATGAATAGTATCACTTTTATAACCATACTCTTCATGGTGATACTATTATTGTATCATTTTGTTTGTGAAAGTGTGTAAAGTTGTTAGGTGAATTGTTACACTTCAAAAGTGATATTGTTTTGGGGGTTGTTACAAAAATGCCAATATGGTGTAGTGCTAATTAGGTTGATGTTGGTTCTGAGGTAGTTAGTTTTTGTATCCTTTTTGGGAAAAAAATGCTTGGCAGAAACAAAACTTGATTCTAAGGTTTGACCTATGTTTACTAAGGCAAAGTAATTTGCCTCAATATTGACATGATTTTCTTAATGAAAATCCATAACTCTATGGCTCCTAACACAAGACAAACTCTTTGACACTGAACTTGAATAAAACTTTTTTTTAGTTTTTTATTTTTTTGAAATAACTAAAATCTAATGCAACCTAAGATGATAACTAAATGCACCTGAAAGTGAACATTAACCATGACACACAAGATAAGCTCAATCAGTTTCTATCAATCCATTTAGCAAGCAACAAGTTGATTATCTTCAATTAAGTGCAAGGGACGACTATTTCAAAAGCCCAATCTAATTGAAGTGGACAATGATTTTGAGTTCCTCAAAAGTCAATTCTTACCTTAGTTAGATTTGTAAGTAAGGGATAATTTATTACATAAAATTACATAAACACTCCCTAGACCACCACACTAGGCAAATATGCGTCATAACTAGGTTTTACATTATCTGGTATGCTAGAACTGGCTAAGCCATTAAAGAGCGTATTTAAATCCTAAGAGTTATCATGAAATTACATACCACTTAAAAACTTTCAAAAACCTATATGTTCTTAATCACAATAAGATTAGATTTGTGTAAAATTTCCTTAAAGAATCACTCTCTAGGTGAAAAGATAAGAAATGACGGTGCAGTCATATTGGTCTTCACCAATGCATACCAATTGGCATTAGAACAATATTGCTTTGAAAGAGTTGGACATAGTTTATTCTTTTTGTGAGGTCCTATGAACACCACTCTATTGGCTATAATTATATGAGTTCATTAATTTGTTTGGCCAAATTGGGACATGAATTAGAGTGATGAACTGGGTGATCAAGTCCCACTTTGTTGCAATTAGTCATATGTGTTCTTATGTAGTTTAACACAGTTTGATGTCTTGCAAAAAATTAAACATCAAAATCATTCCAGATACACTTGTTGCAGGAGATTCTAAGTGGGTTTAGAGAGGTACCTCCTATTCAATGGTGGGGGATAAAATAATTGATGTCGACCCAAGGAAAGTGTCTCCTACTCTTTAGTCGTCCCGGGGAGTACTAAGCGCGGCAAGCCAAAGGGTTTGATTACCTCCTTCGCAAAAATGCTTTCACTACCTTTGACTTTCAGTTGTATCTTGGACTCCATTTCAATTATTACAAATTAAAGTCCTCACAATCACTCCAAGAAAATTTTCTAGTTAGCCTAAACTAGTAAAATAGTATTGGAAAGTTCAAGTGTTCCTCTTTCTCCAAAAGTAATCAAAACTCTTCATCAAGGTACTCTTCAAATAGATACATGAAAATTAGATCTCGGAGAGTGTTTAGCACCTTATAAATACAATTAAACAACCAAGACAAAAGTAAACACAAGTTGGGTCAAATGGTGCAAAACTGACAATTTCCAAAACTGATAATTTCACTTTGAAAATTCATTCAGAGTTCAATACTAGATGAAAATGAGATATAAAGATGACCTAGATAAACAAATCATGAAAGTATTTTTAGAAAAAAAATTAAATAACTAGTATCAGAAGTGTGAGAAATATGGAAGCAAAGTCAGACAAACAATACAGTTTAAAGAATGCATAGACGTTGCGATAATGCAAATTGCGACTAAACCACTAATCAAATTGACTTTCAGAACATGATTTGTAAGTTGAGACAATGAAAAACAAAGTTGTATCACAATAGAAAATTGCATCCGAACATCGCGTTACTGTAGGTTAGGTTACAAAATTCCAGCTCAAATAGTCCAACTTTAGAATTCCATATCTCACAAACTAATGATTGAATTGGCAAATGGAACGATGATCTTGAAAGCCTTAGTCATGTATATTTTCCAGAAAAATCAAACAATATAAGAAAGAAAATTTATATTACCCTAAAAATGCATGAATGCAAAAATTTTGAATTTTCTTACCAACAACTAGCTCCTAAATGATGAAAATGTTCCTAATGGTGAATATGCACCTAAATTATACTAGTGACCAGCATTAACAAATTAAATTTATCTCACTGCAAATGCACGGTTATCTATTGGTTAGACATCGATAACTATGGGTCAAATCCCACAAGGAGCGCTTAAAAAAGTCTAAAATTAACTTGAAATACTTAATCTAGTAAAATAAAAAAGTTGTTGAAACATAGTAAAATAAAGAAGTTGTTGATGAAAAGATAAAACACCGATAAAAATAAAGACAACTAAGATAAAATAGAGAGTTTAGGGTTTTGGGCTCACCATCATGGATTGATGGCATCCAAAAGACTGCTCTTAAGCTATTCACTATATTTCATGCTAAACTCACTTAAGAGAGACTCCCATCCTCTCATTCGGTGAATGATTTAACTTTATAATCACTTATTTCAAGCCTTAGAATAATCATGAGAATTGGGCTTGATGAGTGAAGAAAAACATATCTAGTTGAGGACTTAAAATGTAGAAACATAAAGCATGAGATAAATCCCACTAATTGAAACACAAATTATCTAAAAGTTTCATAGAAAACATTGAAGAACCAAGTAATAAAATAATCTAACTACAACAATGTTCTCATATTAAATACATAAAAAATAAAATAAGAACAACTTAAAATAGCCATAATGGGGTTATCATCCCATGGGGTTCACCACACCCTAAGGTGGGTTTGCCAACTCATGGTAGACCCTAGGCTTTAAAAAATTCTCAAAAGCTCTACAACTATTCTCCAAATTAACTATGTTATCCAAAGTATGATGAAGTATCTCGAAACATGAGGGTATTTATAGGGGAAATGCGATGAAGCTAATACATGGATAAAGTGAAGGTGAAGTTGTTGGGTAATAGGGTAGTTTCTATTTTGAGCGGACACGTGGGCTTAGGGGGTGAATAGCTTATGACGAGAATGACAATATTGCGTTTAGGAGATGAAGGAAAATTGTTTGCATTAAATTGAGCAAATAAGGTATAAAGAACAAAATAGGATGGAGGGTTGAATTTTGACTCAACACTTTGGGGGTTTGTAGAGATTAATTGAATATGTTGGCCATATGGAGTTCAAATCTTAATCTTGACTTGTTCGATATCCATAACTTGTGATTCATGTAGGCTTGATTTTATGGATATTGGGCTTGCAAGTCATTGAGCTTTGTAGGACTTGAACTTGGCCTTATTGTCGAATTTGATAATTAAGCATTGAATTCCTATAAAACACACAAATTACACGTAATGAGAGATTATTATGATATAATGGGACATAGTATTTGTATATTTAAGTCATTACCGCTATCGAAAATGCTCTAACAATGATAACATCCTCTCCATACATGATTTTCGTTATTGTCATTAGACAAAATTTGATAGATCTTATCCGTCAAGCCCAATTTCATTTTTAGTTTAATTGAGACGAATTTGGTGAATATAAGTCTCATAGATGAATACTATTAGTTAATCATTCTATAAGATCGAAAACAATCTAATTTAACAAAAATAAAGATTAGAATAATCAACAAAATAAATATAGTTGGGGAAAATTTCTCAATAAAGATTAGTGGTGCAGTCATTTTTCGCTCTCTGCTCTAACCTGTTGACTTGCACAAGTAGCACACGTGAGCCACAGACCACCGTTGTGGTGGCCGATGACACTTTGATGCTAAAGTTAGACAGGGATCTGAGAAAAGTGTAATGTTGTAACAGAGATTTTGTAGCGTACCTTAGCGTACCAACCTCATGTCTTATTTATATTGCAAGGAGTTCTGGTTTAACTAGGCCATCATAGGCGTAGTTTAGGGAGGAGATCTTCGTGGAGATAATTATCTAATTAGGAGCCGTGTTGTAAATGGGAAGTTCAATGTTAGCTCTGTGCTTCTAGATATGTGGGAGATAGTTTCTAATCCAAGAGCAATCCGTATAAAGGAGTTTCTCTATGTAAAAGATACTCTAGTGTTTGCTTCCTAGTTGGAAGCATAGAGCAGCTGTAGTTGTCCATCCGAAACTGATCCTCAATATACTTGCCTGAGGAGGGCTTATGAGTATTGAGGATAACTGTGAGACGTGTGGGCCTAGTGTGGTGTGAGAGTTCGGGTCCGGCTGGCGAACTGAAGTGAGCGGACTTAGGACCGCTTGGGCCGGAGCATTGAGCTGATGCTGGGGCCTATAGTTCTTCGGGATCATCATGACATGTGTACGACTTAGGGGTGTGATCATTTTGACTCCCAGACTTTTGCACAATTCTTTGACCTTGCTACCTTCAAACTGGGTTCCGTTGTCACTGACCAATACTCTGGAGATGCCAAATTTACAGACGATGGTGGCCCATATAAATTTTTCGATCTGGACCTGCCCTATTTTGGATAGGGGCTCGGCCTCGACCCACTTGGTAAAGTGGTCGACGGCGACAAGGAGAAATTTTTTGCCAGTCGACCTCGAAAGTGGCCCGACATTGTCCATTCCCCATTGCGCGAATGACCATGAACTAGTCATTGAGATTTGTGGTTGAGCTGACATATGGGTGTACAACACAAACCTCTGGCATTTGTTGCACTTGCGAACGATGTCTTTAGCGTCTCGCTGCATGGTCGGCCAATAATACCCTAGAGTCAAGAACTTATGGGCAAGGGTTCTCCCGCCTGGATGATTCCCACATATACCGCTGTAGATGGCTCCCAAGACTCGGCTTGCCTCTGAAGGCGATAGGCATCAGAGCAAGGGTCCTGTCACAGACCTCCTGTATAACTTATCGTTCGGTTGGTAGGGCCTTGGTCGCTATATACTCTAGTATCGGAGTCATCAAATTGGGTTGTGTTTTCGCGACGCAGATATCTCTGTGTTCTTTCTCATCGAGGTTTGATTTCTCTTAATATTCAATGAGGTCGTTGGAGTCTTCATTGGAGGCTGAGCTTCTTTTGCTAGCTCGTCAGCTCTTTTGTTGTCGTCTCGGGAACACTGTGTGAGCTGACAGTTTTTGAATCCGCCCATTAAGCCAAGTACCTTGTTGCGGTAGGCTATTATGCATGGATCTTTTCTATTGAAATCTTCTTTGACTTGGTTGACTACTAGTCTTGAGTCGTTGTATGCTGTTAGGCGATCTATGTCGATCCCTAAGGCTAGCTTCAGTCCTGACAGGAGTGTTTTGTATTCGATTTTGTTATTTGAAGCGGGGAAGCTGAATCTAACTGCCTTTTCGAGGGTGAAGCTGCTGGGGGAGCAGAGTGTGATCCCTGTTCGCCCTATCGCTTGAAGATCTGTCGTAGCAGAGGGTCCATGCTGGGACATCTGATTCTGAGAGTTGGTAGTCTATCTTCGGCTCTTCTCCGCCAGTGAATTCAGCGATGAAGTCCACGAGTGTCTGGGTTTTGATGGCTATTCTTGGAGCGTAGTTTATGTCGAACTGCCCGAGTTCTACCGACCATTTCACCATCCTGCCAGATAGCTTGGGTTTATGTAATACCGAGCGGAGTGAATGTTTGGTTAGGGCTGTTATAGAGTGGGCCTGAAAATATGCGCTCGGTTTTTTGGAGGATACGACCAGCGCCAGAGACAACTTTTCCAGGTCCGGATAGTATGCTTACACTTCTACGAAGGTTTTGCTAGTGTAGTATACCTCTGGGTTCCTTGGTCGTCTTGTACGAGGGCTGAACTGACAGCATGTTTTGAAACAGATAGGTACAAGTATAGTGTTTCACCTATCGCGGGCTTTGAGAATAGCTCTAGACTCCCCATGTATGCTTTCAGGTTCTGAAAGGCTTGTTTGCATTCCTCGTTCCATGAAAATTATTTGTTCCCTCTTAGTATCTTAATGAATGGGAGACATTTGTCGAACGATTTTGATATAAATCTGTTGAGTGATGTTACCCTCTCAGTCAGGCTCTGAATGTCTCTGATATTGGTCGGGGATTTCATGTCGAGAATGACCCGAATCTGTTTAGGATCGGCGTTGATTCCCCTTTTGTTCACTATATAGCCTAAGAATTTTCCAGACTCGACTCCGAATGTGTACTTTTGTGGGTTGAGTTTCATCTGGTATTTCCTGAGTTGGCCAAATGCTTCAGAAAGATCTTGTACGTGGTCATGGTTATGAAGGCTCTTGACCAGCATGTCGTCGATGTATACTTTCACATTTTTATCGATTTGTTCTTTGAACATTCGGTTGACCAATCGTTGGTAAGTGGCTCCAACATTTTTCAGGCCGAATGACATTACCCTATAACAATATATTCATCTTTTCGTCACAAAAGAGGTTTTGTCTTGATCTTGGGGTGCATCAATATTTGATTGTAGCCTGAATAGGCGTACATAAAGCTGAGTAGGCCGTGTCTCGAAGTGGCGTTTGCGATCTGATATATACGAGGGAGTGAGAAGTTGTCCTTTGGGCAGGCTTTGTTTAGGTCAGTGTAGTCTGCGCACTCTTTCCACTTCCCATTTTTCTTTTTTACCAGAACGATGTTAGCCAGCTAGTCGGGGGTATCACACTTCCTTGATCATGTCTGCATTGAGTAAACACCGAACTTCCTTGGTTATGATCGCATTCCTTTCGAGCGCCACATGCCTTTTCTTCTGTCTGACAATTTTCTTCGAGGGGCCAACTTCGAGGCGATGAGTGATTATCGACGGATTGATCCCGACCATATCGCACATGGTCCAGGCAAAGATATCTTGGTTACGCTATAGCAGCTCCGTAAGTTATTTCGCCACTACCTTGTTTAGGCGGGAACCAATCTGAATGGCCTTGCTGTTTTGAGGGCTGTTAAGGTAGGCCGTAACAGTTTCTTCCTTTGGTTGTCCGACATTGGGTAGGCCTCGAGGGCTTACCGGTGCCTCGTTACCTAGTGTCAATCGTTCTTCCTCGATGCTTCGGGTTGAACAGAGGGTAGTCTTTGCCGTTGGATTGCCTACCTATTGAGGATTGTCGGGTGGCAAAGTCGCCATGTAATGGCATTCCCTGGCCGCCAACTGATCTCCTCTCAATGTATCCGCCGTTTGATTCATTGGATACTTGACGCACTAGTGTAGGGTGGAGACTGCCGCTCCCATCTGATGTATCCAGGGTCTTCCCAAAACTGCATTGTACGCTGAAGACGTGTCAATTACTACGAACTCCTGAAACAGGTTTTTATGAGTTGGTTGTTCTCCCCCTGTTATTGTCAGTTGTATCTTCCCACGGGGAACCATTTTTTGCTACTGAAGTCGATCACTGGACGACCATCAGGACTTAATGTTGCTTCGTCTTGTTGCATGTTCCGGAGCGTATGTAGAAAAAAGGATGTTCATTGAGCTCCCGGTATCGACCAGGGACCTTCTTACCTCCCAACTTGTCAAGGAAATCATCACCACCAGGGCGTCGTCGTGCGGGAGTTGTATGCCCTGGAGATCATTCTCCATAAATACCAGAGGCGCAGATAGGCCTTGCTTTCGACCATGTTGCGTCGATTGTTCGCCACGTATTAATTGGATCCTAATATCTCGTAGAGCCCTTTTTCTGGACCTGTTGGATAGCTCGGACTCGGAATGTGCTCCGTGAAGCACATGTATTATGTTGACCGATGGCTCCCCGGGTTCGATTCTTCTCTGTTTCGCTCTCACGGCGATTAAGTTTTGTGCTTGCTTTGTCAGGTCTATCATGTTCGCCTGGGGGTCTAACGTCAGAAAGTCGTAAAACTTTCCTTTCCGCAATTCGTTAATGAAGGTTGAAACAGCTGTTGTATTGTTGCACGTGTGGACAGTGGTTAATTCACTGTTAAAACGGGTTAGATACGTCTCTAGTGTCTCGTCAATCCTTTGATTCACTGATGTAAACACCTTAATTATAGACAGAGTCTGGTGCATGAAAAGAGACCGTTCATCCGATTCGGGGTTCAATGGTGCTGCCGTCGGCGCATGACCATGAGTTGGATGCCCGAGCATGACAGGAACTACTGAAAGGGGTGGTACAGGGATGGCCTTAGTGTTGGACGCATCCCCTTGTTTTTCGTTGCTGCATGACTTGGTGGTCACCACCTCTCTGTGTTTTTGAAAGGAGACGACGCTTAGTGTAAAGTTACGAAATATGTCGTCCCCACGAACGACGCCAAACTGATGCAGTCGTTTTTCGCTCCCTGCTCTAACATGGTTCCTGCTGACTTGTTGATCTGCACAAATAGCACACGTGAGCCACAGACCACCGTTGTGGTGGTCGATGACACTTCGATGCTAAAGTCAGACAGGGATCTGAGGAAGGTGTAATGCTGTAATAGGGAATTTGTAGCGTACCTTAGCTTACCAACCTCATGTCTTATTTATAGTGCAATGAGTCCTGGTTTAACCATGCCATCATAGGCGTAGTTTAGGGAGGAGATCTTCGTGGAGATCCCTATCTAACTAGGAGTCATCCTGTATAAGGGAAGTTCCCTGTTAGCTCTGTGCTCCTAGATACGCGAGAAATAGTTTCCAATCCAAGAGCAATCCGTATAAGGGAGTTTCCCTGTGTGAAAGATACTCTGGTGTTTGTTTTCTAGTTGGAAGCAGAGAGCAGTTGTAGTTGCCCGTCCGAAACTGATCCCCGATATACTTGCCTAAGGAGGGCTTACGGGTATTGAGGATAGTTGTGAGACGTGTGGGCCTAGCGTGTTGTGAGAGTCCGGGTCCGCCTGATGGACTGAAGTGAGCAGGCTTAGAATCGCTTGGGCCGAATTAGCATTGGGCTGATGCTAGGGCCTGCAGTTCTTCGAAATCATCATGACACATGTACGACTTAGGGGTGTGACCGTTTTTATGTATAATCAATTAGAAAACTAGCATTCTCAATAAGATCAAAAAATAACTCGCATGAGGTCTTACTAAACCATACTAAACCGTGCTTATGAAATCTTACCGCAACATAGTCTTCCCATAATGTGTTGTTTGCAGTGATGAGTCTGCTACTATAGTCGAGTCCAAACCCACTTTGCTTGTGAACTTCTCGGACTACCAAATATTGCTTCTTGAAAGTCTTCAGCCTCTATCAGACATGATCATGGGTTATTACTATCAATGAATGTGGGTTCTCAAATAATGTCGAAATTTCACGAAATATTTTTTTTTAGTTACCAAAATTTCTTTCGAAATACGAAATATTTATTTTTCACTAGGGCAATCTCAATTTTCATACATTTTAACTCATTATATAACCTTAGTTTAGTTTTAAAATTTTGTTATATAAGTGATTCTTATGCAATATGAGTCCTGCGGTACTCTTTATTTAATATGTAAGTTTAAAATACTTAAATTATATTGATAACTTCAAAATTATAATCAATTTTTTTTACGTTTTTTCAATACACGACGAAATATTTCACGAAATATTTCTTAAAATCAGCTTATTGAAATCTCACAAAACGAAATCACAATCCTTGATTACTATATTGTGGGTTTTCTTAATCTCTTCCACCACGCGCTCTAGTGCGCTTGACTTTCACCCATTATCTGTTTTTCTTCCTCTGATATTATTTTCACCCACCAATATTCTAATTAGAACCAAATCTATCTAATTGTTCCATTGTAATATGGATGTCATACCTACAAAGATAACTTATCAATTATCAAAAGCAAGAGAAACATATGCTAACATATATCAACAATGTCTTAAAGTGCATTTGAAACTCATGCACAAGGATTCATAGATTCTTAAATTAATAATCAAAGTCAAAATTCAAATGATCAATCTAAAAACGAAAATAATATATTAATCATAAGTAGAATCCATCCATCAATGTAGGTTAATACCCACATGGTAACAAGAAAAGACTAACATATGAACTCATCCACTAGATGAACTAGATAAAAACATAAACAAAAACAAATCTAATCTTAAGGTTCATTTTGCCTAACATCCCACTACATGAACTGCAAATAATGCGTGAGAAATGCAAGATGTCTGGAATTCAGAACAAAACATGACCATGATCATGTAGTGACTAGTAACTGGTTGTAGTCATATCCATGATGATTTGTGTACACTATCTTGAAAATTCAAAGATGCTTGAACATTTATGTTGAAATGCAACAACTATTTGCTACAACAGACTTGAAATAAGCTCATAAGACATCTTATCTAATCCCATGATTTTGATTAAAATTCGTACTTTTCGTTTACTATTCATTTTCAAAAAAAAAAAAAAAAAAAAAAAAACTGAAACATAAGAGGAGAAAACCCGATTGAATAATGTCTATATCAACTTATTCTGATAATGAGCTTCCGTGGAAATGGAATTATAGCTAATTGTAGTAGCTAGACTCTAGTTTCATTGTGAGAGAAAATCATTAAGCTGACTAGTACTTGTAGATGACTTAATATAAAAGGAGGCCTCAAAAAGAAGGGGGAGACAAATGAATTGATCCTTTTTTTTATTTTTTTATTTTTTATAAACATTTAGATGTAGAAACATGGATTCATCAAAGTGTTGACCAGAAACAAACCGCAGTGGCATTGTTGGGCTTTCATTTAGAAGGGATGATGCTCGAACAAAATGCAATGCGACATTGGTTATTGCATAATTGTGTTTTAGTTTGAAATGTACAAGTTTCAATTCTCTGCAACAAGAATCCATATTGCTAATTTGATTTCTTCCCGACCATTCCCATACATTTAGAATCACTCTAATATGCCAACCCATATTGTCCTATATATTATTTGAATTGAGAATGCAAACCGAGTATTTCTATCCAAAAAAATAAAATAAAAAATGAAGGAAGATATATTATTTGGCATATATGATACAAGGATAAGGTAACACAAGTATTAAATAAGGTCATTGATAGTGGTTTGTTAATTATAAGGTAATACAACTATTTATTAAGCAACCATGCTCTCAATTCCATCACACAACCCGGAAAAAAATAATTTAAAGTAGTAATACTGAACCAAGGTATGACTTTACAATATAACATAGCCCAGGTCATCGGAAATACAAAGACCTGCATCTCATAACATAGATTTTGAGTGTGAATGCTACTCAAGTAATTACACAGACAAACAACATCGACACCTAACTGAGAACTCTCCACTCCAATAGCTGAGGCGGCTTACTAATACCTACTATTCATTTCATGGATAATACAAATTTTAATTTTCAAAACCTCAAAACACATTGAGCATGAGGAAAAATCAAGCATTCCAGAACAAGGGCAAGCAAACTGGGCATCCCAAGATGACACATTGGGGGTGTTTGGTTGTGCTTTAGTCTGGAACCTTGGGGAAAAAGAAAGAAAGAACATGCTATATCTCACAAGTAAGATCTAACAAATGCTCCATCAAATAACAACATTGTCATGATATGCTTTCAAGGAAGGTATTGGTTCCACCAAACCGTCAATGCACATACTATTCACAATTAACATGCTAAAATATGTACTATAATGAATACAATGGCAAGACTACTACGACATACATATAGATCAAATATGGCCATCAATATATGAAGAAATCTAGCATGCATAGAACAATGAAATACATTTCATCAAACTCATGTTATGTTTTATTTATACGAATTTGACATAGTTTTGCAAAACCCCACACTCAAATAAAAAAATTAAGCAACCCAACTTGCTAATCAAAGAGAGATTTCAAATAAACACACCAACTACTCTACTCTACAAAAGCATTTAGTTAGACAAAATCTAAACAAACCCACTTTTCCTATCAACTAAGATCAAATTCGAAAGAAATCGAGATCTATAAATGACTTCAACAACAAAACACATAATAGAAATTGTTCAAAAATCGGGTGATGAAATGTAGTTACTGACCAATACAAATCGAGACCAAGCACAATGAGGCCACAATGAGCAGAGAGATGGGAAGAGAAGAAGAGAAAGAGGAAAAGGGGTTGACAAACATGGAGAGGGGAAATCGCAGACGAGGCCTTCGAACCGAGTGTGCGAGTGATAGAGGAGATTGCAGAGATGAGAGGAGATCGCATGAGATGTGAGGCGGAGAGGTGGAGAGGCAAGGGAGGAGAGAGTCTCGTGAATTGTTTCCCAATACCTGTGAGGCGTCCGATTCTCACCAATGGTGGGAATATGTGACACATGCAAACATCCGATGCCCAGGAATAGAATCCAAATAAAAACCCAAAAAATCTTATTCCAAGTGGGAATATGATTCCTAATCCTATGGAAGAGTGCAACCAAACACACCCTTAGAAATGTGTGATGACTTGAATCGAAAAGGTGGTGCCTTCACTGCCATATCATGGGTGCCTTTATCACCCTATTCATTTTTTCAGTTCATCAGTCCTCCCATAAACCCTCCTCGTAGGGCAAAACTTCATTTTTAGATGCTCAAGTTGCTGCAACGCCAAGGTTTCAGCTTCAGACGACTTGCCCCCGCTTCTTCGTTACTTCAATCTCACCACCACAACACTCTCTCCTACTTCTCTTCGACACCAACAATGGCTGAAAACGAACCCAAACTCGCAAAACCCAAATCCAAGCCACCCCAACCCGCCTCACCAAGCTACACCAAAGACGAGGCTTATCTCCAAACAGTCATCGACAAGCGGATTCGTTTCTTCGAAACCATCAAAGCAGAGCAAATCGAGCACCGCAAGTCCATTGGCGGAGACCTAATCAAGTAAGCTTCCTTTGGACGAACCCCTTTTGTTTCTGAGTATTTTTGTGACATGAATTTGACTTTCACATTGTTTGTTTGATAGAATTACTCTACCGGATGGGAATGTGAAGGAGGGGAAGAAATGGATAACAACACCTATGGACATTGCCAAGGAGTTATCGAAGAGCTTGGCATCAAGCGCGTTGATATCTCAGGTTCATGGGACTCTTTGGGATATGTTGAGACCATTGGAAGGTGATTGTGAGCTCAAGTTGTTCACTTTTGATTCCGACGAAGGGCGCGATACTCTGTGGCATTCTAGTGCTCATATTTTGGGACAGGTGAGTGGGTTTGGGGTTTTTGGAGAAAATTTCAGTGTTTTGGTTTTGTTTGAGGTTTTTCAGTGGGTTTGGGGTTTTTGGAGAAAATTTCAGTGTTTTGGTTTTGTTTGATTGGCAGTCGCTGGAGATGGTATATGGGTGCAAGTTGTGCATTGGACCTTGTACAACTAGAGGAGAGGTAAATGTTATTAACTTTTTTGTTTACAAGGGATGTTATTTATCAATTTAAGTGCCTCCAAGGAATATATTTTAATTACTTTGTGTGCCGGTTAAAGACATAGTTTTGACATAATAGGCAGGATTGTGTCTTACAAAGTACACTGACATTGAGCCGCAAAATTTTTCTTTCTTTAGGCTCAAGATAAGAAGGGGTAGGGAAGGACCAGCTGGTATCATAGGGGTAAAATTCCATATTTTTGTGCGTCTGTCTGATCTTTGTGACATAGTGTTGATACTTCTGTTTTTCTCTGATGTCGTCAATTTCTTAAGGAGTTCATGGCTACTCTGAGGCTGTCCATCTTAGGAGTCCTTGTCTCTCCATTGTGATTCTTATTCTTTTTGTCAATGGATTTTCTAAAATAAGTAGTGAAATTGTTTTTGTTATTATATTGCCAGTTTTTGTTTATGGGTGCAGGTTCTTATAAAATGTTATAATTTTTCCTGTAGGGCTTTTATTATGATGCGTTTTATGGAGAGCTAGGTTTGAATGACGATCACTTTAAACAAATTGAAATGGGAGCAAAGAAAGCTGTTGAGGTACTGAATTATCTGATACTTTCAGTCAGCTTCGATTTTGTTACTGTTAATGACACTGTTCGGTCATTTCATTGGTAGCTTGAGAATGTCTTCTACTATGCGTCCTTGTTGATTGTGATCCTGTAATCATGGTGTTAGCATGTATCATAAATCTACAATCAATAACTGGAATTGAAACAAAACGTACGATGATCGGAAATATTGTTTGTTTTCACTTAAAAAAAGTCAACTAATATAAAATGAGGGAAAGGAGGAAGTAACTACCAACAAAACTCACAAGGAAAAATTCGAATGGACAATTGCTTACAAGAGTTATCATTTCTATTATTATCTATGCAGTTAATGCGGAAAGCGGTCGTAAAGCAGTCAGGACCGCATTACGTTTTTTCATAATTATGCAGAAATAAGCGGAATTATGCGAACAATTTTTTTTTCAAAGTATATATTTTTAAAATTTAATCATAGTCAAATATCGGGAATGGGCTTTGATGATGATGATGAGAGTTTTTTTCTCTGTTGGAACAAATCAGATATATTGAATTATCAATACAAGCTTTTTTATCTGTTTGAAGGAAATTTGAATCTGAAAAGCAAAAGAAAGGACTAACCTCATGGTCTTTGAATCTAGAAGGTAGCAAACCTTTTTAACCCAAAACAAATGAAATCGTAAAGCAACAGCAACCTTTTCTTTTCTTCCATATAGGATCAGATCTGGAAGCAAAGGCATGAAAGATTTAAAAAAAAAAAAATCTCTCACCCAAGCCAAACCAAACCAAAACGTTGAAGAAGGAAGGAAAAAGGAGAGATCTTTAACGAAAATCATGAAGAAAAATCGATAAAGGACAAACCTTTAGCTCCAATAAATCAGAGAGTTTTTTCAGAATCAGAGAGTTTCTTTCAGAAGCAACATAAGCTCTCAAGCCCGGCGAAGGCGAAAACTCTGTCATCATCGACTTACATGAGTTACATCTCAGCAGAGGGAAGAAGCGAATGGACTGGGAGGAGAGGGAACAACTTCTTCTTCATCTCCAGCCAATCTCTTCTTCTTCTCCACCGATCGATTCTCTTCTTCTTCTTCAGATCTACTTCTTCTTCGTCTCTTTTTCTTCAGATCTACTTCTTCGTCTCCAACCAATCTCTTCTTCTTTTTCAGATCTGCAAAGATCGATTAGGTTTTTTTTTTTTTCATATATAAAGATCGACAAATCGGCGAGTCAGCTGGGCCGGTTAAGCGCTGATTCGCCAATTTTTGACCGATCCGCTTAAAGCCAACCGAGTCGACCCTGTGCGTTTCGGTCCAACCCCGTATAATGCTTTTTGACCGATTTTCGGCCGCATTAACTGCACAGATTATTATGTGGAACTCTAGTCTCTACTACAAACTTTCAAGCATTACTAGATAGAAAAATGAACATTAGAGCTACTTAACCCATAGATCTAATATAACCATTCACGAAAGTATCCTTTCCATACTTTGAGTCACCAATTGCAAATGCAAGTAATTGATACACTATCTCCTTACATGCGAAAATCATAAAAATTATAAGAAGAAAACCTATTAAGAAAAACTCACTGAAACCCAGATCTAAGAACCTGATTCAGTCAAAACCTAGCAAGAATATTAGTTGTAATCAAAAGTAAGAAACGGGGTTGATCGTCCATTGAGCACAATATATGAAAAGAAAAGAAAAAAACTCTTAACAAAAATGGGGAAATATTTGCATTTGGAAGACCTGGAAGAAGGTAAATGATGACACCCAGATCGCCAATGCCAACCCTACCGCGTAAGCATGGATTGAGTGACGACTTTGGGGGTTCAGTTGAGATGGATCTTTGATGAATATGCTGACTCCTGTTTAATAGAGCGATTTAAGGAGAAATGAGGCTTAAGGGGAAGATACACAAACTACCCAATTCAGACCAAGAAGACCAGATCTAAACCCCAAATATTGAGAGGCATTGAAAGTGAGCCAGAGAGCGTGTGATTGAGAAGCTTACTCAAGGACAATGATACTGATACTATAGAGAAATGTCGCATGTGAGAGTTGTAGTAAGAGAAAGAGAGACGAGTGCATGAGAATGGGAAGGAAGGGAGAGGGGTCTTCTCATTTAAATTGTTTCCCAACTTTTCATCTGGTTCGGGGTACATGTTTTGGGAGAGGGGGTGGGGGAGGACAAAAAGTCTAACAATAATCTTGTAGGAGGTAGAGAGTCACGCATATGCCTTTTATGAATTGAATAATCTTGACCATTCGTTTTATATTGATCTCTACTTTTAATCTCAAATGTCCGAGGGTGGTCCTTGTTGGCAAAAAAAGCTTCACGTTTTAAAGTAGTAAGATAACAGGGGTGGGGACCCTTTTTGACATCGGGTTTCATTATTTTCTCCTTGTTTGTTCGGTTACTGGATTGGAGCACCCTATTCCTGCCCTTTGAGGGCAGGCTGAGGACCCATATAACTGGGTTGATTGCCATCCCTAACCTTAGAATCATCATACTGCCCTCAGTACCACCACCACCACAAATTTCACTACCATCAACACAAGCAGCACTGCCACCATAACCTCCACCACCCCAAATATCACCATCATCAACACAACCACCAATGTTGCCATTACGCCCCTCACCCTCGGTAACCTCTCATACTACCACCAAAAAATAACGAATGACACAATAATTAACTAAAGATGCCATGACACAACCAACAAGTAAAAAAATCATTTTTTTTCTTCAATGTAAAATAAAATTCTGAAATATATATTTTTCTAATAGGCTGTAAATTTTCGGTGGAACAGTGGAGTGAAATTTACAATTTTCACTGTAATAGTAATGAACCACCTATAAACTTTTGCACATTCACAACATTTATTGGTTTACACCTTTACACTATTGAAATTTGGTACTAAGGGAAATACCAATATATTAAAATGAGAAAACAAAATTTTTCAGAATGGGCTGGTATTTGCTGACAGTGATGTTTATGCGAGGAGAATTTCATAGCCACACTTGACCCCATACTGAAACTCCAATGCCTTTGTAAAAGTGGGTGCATTGCTTGCAGCTCAAGGCATTTTGGCCTCAAATGTACTTTCTTTATGCATAGTAGCTTAAGGTTATTGAAAAGATCTTAAAATCTGTCATCAGAATCCAGATATAGGAAATAGCTTGGAGTCAATGACCTCATATTTATCCTAAAGTGACCGTTGGTAAGTATTTAATATGTTCCCTAACTTGTTATCGTACTTCTATATTGCAGGAGAAACAACCGTTTGAGCGGATTGAAGTATCTAGGCAGCAGGCTCTAGACATGTTTTCAGAGAACAATTTTAAAGCAAGTACTGTTGCATTCAAAATATCATTTAAATGGTTTTGTGTCTTTTATTCCGTCATAAAAAGATGAGTATTTAATTTTCTTCAGGTTGAAATCATTAATGAACTACCAGAAGACAAGACCATAACAGTCTATAGATGTGGGCCGCTAGTCGATTTGTGTCGTGGACCACATATTCCAAATACATCTTTTGTGAAAGCATTTGCTTGCTTGAAGGTGATACATAAGCAGATTAGTAGAATTCCCATGTGCGCAGGACGTTGTTGTTAATAAATTGGTCTATATTTGCAGGCTTCATCAGCCTATTGGAGAGGGAAAAAAGAGCGAGAAAGTTTGCAAAGAGTGTATGGGATATCTTATCCGGATTCCAAACGATTGAAGGTATCATTATTGAATGTTTTGTTTTAATTGGTACCATATCTGTGACTAGGGATGTACTACTATTTAGCTATGGAATGACGTAGATATGAGGAGGCATACATATTTATCCCAAAAATCACATTATGGAACATGCTTGTACATTTTAGTATCATTTACTTTTTCAACAATAAGTTATGTATTATTAGTCATATTCTTTCACGTGTAGGTGAATATTGCTACACACATACTGCTAACTTGCCATAATAGCTTGTAACATTTGTAAAAAATTGTAACTTTTCAAGGATATGTTAAAAAGTTGATGACCTACAGACGGAAGCATGGAGTTTTCGGTGGGAGTATCTAACGAGTGCTTGAGTATTGATGCATGTTCGATACGTGAAATTTTTATGAAAACAAAGTATCATTGTTACATAGATATCTAAGATGTTACACTGCGTGAAATTAGGTATAGCTTCCCAGGACCCCGGTTAAAATGTAAATAATCTCTTCTTCAACCTGGTTATGCTTGTTGAATATCTTGTTTATGATACCTGATTTTTGTGGTCTAGTTTATTGTTTCATCCATTAGAAATTTAGGACTTACCTTCTTTGTGAAATAATATTTTAGTTGTGATCAATGCCTGTTCAGTATAGAAGATGCTTAGCATTTCTTGGATGAAGCACATTGTCTAGATGTTGGGTCTTTGTTCCTGTTTAATATAGTAAATACGGATAACAGACCTTTCGCGGTCCAAGACCGATTTAAGATTAAGCTGATTAATCGGATTTAATCGGTGTACTTTTTCAAAGTATACATTTTTATACCCTCACTAATGTGAATTATAATAAATAACATATCTTGACAATAAAGATATAAGACAAGTATTATAGAGCAAATTATGTAATCATTTTCAAAATATCACACATTATAGAGCAACAACCACCACCACCCAACCGGACGACAATCACCATCCAACAGAACAATCTCGATGTATCACTTATTTCTCACCGATTTTTTGATGACTCACCGAGTTCTCACCAATTAATCGGCGACTCACTAATTTCTCACCGATTAATTGGGGACCGCTAAACCCAACCATTAAATGCTTAGTTCGGATCGTTCTATCCCAGATTTACACTAAATCGCCAATTAATTGCCACATAAATAACCCAAATGTATGTATGCGTGTGTATATATAGGGCTGTGCTATTAATGCAGCCTAGAATCGGCCAAAAAACGTTATGCGGGGCTGATCGAATCGCACAGGGTTGACTCGACTGGCTTTAAACGGAACCAGTAAAATCGGTAAAAAGCGGTCCAGGTAACTATAGGTGTTCCAACCTGCAAAATTAAATTCATTTGATTAATTAGTAAAATAATATATGACTATGATTACATATTTACACCCTTTTGATTAATTATTTATTTTGTAATCTATGACTATGATTAAATTTTAAAAATATATACTTTGAAAAAATTGTCCGCATAATTCCGCTTAGTCCCGCATAATTATGAAAAATCGTAATGCGGTCCTGACCGCTTTGCGACCGCTTTCCGCATTAACTGCATAGATATAGGGGTGTGTTTGTATATATATATATATATATTGTCTGCCTGATTGGGCTCACTAAAATATGAACTCTTGTTTCAACAGCACTAGTAATACTTGGATAATAGCTATTTCTTAGACGCTTAATAGCTAGCTTTTTATAGGCAATTTAAAGGAATAGGCAAGCATGTGCTTTAGGATAGTGAATTACATGTTCCTCCAATCTGAATCTCGAGTTTTAAATCACAAGTTGAGTTCTTTAATTATGTACATTCATGCAGGAGTATCTCACTCTGCTTGAGGAAGCAAAGAAATATGATCACAGACAATTGGGAATAAAACAAGAGCTTTTCTTTTGGCACCCGCTTAGGTAATATATGAGTAATTTCCTGTCATTTCTATACATATAAATTTGAGGTTAGTATTCTTAATTGCATCTCTTTCCAGCCCCGGAAGTACATTCTTTTTGCCCCATGGATCTCGAATTTACAACAAATTAATGGAGTTCATAAGAGGTCAATACAGAGAGAGAGGCTATGAAGAGGTTTGTGTTTTCTCTATGGTTATTCAGTTATTCTCTAATTGGTGATATTGGAGACATTTTCTTTATGGTTTGTGTTCTCTTTGGCAGGTTGTAACACCAAACATGTACAACATGCAACTATGGGATATTTCTGGACATGCTGAAAACTATAAGGAGAACATGTTTGTATTTGAGGTGAGGTTTTATTAGTGTATGTGGTGCTATGCGTGGAGGTTATGATTTCATCAAATCATTTAATGACTGATCGTCTTAGTTAATTTTCTGTACTGGGTTTTCCCACAAAGTTAAACCACAAAATGTCTCTTGCATCATCTTGTCCTCAATAAGGTGGGAATCAATCTCTATTTCCATTACCCCTTTTTTGTTTGCTCCCATGTAGTGGTAATCTGTACCACAGTAGGCTTAACAATATATTTAATCTAAGTTTTTAGTTATTAATTTAATTTAATAATTTATTTATTAGGTGTGTCCTTTGCTTTATCAGCCATGTTTATGCTGTGTTCAATTGATATACCATGCCTTTTACAGGTCGAGAAGCAAGAGTTTGGACTTAAACCGATGAATTGTCCTGGGCACTGCTTGATGTTTGACCACAGAGTTCGCTCATATAGAGGTAATTTTGTTGTTTAGTTTTTGTTGACTATTTCTACGGAAAGAATGATATTTGCATATAACAGTCTATTTCCTCCCCTGCTCATTTTTCTTTTCAATATCTCTGTGGGTTTCTTAAACCATACTGCAAAAATGAATTTTGGGTTCCAAATCTTATGTACTTTTTCTATTCAGTGCAAGGACACATCGTTGCTTTACATGGTTATCAACTGTCAAATGTGATGACAATTAATCATCTTAAACTTTCCTATTGGGAGTGGTGACATTGTGTCTCCCACGACAAGGAAGGCACAAGATACAAAGTAGAAGACAAACCCTGGCTTTGCAATCTTCAGGAGAAGTTGAGGGAAACCATAGTCTCCCTGCCATCCCCAAGAGGACACAGATCCAACAATATTGGTGATACATTGTAGTTTGTTGGACATTCATTGATAAAAGTCACCTATGTATGTGACATAATTTGGATAGTTCATGTTCTTTGGAAATATCATGTTATATTGGCATTTTATTCAATTTCATTGACCCCACTATGATGTAGAATGGACAGTCGCACGACGCACGATCATCCTAACCGACTTGATAGCATCTTTGAGCGCATTCATCGCATACATGCCGATGCCATCTTCAAAAACTTCATCTCCCTCCTAAAAATAATTCTTTGGAATCAAAGATTTGCTTGAAGCCAAATCACTCAAGCCTCCTGGTGGCCCTAGCTTCCACATTTCAGCCTCCATAAGTTTTTCTTACCTACCTTCGCTGTGTTAAACAATGACACGAAGCTGGATATGAGTAGATGTTGGTCAAAAACTTCTCTCATTCACAATGAAAACACACACACATGCCGATCTAATTGCTTCCCCACCTACTATGACTTCTCCCTCTTCCAGATTGATCTGGATTCCCCTTCTTTGTGAGGCCTCCCATCCTTCAAACCACTAGGACGATGAGAGACAAGATGCAAGTCTTTCGAGTCTCCCCCATTCCTATCCCTGTTTGATATTTTGTCACAGGAAGAGTTTGAGCATTACTTGAAGAAGACTCCTTATACAAGGGGCTAGTGGACTTGATATTGGGCTTGAGTTTCATGTTTCTAAAATTTGAGCAGCAAATATGGCTGAGGGGCTAGTGGACCTGATATGGGGTTTGTATTTTATCTTTCTGAAATTGAGCAGCAAATGTAGACCTTAGGGGAATATATTTTTAATGAGAATGAATGTAGACCCAAATGGACCCGGTCCACTCAAACGGTATACTTTCAACTCCTCTAGTCTTGGACTTCTATTGGTCGCATTGCCAATTTAGTATAGGGTCAAGACCATCAGATTTTAAACCCATATGGATTCATTTTGGATTTCAAAATTCCAACTGCTAGATGCTCATAAGCGGCCCCTGATTGATCTTAGAAACAAAGTCTTTAGAAGGTCTGCAGATTGACTTGCTCCTGCCACATTAATCTTCCTTTGAAATTACTGAATTACCCTGTCTTCAACCTTCAAAACTGAGACGAAACTGAAGTTCTGAACGGGTCTGAGCCTAACCAACAACTATATCCAACATCCCCCAATTAATTCCGATGAGAATGTTTGGACTTGTCCAAGCATTGTCCAACTCCCAATCATAAAAAAACCAGAATTTTTTATTTTTTGGTTTTAAGTCTCACACTTAACTTTTAAGCAATTAATACTAACTTTTAAGCCACTAACATCATGTGGATGGCACATTCCATTTTTATTCAATTGCGGAAAATTGCTAGATGGTAAAGAGAAACCAGGACTCAGTTCTATAAAGTAAGTGACTAGACGAGTTTCTACTATACTGGGATTCTGGTTGTATGCCTGTTAGCTTCTTATGTGTTGTCATTTTAAATGCCTGCGATATACGGCTAACCAAACGTGAACTTTGTTAGTGAATCGAATCCAAATAGAAATTTCAAATGATTTTTTGTGTTAGTGGCAGGTCAGTAGAGTTAAACTCCCCAACTCAATTGCCTGGTCGTGCCGTGTTGACACGATGTTGGACGACCTGGCTAATTTCGTGTTGTTTCATGTTCAGCTTGAAATTGACGCCCCTAAAATTGCTCGAGTCTATGGATCGTGACCCATTCTTAGTATCTGACTGCTTTTCTTCGTGTCTCCTTTTTTCACCGAATCAGCAGCCATGCCATTTATTCTATTCAATGTCTGACTGTTTACTCTTTTTGGGATGTTATTTAGAGTTGCCACTTCGACTAGCCGATTTTGGAGTATTGCACCGAAATGAAGCAAGCGGTGCACTTACTGGATTAACACGTGTGAGGAGATTTCAGCAGGTATTTTTTTATCCATTGGTATGCATTTTCAGTTAATATAGAAAATAATATTGGATTGACCCTGCAAAGTGGTTTTTGTTCGCATATGCACTGCTTCAGCATCAGATGAATGTTGAAGCCTACTTCTTAGCCATGGAGCTTGCTTTTAGCCTTTGTAAATATGATTTTTGATAAAATATAGTTGTTAGCCATGTGAGCTATTAACCCTTTGTACTTGCTCATATGGGGCTAGTATTTACCCTCAGCTGATACACATTTATTATATGCTTATGCTGTTTCCTTATAGTTGTTAGCCATGTGAAAGTTGTGTAATAGTATTTTTTTTTTTAAAAATATGCTTATGTTGTTTCCTTTTAGTACATGATTTATGATATTGTCTGAATATCAGCTATTTTCCTAAAAAAATATTGTTCAAATTCTTTCACAGGATGATGCTCATATCTTCTGCAGGGAGTCTCAGGTACTTCTTGGCACTTGGCAAATGCTAGTAGGATTACTTTAGTTATTGTTATTATTATTACTATCATTATTAATAATACTATTTTCTTCTGGCGGTAACCTCTATGTTTTTATCTTTTCAGATTAAAGAAGAAGTTAAAAGTGGATTGGAGTTCATAAAACACGCCTATGATGTCTTTGGGTTCACATTTGAGCTGGAATTATCCACAGTAAGGAATTTTTCATCTATTCACTTACATGTGTGAGAAGTATGCTTGTATGATTACATAGCATACTCCCTTCGTGATAAATAAATCCAAGTACATTTTGAAGTGTAATATAAGTACTCTTGATGAAGTAAATAATTCAAATAGAATTATGATTTAAACCTTGGCGATGAAGCTTCAAGTATCGTAGTAAGTACTTCAGGATCCAGTTTTGGAGGTTGTGGTAATCTTGTCCAATAGGAGTAAGTCAGTAAACGAACCCTCATCGGAAGTGTTTTTTTTCTAATATGCCCCTATTTTCTATGTACCTAATTTGGTATACCTAAGATGCTGTTTTGAACAAGCTCTTATTTTCGATGTACTGGTATACCCAAGATCGTAAAAGTGGTGAGAGATTTTTTGTGGTGCTTTGCATTGGCGACAAGGATAAAGTATTCCATGCCTTGAATTGGGGTTTGATTTTCATTTCTATGGTAGTGGCTATGCAAATTGTTGTGAATGAATCTACGAATAGGGACAGTCTTTACGAAAGCAATATTAGGGATAAATATGATCCAAATGGAGTATATTGATTTCAGTTCTTTGATGGTGTTCATCAGACATGAAGTGTCATTATGAGGGGAGTCTTCCAAAGATTGTTTCCCTGTGCTTTATTTTGCAACCTTGAGATGACATACTTTATTGAGGCACAGGGCCAAGCGAGGAGCTCCATCCTAGCATCACGCCTCATGTCGGTGTAGGCGAGAGCCTAGGCTAGCCTCAAGGTTGAGGTACCCCAAAAAAATATGCCTTCTAAAGTAATCAAATGAACATACAATCCTAATAAATCTAGCACACCAAACCATTTAAGTATTATCTTAAATTCATCATTCACATCAAGTCACTATTCTAGTAATAAAATGAGCCTATCTCAATATATTGTATGGCTAACTCCATTTAACCATTACTCTGCCCCAACCTCAAATCTCTAACCTCAACATCCTCTTCATCTTTGAACAAGTCATGCCTTCTTGTATCTACATCATTGTATCAATGTGGTGTTCTAGTTGTCAATCAATGAAAATGTGGGTGTTCGACTGTGCTATTAATGCGGCCTAAAATCGGCCAAAAAATGGTATGCGGGGCTGACCGAATCGCACAGGGTTGACTCGGCCGGCTTTAAACGGAACCAGTAAAATCGGTCAAAAGCGGTAAAAAGCGGTCCAGGTAACTATAGGTGTTCCAACCTGCAAAATTAAATTCATTTGATTAATTAGTAAAATAATATATGACTATGATTACATATTTACACCCTTTTGATTAATTATTTATTTTGTAATCTATGACTATGATTAAATTTTAAAAATATATACTTTGAAAAAATTGTCCGCATAATTCCGCTTAGTCCCGCATAATTATGAAAAATCGTAATGCGGTCCTGACTGCTTTCCGCATTAACTGCATAGGTGTTCGGAAGGATGAAAAACGTACAATACTGGTGAAAAATCTCAAAGATAGGAGGAAAAAGCAAGTGAAGGAGAGAGAAGACGATAAACAACTTGTTGGTCAAGGCAAACAACCCTAGGAGGAAGCGAGGCGGTTGAGGCAATGGCTTATGCTAGCTTATGCCTAGGACCATATCATGTTTGTATTACTACGTTAGTGAGGCGGCTAGGTTTTGCATCACACAGGTGATTGCTTAGGCTAGCCTTGATAGCACAACATATTTCCATGAATTTTATTTTTGGGATTCCCATCTTAGGTGTTCAACTGTTTCTATTGGGGAGATATGCACTCGTCAACTCTCCCAGGCTTGTTGAAGAAGTTGAATTTGTGGTAGAAGGGGATATATGGGTTTGGAAGGGTGATAGTGTGATAGGGATAATTGTTAGTCAATTAGCTATTTCTTTCGAACTTTGGCTTTTGAGCCATCTTTCCACGGTAGTGTACCTTATTTTCAAGGTCGAGTTGGTATGGAAAAAGGAGATCCCTTTTAAGGACATCATTTTTTCATGTGATTATTGATGCAGGAAAGGCTTCCTTCATTCCTTGAAAGAATGACTATGGATCTTTATGTTTCTTGCTCTTTGCATGGGTTGGAGATAGAAATTATACCCCCTTCTTCCTTCATTTTCAAGTCTTCCCCGTCCATTTGGTTTGGTGTGGGTAAATTCTTTTGGAAGTTGATTCCTTGTGCCATTTGTTGGGATATGGAAGGCTGTGATGGGAGTATGGAAGGATGCAATGGGAGAACTTTGGAAGAACACGTTCATTGATGGTAGGGGTTTTGATGGAGATTTTGTGTATCTTTGGCATTGAGACTGCTCACATATTTGTCGTAGAGGTATTCTCTTTTTGCGTTATATGGCATTGGCAATTACTAATTAGTATTGTTTTAGTTTGGGTATGAAGGTTCCAATTATAGTTATCTCCCAATAATATTGAACCAAAAAAAAGGTAATAACTGTACACCTCTGCAGTTAAAACCGATAACGGACCCATAACGGTCCAAGAGCGTTACTTATAGGTTATAACGGGATAGTTTTTTTAAATATATTTTTAATACTCCCACAAAATATTAATGTATTATAGAGTAAAAAAAAGTAAATCATGTTCATAATATTAAATTCAAAAAAAAAAAAACATTAATAAAAACACCTTCCCTTCGTATAAGTGAGATTGCCACAGAGAGTGCAATCGATTTTTCGTCTTCTTTCCTTCTACTCTCGTTCTCGGTCAAATGACGAGGTCTGGTTCTCTGTCGATTGGTGACGGCTAGCTCAAGTCCTTTCCTATGACTCTAGGGTTCTCGTTCGATTGGGAATGAAATGGGTGATTTTTTTTTTAAATGTATTAGAACAAAGCATAAAACGGGGTTATTAAAAAAACACTTTATTTCAATAACGGTCATATAACGCCGTTATATTGGAATTGTGATACCATAACGTGATAATGTCACAACGTAACGGCTCACCCCGTTAAGAGTTATATCGACGTTATAACGCCATTTTAACTGCACAGCTATACACCAATAAATTGATTCAGGATCGTTAAAGTTTTTATGTGCAATTTGTTATTGGATACTGTTATCCTTTTTCCGTATCTATATCTATGCGGATGTGGTTTGAGTTTCCGGGAAGCAAGTCGAATCTAGATCCATATGTTGGTAGTTGTAAAATAAACACTGAATGTGGATCTGTCAAAATCTGAACCTTATCCGCCCATTTTATGCCCTAACCCCCTTCCTTTTTTCTTTCCCCCTCTCTTTTATCGTTATCGTCCATGTTGATTTGTTGACTTCTCTGTTTATAACTTGAGATCATCTTACACCTCGTCTCTACATCAAGAGAATAAATCAAATAAACCAATGAGGGACATTTAGTCCTTAAAACTTACGTAACCATTTGCCAATCAAGTTTGATTCCTAAAACAAAAAAACTTAATCACCCGCCCCACCCCCCCCCCCCCCCCCCCCCCCCCCGCGCTTTTACTTTTGAAACATTGTTAAGAACCAATAATTTTCGTGGATGTGAAAATATACAATGCTTTTACTTTTGTTCAATCTTGACGAAGAAATGTTATGGGATATCTCATGCATAAATCCAATATCGTGAGCATTGATGCATTTTTACTGGTGGAAAGAAGAATCACTCGTACTATTAATTAATGAAAAGTTACTGTGCTGCTGCATAACTCCATTTTTCCTATCCAAGGCTCCTTATATCCTGGCTCTTTTATTTATTTATTTTCCTGTACACCCACTGGGAAGTTTGCAAATACACCATCTTTTTGCGAAGACAATCGAATTACATTACTTGCACCAAATCGAGTCAAGTTTGATATTTGTAGCACTCCATAGTGAAAAATAATCAAATACTGTATTGAAGATTTTTTGAGCGTCACTGCCAACATTAAATTAATTACCGTATTTGATGGTGTGTAAATTATGAATTGTTTGTATGATTTAAGTAATGAAACAATATTCACGAAACATCAATATGATTTGAAAATTTTAGGTAGTCGTATCTCGTATGCTGACAATGACATGTTTTGTAGTGACAAGTTATCTTTGTTTTCGACAAGTGGATTTTTTTTCACCGTAAATATGTTTCTCAAGCTGTAAACAATTGAGTCCCTTGATATATGTCAACATAATACGTATAGTACTCTGAAACTAAATTCTATTGATTTGCTTAGAGCTGCGTCTGTGGTCACATTTCCTTTTATTGTATGGAACTCATCTAAGGTGTAATTGATTATTTATATCAGTCTTTCTACAATTGAAAGTGGTTGGTATAATATGTACTAGATCTTCTTTCATGTTAGTGCATTAGGATGATCTTATAATTCTCATCTTATTCTGATTTCATGTTGCAGAGACCAGAGAAATACTTAGGAGACATAGAAACATGGGACAAGGCTGAAGCTGATCTCAAAGAAGCACTGGATGACTTTGGTAGGCCATGGCAGGTACTATTGTTTCTTTGACCTTTTTAGTTTGATACCTGAGAAATTCTCAATCAGCTTTGATACAGAATCGGTTACTTAAACTAATATACAAAGCAGCTCATTTTGTACAATGTATCAGAAGACAGGGGACAGTGGCATGTGTAATTTTGGTTTTTGTCTTTAGTTCAAAGGCACATTAATTTGATCATTTATCTGCTTACATTTTATGTAGATAAATGAAGGAGATGGTGCATTTTATGGACCAAAGATAGACATTGGGGTTTTTGACGCATTGAAGAGGAAATTCCAGTGTGCCACTTTACAGGTTATAATTGGTTGTATTTTTATTTATTTATTTATACTGTTATTCCTTACAAAATTATTTCGGTGCTTTATAATTGAAAATTCATGGTTTCAGCTGGACTTTCAACTTCCTCAACGGTTCAAGCTCTCTTATTCGGCAGAGGATGAAGCTAAAAGGGAGACACCTGTTATGATACACAGGGCGATCCTAGGCTCTGTTGAGCGTATGCTTGCAATACTTTTGGAGCACTACAAAGGGAAGTGGCCCTTCTGGCTAAGTCCGCGTCAGGCCATTGTTTGCCCCGTGTCTGAGAAATCACAATCATATGCGCTACGGGTAAAGAATGGATTTCTAGATCAGTTAGTTCTGGATGGCACTCTATTAGATAAATTGCACAAGTTGTGACACGATAGATTTTTTTTGGTTAGGCGTTGATAAATTGTGTTATAATTATGTAATGATAAACTGTGTTAACATCTATCCTGATTGTGCTAGTTACAATAGTAGGGAGATGTGTGGGCACATAGAGATCTTCTATAGCACTTCAATGCCCTAAAGCCCCAAGTTTAATATCTAATGGTTTATATGGTATATATCTGATATTTCTGAGGTAAAGGAATATAATGTTCCTTTCTTGTATAGGTACGGGACGAGATTCATCGTGCTGGTTACTATGTTGATGTTGATGCTTCAGATAGAAAGATTCAGAAAAAGGTAATATATGTCACTTGCTTTCATTACTTGCACAATCTTTTTTGTTCCAAAACACTTGGTAGATGCTGTGTCCATTATTTTCATTTGTGTTCCAAGTGCCCTCATGGAGTCTTCTTTAAGCACACTATACCTATTGTTTCGTCATTCTCTTCATTTTGGGGAACAGGGATGAAATCAATGTCAACGATGGTTTGTGTTTTGTATATATAGCATCGATCTGAAGACTATGAAGCAGCGAAATGATGTAATATGGGTTATTTATTTATTTAATTTTATAATGCGAATAATTGGGCTCGTCGATATTAAAGCCCAACTAAGAGTACGAGTCTGTAGGATTAGGTTTAGGATTTCATTTTGTTTAAATAGGCCGTAAAATAAAGTTGTAACAGATTTAGTTTTGAGCATTTAGAATTATTATTGATGTTCTGGAATTTTGTTAATCGACTAAAGAAGGAAAAGGATTGAATAGAAGAACACCTGAGCATTTGGTGATCCCAGATGTGATGATTTGGTTTGTATGCATCAGCTGAATCCTTTAAAAAGTGATCGACTTGAATGTCAATGTACCCAAATTAGCATAAACACATGTTGCATTCAGGAAGCCTTTCATCTTTTTTTGCATTTGCAGGCGACTCATGATTCGATTTGGGTTTCTGCAGGTACGAGAAGCTCAGCTTGCGCAGTTCAACTATATATTGGTTGTTGGTGAGGAGGAAGCAAACACCGGACAGGTTTACCTTCACATGCATTGTTTTGGTTTTTTTTATTCTTTCATATAGAGTTACTGTATACATCTTGAACCAGATTCTTCTTTACTTTCCCATACAAAGGGTTGTATGGTCTATTTCTATAGATCATATTGGTGAAACTGTTGTACTTGCCAATGGTAGCCTGGTTGGATGGTTAAGACTGTGGTGGTTTAATACCCCATGTCTTGGGTTCTATACCTACCGACGGCACGCTTGCCTTTCAAAAAAAAAAAAAAAAAACTGTTGCACTTCCTGGTGTTAGCTTTTGTGGCAGCAATTGGTTTTTTAAAATCACCAAAAAAAAACATATAATGCTCAACTGCCTCAGTCCCCACGATTAAGTTTAAGACAAGTTACATCTCTCTTGCAGATGTGTGAATTTTTAGTTGCTAGGTTGTCTTTAAGAGGAACCTCTAACTAGAGGTAAATGTTTTATTATACTTTTGCTAACATCTGATGGTATGCGGAAGCAACCTCTAACTATCTGACTAGAGGTTGTAGCCAAAATATCGGTCCGGACAAATATTGACATGTTTTTGAATAACCAGACATTGCGTCTGATTCAGAGGTGTAAAACAAACACCCTCTTAATTGTATTGTGTATTCCAGCTCTCTAGATTTGCTTCTAGATGTGTAAAAGTGCACTTTCAACCTGTTAGCTAAGTAATGAAAAAATAAACTTCAACTTAAGCTAATAAATGGTCTCGAGTCTCCTGACTAGGTTATGAAGATTATATGGTGTCATATAAACAGCTTTGTGCTAGATGCAGCCTTAGCATCTGCTCGCTTTATCCAATTTTGGTTTGCATGTATTTTTTGAATATTTTAATAATTTATTTACCTCCAATGCTTTTGGATGCAAACACAATCAAATTTTTTTTAATACATTTTAAACGCAGGTGAGTGTTCGGGTGAGAGATAAGGGAGATCATTCAGTTATGAGCATTGAAGACTTGCTCTCGCATTTTGAGAAAGAAACAGCAGCTTTCCATTAGATTCCATGTTGCAGCCGTTGGAAGAGAAGCACTAGAGTGGGATTGTTCCTAAAGAAAAGTTATATATTGCACCACAAGTTGAAGACAATCATCGATGTCTGTATCTTTTAAGACAGACAGTGGATTCTTTTGATGTATTTTATCATTCATAATGTTACACTAACAGCAGAAAGGAGTTGGCCTTTGTTCCTTGTATTTCATGTTGGATATTAAATCACCCAAAGATGAACTTTGAACAAATCTAACAGAGGATATAGAACTTTTTGTTGCAGATGTTATCAGTTGTATTTCTGTTGAACATTTTCATTGCTTCCTCCTTTAGAACTCCTCGTTCTCACCAAACATTCTTTGTCAAACTTTTCTTGTTTGTATGCACTATACTTAGTGGAGTCTGTTTTGATTTTTTTTTCTTTTTTTTGGGAAAGTGAGCTGGGTTTTTAAGAAAGAAACCATTCTGCAGGTGGGTCTCGAACTTAGGACGTGAGAGACAAACTCACACAACCCTAACCACTAGACCATAACACCATGATTACATGGATTATGCCACAAGTCAAATACAAAAGTATGAAAACATGTTATGTAGTTTGTTCTGATTACGTAACATGTTTTCATACTTTTGTATTTGACTTGTGGCATAATCCATGTAATTTCGACAGCTGATACCCTAATCCAGTATGATTTGATCAATACTTGATCCAGGTCAAGTCTTTGTTTATCGTCTATTGTAATGCAACATTCTCAGTCATACCGCGTTGATTAACTTGTGGTTATTCAAACAGCTTGTTACTTGCTGGATCGTTAATAGCCAAACATCTAAAACCATTTGCATTTTTCTAAAAGTGATTATTTTATGGATAATTAATCGACGCAAAATTATGTAAAACAATTTAGTTGAATGAAACTTGCCGTCCCATTCACCCTTTGCGTCAGTCTCTCTCAGTTTCGCATGCAATCATCGACCATATATTCTTTGTTTATTTTGTTCAGACATTTATGTTTTCCTGTATGTGTGGTCAGATCTTCGAAAACTAAGTCATGGTCTTTATTGAATACTTGGAATGCGTTATACCGTTTAACTAACAATCTCTCTCACTTCTACCTACTATTTTTATTTTTTAAGTCATGGGTACATATCTTATGCATCCTGCCTGCTGGCTTTCCATTGTAGAAATGTCTTTGATTTCAGGATTTTCATCTCTACTTCTACTTCTTCTTAGTAGACCTGTAAACGAGATTGGATTAACCTATAACCAAACCATTAAAGGAAAGATATTCTCTCCAATTCGGATGGATTAAATGTGTGAAAAACCTTTTATGAACTCGTCACATGATTGTCATCCAACTTAACACAAGGTACCACCTAGAAGTTTATGACCAGATAATGAATTAATGATTCTCGATCAACCCATATCTTAGATCATTTGCCAACTTGCCAAGCTAACCCTAAACAGCCGTCAACAACTTGAACCATAAAGGTCTTACTAAATTGACACATCAACGGCTACGACCTCTCTCGCGTATGATACAAGAAACACATTATTTATCAATCATATCAGATAACAGTAGACATTAGTACGCGTGACAAGTTGCTGAAGACGACCCAGAGGGATAGGTAGATTGCCAGATACGTGGGTCACGTTACCTTATTATTAGATTATCAAAGTCATATCAAATGTCCCTAAAAAAGCATAAAAGCTAAAACATCACTCGTTCCACGTGGCAAAGTATACACGGTACATCTTTCTTCTTAGTTATATCGCTGTCACTCTTCAATGTATCTAGACTATACCACCATTTCCATCGCAACTTCCTAATTTCTCTCTACAAACCAATCAAACTTAGAGACCTATAAGATATAGCTTGAAGTTGAGAGAGAGAGAGAGATTTCAAGGGCCAATTTGAAACAAAAGTGAATTTGTAATCAAACCATACCATGGCGGCTGAGAACAAGAACAAGAACAAGAGCAATAGCAATAGGAGAGAAGAGAAGAAAGAATCACAAGCATTGCTACTGGGTAGATATGAAATCGGGAAACTTCTTGGTACGGGAACATTTGCGAAGGTATACTATGCTAGGAACATCAAGACAGGAGTGAACGTGGCGATCAAGGTTCTTGACAAGGAGAAGATCTTGAAAGGCGGTCTAATGGCACACATCAAGCGTGAGATCTCCATCTTGCGCCGCGTTCGACACCCCAACATCGTCCAACTCTTTGAAGTCATGGCCACCAAGGCCAAGATCTACTTTGTTATGGAGTTCGTGAGAGGTGGCGAGCTCTTCAACAAGGTTGCTAAAGGGAGGTTGAAGGAGGAAGTAGCCAGGAAATATTTTCAACAACTCATCTCAGCTGTAGCGTTTTGTCACGCTCGAGGTGTATTTCATCGTGACTTGAAGCCGGAGAATTTGTTATTAGATGAAAATGGTGATCTCAAGGTATCGGATTTTGGACTGAGTACTGTCTCTGATCAAATGAGGCAAGATGGTTTGTTTTATACCTTTTGTGGAACTCCTGCCTATGTTGCACCTGAGGTTCTTGCAAGGAAGGGTTACGATGCGGCGAAGGTGGATATATGGTCTTGTGGCGTGGTATTGTTTGTTTTAATGGCTGGGCATCTGCCCTTCCATGATCAAAACATCATGGTGATGTATAAGAAGATCTATAGAGGCGAGTTTCGGTGTCCTAGATGGTTTTCGCCGGATCTCACCAGGCTTCTTATTCGGCTTCTTGATACGAATCCGGATACTCGAATAACAATTCCTCAGATCATGGAGAATAGATGGTTCAAGAAAGGGTTTAAACATGTCAAATTCTATATTGAGAATGATCGCTTCTTTAATCCGGATGACTGTGACATTGATTCATCTTCAGAGGCATCGGTTTCGGAATCAGAATGTGAAGCTGCCCCTAAACCGCTAGGATTACCTAGACCAGCTAGCTTGAATGCGTTTGATATTATATCCTTCTCGCGGGGTTTTGATCTTTCCGGTTTGTTTGAAGAAAGTGGGGATGAATCAAGGTTTGTGTCCGGTGCACCAGTGTCAAACATCATTTCTAAATTAGAAGAGATTGCCAAGGTTGTTAGCTTTACGGTGCGAAAGAAGGATTGTAAAGTGAGCTTGGAAGGATCGAAAGAAGGTGCTAAAGGACCATTAGCTGTTGCTGCGGAGATTTATGAGTTAACACCATCTTTGAGAGTGTTGGAGGTGAAGAAGAAAGGAGGGGATAGAGGAGAGTATGAGAATTTCTTCAATCAAGAATTGAAGCCTGGATTGAAGAACCTTATGTATCTTGATGAACCTCAACCATCATTAGTATCAGAACATCTTCCTTCGGATTCGGAGTAACATGAAACATCGGACAAGTATGTTTGTATTGTCACCCCAATCCAACTTTGTATAATTTTTATGTTTGTAATATAGATTTGGTTGTGTTGTTTTTCTTAGATGTTTTCTTGTTTGTTATATGTAACTGGAGGACTAGTTAGACATACAAAGAGAAAGAGAGATGGTAACTCTCCTGAATCTACTCGAAATTCAGTCTTTGTGATACATGCATGTCTCACTGGATTCAAAGTTATTTCAAA
Source organism: Berberis vulgaris (assembly GCA_963556465.1). Lineage (NCBI taxonomy): Eukaryota > Viridiplantae > Streptophyta > Magnoliopsida > Ranunculales > Berberidaceae > Berberis > Berberis vulgaris. Next base: position 20,848,633 of record OY747125.1, read on the forward strand.
TATTGAATTGAAGGGTGAAAGAAAGTTGGGATTCTATACAAGTTTGAAAATTTGATTATACATATGGGTTTTGCTTCAAAGTTTTCGCATTTGTTCGACCCGCTGTGACCTAGTGATATTGCCACTGTTAAACCACTGAACCATCACACTTTTGACCTACTAATAGAAAGACAACGGAATGTGGCCAGAATGTTTATTTTAGGCCTAAAATTCAAATTTTATAACAATTAGTGCATTTGATTATCATGGTATTATGAATGACTTCTTGTTATTACAAGGCAAAATGGGATTGGTAGGATGCAAGTAGGGCCAAAAATAAAATTAGAAAATGGTGTGGCCGTTGAATACAACAATGGACAATTTTGTCATCTATAATGTTGTTTTTAGTGTCCTATTAACATTTAAAACTTCGAATTGTCTGGAGAATGCGATTTCCCAATTTAATAAAGCTAAACTAGAAATTGCATGTGACCTAGAAAACACATTTTTGGAGAAAATATCTCCATCTACCTTTGTTGGGCAGCGAATTTCACCACACAAAGATAAAGTCTTAAAGAGGTGGTTCCTACCATTTTAAAACCATGGAGAAAAATGATTGTTGCTTCTTTCTTTATGTAAATATACCTAGGAATCGAGATGATATGTTCTTTCTTAATATTATATTATCAAGTTGCTCACCTACCCACATTACTTTTTTTTTTCTTAACTCCTTCCACTCAAAATGTGTCGGCTGGTTCCATCCTATGAACTAGTGATACCATTCGTCACTACTCAACCACTGAACCATCTCATATTTGGTGACGACAAATATTACTTACACTCAGGCGCGGATTTACTAAGGGGCGAGGGGGGGGGGGGGGGGGGGCAACTCCTCTACTTTCAAAATATTTTTAATAAATATTTAGCATTACAAAAAAGTCAATTATATAATGTTTAATGCAATATGATTATTGTTCATTCAATTATTTACATATGTTTCTATTGGTGCAGTGGTTGGAAGTTTACCATTTTTAGCGAAAAACCCGAGTTCGATACTCTTCTCTTTATTCACCTAATTTTTTTTTTAAAATTTTCAATGCAATTTTATTAATAATTGTAAACATAAAAAAATCGTTTAGTTTAATAAAAACTTATTTTCGATCATTTTGGAGCGTATGATTTTTTTATTATTTTCAATGCAATTTTATTAATAATTGCAAACATAAAAAATTGTTTGGTTTAATAAAAACTTATTTTCGGTCTTCTTGGAGCGTATGATTTTTTATGGCTATTGACAATTACTATTTTGATGATTGCTACTTGCATTCATAACTTTTTTTCTTACACAGCCACAACCACAACCATCCATTTTGTCTTTTTGCCACCATAACTGAAAAATGTTGTCAAGCGCAGTGTCTAGGGGTCATTTAATAGATTTTAACTATCTTTGGAATAACCATATTCCTCAACGTTTCTTTGTTTTCTTCCAATATTCTTCAGGAAAGCTTACTGTCTCCAGTCTCTTCAAATTTCCCTTGCAGGCATACTTGCAAATCAAAAGGAGATTGCAGAGGAATGTGCCTTTCGTGAGAAATATGAAAAAAAAAAAAAAACTCTTCTAACACTGTTTGAGTTACAATCTCTTCCAAAACAATGAAATCGAGGAAGAGACCATGACCCGGATGAGTCAATTCCATGAACAAATAATATTACTGGAGGAAAAAAAAAGTCATTTCTCACCTTATGAACTCAAACTAATCCTAAGCAAAGCGAAGCAAGCGCACTGGAGAAGAAGAAGAAGAAAAGCAAAGAGAGATGGGCCCTGGAGAAGAAGTTGGATCAATGAACTGAACTCAATCCACTAATCTTTGGCGTGATCTTGACCGCAAGCGCACTGCAGACTAAATCGTGGAGGAGCAGCTAGGTAGCATGGTAAGAAAACTGTGGATTGATGACCTTAGCTAGGATTTTTGTGTTTTTTATTTGTTCATTTTTCATGTATTTGTAGATGGAATTACATTTCAATATTATATAATATAATTTTGATTGCCCAATTTTGATGCCAAGTATACTTGCACTTTATTACTAATGTGGTTGGTTATGTGAATTAGAGTGCGATTTTAAAGAAATTCAGAGTCAGACTGATAGATAGATAGATAGATTAAAGGGGGGAAAAACGGGGACCCCTTTAAGCTGGATACTGAGGAATGACTTTAGAATAGAAGAGATGTTTGTTTGTGATTGAACTTTTTAGGTTAACACTTTTTCTAAGTACATGTGAAAATTTAGCTGTATGGTTAGCTTCTCGTGGGAGATCCTTGGACACTGAGAAATATGAATCAGTGTCGTGGAACATTCCTGCAAGTTCTACATTGACATGAAATCAGTATCCCATTTTTTGTATCTGAGTATTGATATTTATTCTTGATTGACGAAGAAAGTTCATTTCAAACTGGTACATACTCCTTATAAGAAATTCTTCAGTTTCCTATAGAATTGTTTGAGCTATATCTGTTCTATCAACTACTTGCAGAATTCATCATTTAAGCAGTTCATTTTATAGACATTGAAATTTATATATGATGTGGGAATTCTCTGTTATTAATTTTTTGTCATTGAAGATTTTGTAGCATCATATGTTGCATGATGGGGAATGGGTTTTTTGAGTTATCAGCTTAATATGAACATTGGAAGATCTATTTATGGATTATGGTTTTCTGGATTACTTTATAGTAGGGTTGAGATTTATATAATTAACATTGTTACAAACAACCTAGTTTTTTTATTAACTGAATGTTATGGACATGCTGTTCTCTTTATAAGCTGCATGCTTCCTTGATTATCCTTTGTAAGTCCAACAAATACTTTGCGAGCAGACTGCAGTTTAACTAGGTAATATTTTAGATGAGTAATTCTACATGGCCCGTGGTCATGGCCCGTCCCATGGGACGGACCCTCCCAGGCACGTGCCTTTGGGAGGGCGTCTCGCACGTGGTTTGCTTGCAAAAAAAATTTCTCTTGTTTGTTCTTCAAAAAATTTCTCTTGTTTGTTCTTCACTTCAGCTTCTTCACAGAGCAAGAGAAAGCCCTAACCCTTCTTCATCGACTCCTCCTCGCCAACTTCTCGCCTCCTCACTGCTCCTCCTCGCCAACTTCTCGCCTCCTCACTGCTCATCGAATCCTCCACTCCTCCTCACCAACTTCTCGCCTCCTCACTGCTCATCGACTCCTCCACTCCTCCTCCTCGACTGCTCCTCCTCCTCGTGGCTGCTGCTCCTCCTCCTCCTCCTCGACTGCTCCTCCTCCTCGCGGCTGCTCCTCCTCGCACTACTCCTCCTCCTCCTTCTTCTGGTACGTAATTTCACATCATATTTTTGTTTAACTTGAAAATTAGGGCTAATCCTGCATATTTATCAGTTTTTATTTAACTTGAAAATTAGGGCTAATCCTACATATTTTTGTTTAACTTGAAAATTAGGGCTTAACTTGAAAATTAGGGCTAATCCTGCATATTTTTGTTTAACTTGAAAATTAGGGCTTAACTTGAAAATTAGGGCTAATCCTGCATATTTTTGTTTAACTTGAAAATTAGGGCTAATCCTGCATATTTTTGTTTAACTTGAAAATTAGGGCTACTCCTTTATATGTTGAAATTATGCTACTGAAATTTTTGTTCAAATTTTTGTATGTTGAAATGTTTGTATGTTCATATTTTGTTAAATTATGTTACTGAAATTCATGATAATCCTCCATATTTTTTGTTAAAAAAATAGATTTGTTTAGATTTTGTTAAATTTATTTTTTGTATAAATCAATCATAATTTTACCGTAGTTGTAAAACATTTTAAAGATTACATATCTGATGATAATTACTCCTTTAATAGGTATATAAGGGATGGATAGTGTAGAAGATATTGAATTGATGGAGAATGAAAAAAATGTGGTATGTTCTGCAATATGTTTTATTTTAATATTTAATTACTTAAGTCTAGAATATTTGACACGTGTCATTTGTAGGGTTGTTCCCAGAGTGGATTCGAAGGATCTGAATATTTGACACCGCATTCAATAAATCCAAATACCCAGGTTTGTTTTTAATATATTTACTGACGCGTAACTATCATTTATGATTGTTTACTTATGATTTGTATTTGTGGACTTCAAGGATGAAACATTTGTGTCACAATCTGGTGCATTATCAGGAATGAATCATATTTATTCGCTCCTCTCACAGGTATTGCACTTATGATTTCCTAATATTGCAGTTATTTTGCAATGCAATTATTTATTATTTATTTAGTTATTTATTTTGGCAGACACCAACTTCAAACAACGACATGGAGTTGCCAGACTATAGCTGCTTGTGAATTCAAAATGTTTTCAAGTAAGGTTAGTTTCTTGTTCTTCCAGACTATTTAGTTGTTTGTGCATTCACTTTTCGCGCACGCTCCCCGAGCGGGATGAGCGGGATGCGTGCATTGGGACTTTTCGCACACGCATCCCTTAAGCATTAGTCTTTACATAGTAATCATGATATGAAGCTCAAGTTTTGTTATGCCATAAGCCATTTGCTGTTTCCACCATTGTTATAGTAAAATTAACTAAAAGAGTAGCGCCATAAGCTCAAGTTTTCGCAACTAGTCTCACTTGAAGAGTCACTAATTAAGCAACACTTGAAAATGTTGATAAACTCTTGCTTCAGCACATTTTCCATTGTTATTTACTCCACATTTGCTACTCTAATATTTTAAAAACTTCAAACTTACACATAAACTCATGTATTTCCTATCTAAGCCTGAGGTTTCATTTCATCTCACTGAGATGACCATTTTGATAGAAGGCTTTTCTCTAGCCTTAAAGACGAAAATGTTTTTATTTTGTACAATATCTGTGTATGTCTACTACACTATTTTCGGTGACTAATATATCCAAAGAGGTCACTAGCTAGTGATTTAACCAAATGATAATTTCAAAATGCATGCAGCATGTGCAAACAGATGGAGGAATGTTGTCCTTTTTTTTTCATTTATTTCTCTATGCAAACATTGTTGGATACTTGGGATGGGATGAACCCAAAAACTGAGTTGAGCTAAGCTAATTTTCCTAGATAGTCTAATGTGGTATATTTGAGGGATTTGTTTGATGAGCTTTTAAGTATAACAACCCTCATGGGATCAAGTTATGGTCTTGATGAAACCCCATGACATTCCATTCAATTTCCCATTCCCTGAGATCAAGTTATGTATGATGTTCATGTGTGGTTTTTTTTTTTTTTTGGCAATTTCTTAGGCACTAATGATGGATGAGACATTTACAAAGATACAGAAAGAAGAAGAGGAAGAGGTTTCACTGTGTAGCTTCAACAAGGATACAGGATTAGAAGAAGAGGAAGAGGAAGAGTCCATGCAGTACTGGACTGTTTGGCATCTCTTGTTTGGCATTGGCATCTCTTTTGTTGCTTCTTATGATACATGAAGAGAATGTGGACAATTGCTTCCCGTTTGTACTCTTTTGTTGCTTTTGAATGATACATGAAGAGAATGTGGACAATTGTGTATGTTGTTAAGATCAGTGAAATAAGTTGTTAAGACAATGAGTCAGTTCTAATTAAAGTTTTATAGTTTTCAACAGTCTTGATAGTTTACAACAGTTCTAATTACGTGATGCTTGAGAAATATGCCAATGCAGGAAACAGAGGAGCTCCAAATCATTTTTATACAGATTTGGAAACAGAAGAGAGATTGATTCATTTATTTGTAATCTCTTTATACAGATAGCATTAGCTATCTTTCTAATACAAAATCATTTTTCTCCTTCTGCTACACTTCTCTGCATTTTCACATCAGTTCATTCTAAACAGTCTGTTCATATATCATTTTCCATGCTTCTCTTTGTGAATCACCATTTGACAAAAGATGTTCTCTGAAGTATAGTTGATTCTGATCAATTGAATTTGCATTCAAGCTCCAAATCTGCAAACAAGAATCAAAATAAAGGTCAGTGTCTGACTGCTAATAGCAAAGCAGATCTGAATCACAATGTCAGAATGGCAATACTTGAATCAATCCTTTGTTCTCTATTCTCTCCTATTTGTGGTCTCAACACATTATACTCAAGTTATAATTACTCCTTTAGTAATCAAGTGCAACTCTCACTGGATCTCAAGTAAACTATGAACTTACATTGTACTCAAGTTATTCATTTAAAATTGTTTTGCATTTCTAGGAAAAATATTTCTGCCTTGGAATCATTCTGACAAATGATCACTTATCCAACCATCACAGAAAATCCCTCACTGGATGAAGTGATATCATAGGGAAAATGACTACATTATGTTCTCAGTTTTCTCATCGACCCATACAACATTCACAAATAATCAGATAAAATAGAACGTCTACCAATTTTGTTGTTTACAATCTCATTACAAACTTTGCAACAGGATTGTTTTTTATTAAAATTCCTCAAGAAACTGTAGATCTTAAAGCCATACTCTGGGGGGTGATACTAATATTTGTGTGAAAAAAAAAGACTGTTATGGTCGATTGTGATGCACATTTCATTTATTGCCCAAAGGAGGAGGAGCAGTGCGAGGAGGAGGAGGAGGAGGAGCAGCCGCGAGGAGGAGGAGGAGGAGCAGCAGCCACGAGGAGGAGGAGCAGTCGAGGAGGAGTGGAGGAGTCGATGAGCAGTGAGGAGGCGAGAAGTTGGCGAGGAGGAGTGGAGGATTCGATGAGCAGTGAGGAGGCGAGAAGTTGGCGAGGAGGAGCAGTGAGGAGGCGAGAAGTTGGCGAGGAGGAGTCGATGAAGAAGGGTTAGGGCTTTCTCTTGCTCTGTGAAGAAGCTGAAGTGAAGAACAAACAAGAGAAATTTTTTGAAGAACAAACAAGAGAAATTTTTTTTGCAAGCAAACCACGTGCGAGACGCCCTCCCAAAGGCACGTGCCTGGGAGGGTCCGTCCCATGGGACGGGCCATGACCACGGGCCAGCTAGATTTTTCGATTTTAGATACACAAACTCAGGATTTACAAACATCCATCATACATCTGTAAGGCTCCCAAAGTCACACTAGCTGTACAACTATTAGGTTGGGAAGGAAAAACCAAACCATAAACAAAAAAACAAAAAGATATAATAAGCGAAGGGAAAATATTGACAACGGGTATCATCATGATAGGAATAGGAAGTCATGTAAAAACTACCCAAAATCTCCAAAGTGATTGAACCTAAATAGATTGTGGCTGTTGTCTCAAAGTGATTGAACCTAAGTAGATTGTGGCTGATGTCGTTCACCATCTTGCCATTCCCATACTATATCCTTTAGAGAAGGCTTCAAGTCTTGGTCACAGAACTGGTTATATTCAAAGGTATCCCCTGCCACTTTCTTCATTTCCACCATGTGAAATGTAGATGTGAATTCGAAGATCTCTGCATTGATGGCAAGCTGTCCTTTTCTTCCATGTTTGTTGCTTTGTAATTTCATTGTCCCATCCTTCTTCTCCAAATCAAATCTTTTTTTTGCAATTTCCTCAAACTTTGATACAATTGTTGAAGCTGGCTTGGTTGTAGTAAATCTAGCCTCTGTTTTGTGTTCATTTTCCTTCTCAAACAAACCTGATAGATCAAATCTTGGTGATAGAGCTATGATGTCAAATGCATTTAAACAAGTCAGTTTCATGGAGTTCTCAGTGGCAGGTTTCTTGGCTGGATTTTCCTCAGAAGTAGAAGCAAACATATCCTGTACATCCCCGAGTTCAACCTTCTTTTCTTCTTCTCGTTGACGCCTGAGTCTCTCCACTGGCTTGAATCCCTTCTTGAACCAGGGGTTTTTCATGATCTTAGCTATGGCAATTCTTGTGACTGGGCTGGGATCGAGGATCCTTGAGAGAAGCTTTCGAACCTCAGGAGAAAACCATTGTGGGCACTTGTAATCTCCCTTCATTATCTTCCTGTACATGTCCATGAGATTGGAGTCATGAAATGGAAGATAACCTGCCAGCAGAACAAACAGAATAACCCCACAAGACCAAATATCAGCCTTTGCTCCATCATAGCCTCTCCCGCTAATGACTTCTGGTGCAACGTAGGCAGGTGTTCCACATGTTGTGTGAAGGAGACCATCTTGCCGCCGTGAATCCCACAAAGCACTGAGGCCAAAGTCGGAAATTTTGAGGTTTCCATTCTCATCGAGTAGGAGATTCTCTGGTTTGAGATCACGGTGGTATACCCCTCTGCTATGACAGAAATCGATTGCTCCAATCAATTGCTGGAAATACATTCGTGCAGCATCTTCCTTTAGCTTACCTTTGGCAACCTTATTGAAAAGCTCTCCACCTTTCACATACTCCATGACAAAATAGATCTTGGTCTTACTGCCCATAACCTCATGAAGTTGTATGACATTTGGGTGTCTTACAAGACGCATTACAGATATCTCTCGTTTGATCTGGTCAATCATATTAACCTTCACAACCTTCTCCTTGTCAATAATCTTGATAGCAACCCCCTGGCCAGATTCAATGTTCCGCGCATGATATACCTTTGCAAATGACCCTTGCCCGAGCGTACGCCCGATCTCGTATCTGTGCATCAAAATAGCCCCTTTCTTCTCCATTCTTCCTCTTCCCAAGCAAACCCAGATTCAAGAAACTCAAACTATTACAGCATTTCATCAGCATCTCCAGCTAAACACCATGTTGAGCTGCATAGGATCTGAGACAAAAATGAGAATCATGAGTTAAATGGTGGAGAAGAAAAGAGAATTCAGGGTACTATAACTCTGCCTTGAAGGCAGGTTTAATAAGTTTCCCCTAGAGAGAATAGTTTCACAAACAGTATTTGAAGATGTCTTTCTTCATAGCTATAACCAACACAATACAAATTTTCGAAGACAACACACACCCTCGGTAAAAATAGTAAAAAGTTGGGTTCTGTTCCCTTGTGCAAAGAGTGGGGGTTACCTTGTGAAGCTATATATAGAAAAATCTGAAATTCCGATGATTTTCAGTTAGTAGTGACGATTCAATGGTCTTCATGTCTCTTGATGAGTTGATGAGTGATACCACAAAGAAGTGGTTGACATTCTGGACAAAGAGTGAGAGATAGAGAGAAAGAGAGGTGGACTGGAGATCCTACTGATCGATTTGGGTTTCAGAAGCATTAACAGGGCGACTTGTACCCTAGTAGTTTAGGAACTCTTTATTTCTTATTTTCGTTTCGCATTCTCTTTCATGTTAGCTATATACAATTCGTTTCCGAATATGCAAGTCCATTCTCATTTTTTCTACTTGAATCAATTGAGATCCAAATATTGCATGATTGCTCCCGACTAAGCTCTTTAGTGAATTAAATGAAGCATTTCTACATGGAACGTGTCTTTGTATGTGCCGACTAATCCTTACTTAAATCCAAATAACATTGTTTACCCAAAATTTCGTATAACATCTTAGCTGAAAATATGAAGATCTATCAATTCAAATGAGCTCTAAAGGTTAGAGAATTGGGACCAATAGGCATGTATTCTGTTTTGAAGCATCAACATCAAGTTAGGCCTTCGCTGTACAAGTGTACCAACAAGATAAGGTGATGTGAGCTACAAAATTGTCAGATTTTGAGAGAAAGATTGACAGAACCCCACAAATTATGGATGAACTGACGTGTTAAAAGACTTTTGTCTTTAGAGTTCCACATCATTGTACATTAGCCATGTAAAAGCTTGTCAGCGTGTTGAAGATAGAGAGAGGTAGAGATTGGGAGTGAAATGTGGTCCATAATGAACTGATCTGATCTGATAAATGTAGTGATGATAACACAACTGTGAGACGTGCTTTGTCTGCTGTTGAGACTTGAGAGAGCAGGGTTTTGGTAATTCTGTATTCTGTGTATTCTTCATGTGATGGAGGGTTGCTGCAAAATCTTGTGGCCCTTCTTTTTGTTCTAGATGAAGAGGGAACAAAAACCTCGGGAAATAGGGAATGACTCTTGAGAACCACATTCCACACCCTTCTTTAGGAAACCATTTTCAGACAATAGGTGTCTAATAAAGCAATAATTAGTCAATTGGTCCATGTTCGAATTATTTGGTATAAGATTTCGTGCTCTTTATTGTATACCCCATATTTCTCCGCACCATTTCACTCTCACACACCACCTTCTTTATTTCTCACGCCACCACTCTTTTTCCACACCACCCATATAAACAAGAAAACATCATTTCTCCACATTCTTCTCTTCCCTCTCAAAATCGAAGTAGCACCACGTTCTTCTCTTTCCTCTCGAAATCGAAACAACAATTTTCCCTCTCCCCCATTCAAAATCGAAACACGTCCAAAATCAAAATGCATTATTCTCTTCCCAAAACAAGCAAGCAAATCTTCCCTTCTCTTGGTTCGATCACATCTTCCCGTCTCAGATTTCGACTCCAACGGTTTTGTAAGTGAGCTCCCTTTTATTTTCTTGATTCTATGTTAGATTTCGTTTGGGTTTAGGTTTTTTTTTTTTTTTTTAAATTTTGGGTTGGATTGAATGAAATTATTAAGTATAAGGATTGCATAAATAAATTGTAAATTTTGGGTCAAGTATGAAGATCATAAATAAATTGTAAATTTTGGGTTGGATTGAATGAAGTTATCAAGTGGTTGAATGCAATTTCTTAAAAATTAATAGATTTTATTGTATAAATAAATTGACTTGAAGTATTTGTTTGAATGTAATTTATTTTTTTCCTTTTATTTGAAGGTTTATTATGTCTTCTGTTGGCGTTGGTGATGGTGGTGGGGGTGATTGAGGTGATAGAGGTCAAAGACGACCCATGACGGGGTCTCATCGAAAGGCAAGAGCAGAAAAGGGCAAAGAACAAGCAGAAGAACGAAAAATAGAATGGAAAAAATAGGGAGAAAGAAGTAAAGAAGAAGATGAGAGATGAGAGATGATCAAATTGGGATTCAAATAGATGCTTAAGAAGTAGGTAGATTAGTAATTGTATCGCAAAGTCAAACCCAATCAGAATGGCAAACAGGTCGGAATGGTGAGGGTGTTGGACATGAAGATGGGGAGTTAGAAGAGGGTGACAATGTGCCTGTGGATGATGAGGAAACAACAGATGATGAGAAAACAACGATAAATGATGGTAAAGAAAAAGGGGATGCGAGAGATTCTTATCCCGGTGGTCCCAAGGATTGTTCCACATTAGACGATTACCATGAACATATTTTTCGTGCCATTTGGAATGGTGAGCAGGTAAGTTAATATTTTTAGTTGGTTAAATTATATAAACGTGTTATTTATATATATTTGGACATTGAATTACTTAATGTATATGTTTCTTGTATTTAGAACAAAGTGCATTGCGATGTCGGCATCAATATAGGAACTTATTAGATTGGAAGTTGAAACAAGAGCCGAAAGAAGTAAAGAGAATGATCTATAATAGTGTTATGTATCTCTTGATTCAATATTGTAAGGATCGTCTTGATAAGGTGACAATTTGTGCTTTTGTGGAGTGTTGACAACCTAAGACCAACACATTTCACCTACCTATTGGAGATATGAGCATCACCCTGGACGATGTTTACTGTATAATTTATTTACCGATTGTTGGTAAGCCGGTAAGAACGTTGATGAAGATAAAGACATATGAATTTGTTACATTATTGGTGAATGGTTTTGGCATTGAAAATAAAGAAGCAAAGGACTATGTAAAAAAGAATGACAGATCTGTGGAAATGGAGTTTATTCAGGACAATTGTTGTAGAAAAACTACAAAAACTGATTCTCTTCAAAGGAAAGAACAAGTGTGTAAGGGTTACTTGTTATTTTTTCTGGGTATGACTATATTTGCCGATAAAACAGGAACAAAGGTTCGGATTGAATATTTGAAGATGCTGATGAAGGTGCATGATGCTCAAAAGTATGCATGGGGCGCATGAGCTTTGACATTCTTGTTTCATCAGTTGGGCGGTGCTAGCAGAGAGGGTACGAAGCAAATTTCAGGATATTTGCCTATTTTGGAGGTATGTTTCGAATTTTATATGGTAACAGAGAGTTACAACATGAAGTGCTATCCCAGCCATCTCAGACATCTGGCGGCACCGCCACGAATCCCCTCATGGATCAACTCATGACCCAGATGGATATTCTGATCAAAGTGGTGGACAAACTCACCTAAGAATGTGCTCAATCCGCTGACCATGTCCAAGCACCACCACAACAAAACTCTGTCAACCGCATTCAAGGAAATAATGAAGTTCCTGCAGAACTCCAGCAAGTGAATCTCAAAGACACCGAACCACTAGAAGATGGCCCTCTAGAACGATGGGATCCCTACACATATTTTGTTCAGGATCAAGGTCACAGATCCTAATGTGTTGTACGAATTGGCTAGAGCGACATTCTTTGATGCACTCATGATGAATCCTCTACCAAATAAGTTCACTCCACCAAAGTTCGAAGCGTACGATGGCACCACTGATCCGACGGACCATCTGTGACATTTCCACCACATGATTGCATTGAAAGAGAGCACAAAGTCCATCCTATGCCGAACATTTCCAACCAGTTTCACCTCCACAATGATGAGTTGGTTCAACAACATACCACCGAAGTTGATAGGCTCCTTCCAATTAAGCGCTAGCCATTGCCTTCATCACGAGGTTCATCGACAGTCAACAGATGAGAAATAGCCCACACTACTTGCTTCATATCAGACAAGAGCCCGGAGAAACTATAAGGGAGTATGTCACTCATTTTACTAATGAGTTGACCATGATTGACGTTTGCAGTGATGATACGACCATTGCCACCTTCACCCCCGGACTAAAAAGATGATCATTTTACAGTGCTATGAATTTAGACCCTCGAAGAATATGGCAATCTTGTTGAAGACCCCTCAGAAACACATCACCCTCGAGAAGATGTTAGCTGCCAAAAAGAAGAATGAATCTGAGAGGGAGGGCCAATCAAAATGGCGCAAGAGGAGAGAAGAAAGAAGGAAAGACGACAAACCTCGGGAGGAGAACGTTCATTCAAAGAGGCATCAGATCAACGGGAGATTCGAATTCAACCAGTATGAACTCGGAAAGTTGTAATCTGTAAGGCCCAAGCATGAACGGGTGACAAGTGTGGTGAAGACGATGTATAAACCATGCATGACCTTGAAAACGAGTCGAACAACCATATTGAAGTCCATGACGAAATGGGAGGATATCAATTGGCCGCTCAAAATGCGAGGAGAGCCGGATGAGCGAGATAAAAGCAAATATTGCTCTTTCCATAAGGATCACGGGCACGAGCACTGGATTCAAATAGGGCAACTCGAGGAATTCATCGGGTTGCCAGACAAGCAGTCCAAAGGGAAAGAGACGGTAGACGTTGCTGCGGGATCAAAAGGACAACCTAGAAAACTGATATAGACCCTATATTGCATAGCTGGAGAAAATGAACAATCTGACCGATCAAATAAGCGATCAGTTGTACCACCCACTTGAGCTGATTTAAATCGAAGTAGGAGCGCCAACGTCATCGAACGAGACCAGAAGAGCCGCTACAACAACTCGCAATGGGAGACACAAAGAAGTTTGCACTTCAGGCGAAGATCAACCAACTGATCGAGTTTGAGGGCCTCATTGACTAATGCGAGCTTGATCCACAATATCCCCGACAAGGCCAACAACGTCTCCTCCATTATTGACAATGGAACCAACGTAAACAAATTTGATTTGGTGAATACAATTGCAAGGTCTGGAACCCAGAAGTCCATGGAAGCCTTGGCAGCTGGCGCTGATGTGAGCATGATTGGACAATTCGGTACTGGATTCTACTCTGTTCACCTGGTTGCCAAGGGAATCACCAATCGAAACGCCTTGAAGAGCACACACTCAAGGATTTAATCAAGAAGTATTCTGAGTTTATTAGATACCTTGCGATGATAGTATAAGTGATGAAAAGCTGTCAAAACTATAAGAAAATCATAAAGGAAGATGTTGCAATGAATGAGTTAAAAACAAACGCAATCAATTCAAGACGAAGCAACACCAAAGCATACTCCAGGGCGATATGAAACCAAAACCAATATAAAATCAGACACAAGTACTCCTCAAACAACAATGGGGGCGCATGAATCAACCCTCCATCATCATAAGGAATTACATCAATCACGCAGCAATCGAACAGAGAGACGTATTGCATATTCATGAACGGATCCTATGCCATAATGTAGCTTTACAAGTTTTGGACAAGGGAAAAAAACCACTATGACTATAGATTGTTAAGCACCTGAAACAAGGATCATCAATAAAGTTCCAAGCTCAAACCCTCCATCTTACATTCAAACAGTAAAGTTAAGGCGTCAAAGCCAGACAATGCAAAACAATTAGCATTTTGAGCCACGAACAAAAGGTCAAGACGTGTAAGTCAGACGTAAACAACAAACTTGTGGTCTGATCAACCATGAAGTGAATTTATGAAAGTTCGGACAGAAGTCAACTTACTCATAAAACCTCCAGGCTGAGCAATATGTCGAACAACGAAGTGAAAATTGGGACATATAAGTCAACTTATCGTAAAACCTTTGGGCTGACCAATATGTCGGACAACGAAGTGAAAGTTAGGGCATATAAGTCAACTTACTCTTAAAACCTTCGGGCCGACCAATATGTCGGACAACGAAGCGAATGTTGGGCATATAAGTTAACTTACTCGTAAAACCTTTGGGTCGACCAATATGTCGGACTACGAGGTAAAAGTCTGGATGTGTAAGTCAAGACGTATTCTTAAAACCTTCTAGCCAACCAATATGTCGGACCACGAAGTAAAAGTCTGGATGTGTAAGTCAAGACGTATTCGTAAAAACCTTCTAGCAGACAAATATGTCGGACCACGAAGTAAATGTCTGGACGTGTAAGTCAAGACGTATTCGTAAAAACCTTATGGCCGACTAATATGTTGGACCACGAAGTAAAAGTCTGGACGTGTTCATAAAAACACTTTATTGCAGACCAATATGTTAAACCACGAAGTACATCTACAAAAGCCTTGACATACATGTTAAGACTTATTCAGAAAGCCTTTTGGAATGGCAAATAAATCAGACCATGAAGTAGATACGCAAAAGTCTGAACGAGTAAATCAAGACAAACTAGTAAGGCCTCTCGGCCTAATGGACAAAACCAAAGAAAAAAAAGCTTTAGATGATCAAGAAACAATGCAAAAGCAAAAATACAAACAAGCCTAAATTACCGAATACAGAAAGTATGAGTACCAAGATCAACACATTTGTTATGTCGATAGGATACCGTGATTGATCCGAGACGATAAATAAATTACGCCTATGTAGGAAGAACATGCAAGTCAGCAAGCAATAGTAAATAAAAGACAACACAAGAACGTCAACTAGAAAAAATTTGTCATTCATAAATGCTATTCTGTTACATCCGGAGACGAAGATTGAACAGTTGGAGAAGAAATAGTAGAAGTGATCAAAGCATCACCAGAAGGAGCATTTAATGGAAGAGGGGAAACAAAATCAGCAACAGAAGGAGACAAAACTCTCTCTTCGACAACAAAAATAGATGATTGAACAAGATTAGAATAGGAGGAAACGATTCCACCGGATCACTTGGTGGATCCGAAATACCTTCCTCGCCATCATCATCCTCGAAAACCTGGTCAACTAAACCACGATACTTAGACAAATTAAGACCATCCCCCTCCATGTAGTAAAAAAGGCCGATCCGTCCGTCAACAATTCTCATCCAATCCGCCATTTTCGCAATCTTCAGTTTGTTTTTTGTTGCAGCAAGCTCGTTCTTGGTCGAAATAAGTTGTCCTTCAACAGTGGTCAACATTTTGGAAATATCCGACTTAACATCATCAAACGCAGTTGTTAACTGCTCCTCAGCAACCTTACGATTGAAGGATTGCTCAATAACAGAACACATGGCTCATCATGACCAGCCTTCTCAATAGACAACTCCCTATCCACCTTGCCCAGCCGAGCACGGACCCCGTTCAACTCACCCTTTGAAGACAAACTTAATAACTAATTTATCTCGCATACAGCTTCAACTTCCCTTCCTCAAAGAGGCCCGAGCAGCCCCATCTGCCTTCTCCTACTCCGCACAACTGCGCTTTCAATACGTCCAATTGATGAAGAACATGCAAAAACATCAGTAACTGCGCTGCCATCTTCTCTCAAGAGCAGCCACCTGACCACAAGTAGCCTAGTAGTCCGACCCCATCACCCCTGCCTAAGTGAGGTGATTTATCTCATCCATTATCTGCTTGAGGTCGTGGTTGAGATGACTGCTATGCTCTAGTACATGCATCAGAGCCCTCTCCATCGTCTGCCTATGCCACTCATTGATCAAATGGCGTGAACTATCCTGCACGTCAATCTCAGTAAACCCACTAAACTTCCCATCCGATTTAATACAGATGTCTTCTGGGTTGGGCTATTTCCAACCAATTCGTGGATGAAGAACTCGGGGATCAGAAACTATAAAAGACCCACCCCCAACTGCCAGAAGAACGATCGGAGTAGCCGCAATAACAAAAAAACCACTATTTCCTTTTTGTTGTGAAGCGGTCGTGGTAGGAATGGAACAAGCGGTAGTGGTAGCAGCAATAACAAAAGTCAGACGGGTAGGAGGAGAATAGTGAACTCCACTGCGTCATCAACACAAATGGGAGAAGAAGGAGGATGAAGAGCCTCAGAACTCTGACCACAATCGGTGACCAGAGTCTGTCATATTCGGATCCTTAGACCGTTCCACAATAAGCCGAAACACCTTTTTGTCAATAACTCGAGAGTCATCATCAAACCACTCGACGAAGTCGGGCACACCATAAGCCGAAAGGAGCCTCTTTTCGCTATCATCCAATGGACGGGTTACCTCGTTATTGCTCCCCTTCATCGCTAGATTCATCTCCTCGACCTCCTCGAGAAAAGGCAATCCTCTCTCCTCTTGGGAACACGACCAAAGCTTATCGCCAACTACTTCGACATACTAGCAGGCCTCGAAGGCTTCCTCTTCCTAGTGGCTGGGCCAGCAACACCAATGCTAACAGGAGCATTGAGATCTATAACCTTCCTGTTAGATCTCACTTTCCCATCAATGCTAGCATCACTAACACCAACAGGATCAGTGCGAGCCACAATCTTAGCAGCTCGAGATTACTCAGCAAAGCTCGTTCCACCTCATTCATAATGCACAAGCCTCTATTCGCCAGAACATCCTCAGCGACGAACGACTCCACAGCAACAATGGGAAGCCTTAAACAACGGTCACTGACCGCATGTTCCTCAACAAACAATTGCAGATCCTTCCATTTGTTGGGGACTCGGAACGACCGCATAATCTGTTGACCCCGCAAGTTAAAATGATCGGATTTTACAGAAGCATAAAATCAAAACCGCGACCAATCCCTGTAATCATCGTTAAGTTTCCCAAAATAGGCGGGGGAGCGGATAAAACAAATATTCTTGGTCACTACAAGTCCAACCACTGAATGCAAAGCCCTAGCAATCAAGGGAATGCCAGTAAGAACGACTATCGCACAAGTAGAAACCATCACCCTCCAGCCGTTGGGACCCATTTGAGCAGGAGGAATGCCCAGAAAGTATAAGTAATCCCAAAATATCTTCGGGATTGGAAATCGAAGGCTAGGCTGGAACATACACGGATAAAGTGCAATATAACTTGTCCTTGGACAACAAAGACTGTCGTGCTGCCTAGGCAGAACTATCTTGAGGTCGGATGGCAAAGAGTATTCGGAACAAACACTCTCCAACGTCACCTGTGAAGCCTTCTTGGGCGAGAATAACACTTCACAAATGCTAAGCGCCTCACCATCTATTATACTACTTGAAGACATTGAAAATGAATGAATTTAGAACGAAGAGAGTGAAAAAGAAGTGAAAAAAATAAACCCTAATTTCAAAGATAGCTTGAAGAGAAAAATAAAGCTATCACACCCCCTTTATAGAGTTGAGCAACGAAGTGACTGCTCATAGGAACACGTGTGAGATGTGATGTTGCACGAAGTCCCAAAATGCGTGCGAAAATGAACGGATGAACGAGAGATCAAAATACCAACTTCATCAAAAGCTGCCAACAACATTAAAGTAATGCAATGATGAAATCGAAAGTTCAACCGTTGACGAGTTAGTGGCCATGTTAGCATACCCACTAACTAAGGAGGGAATAGCTGATGATACATAAAAAAAGACTATCATCACAACCATACATGTGGTAGAGATCACCCATCACGAGGATTAAGTATTTTAAGACCGGACCAACTCACAAAGCCCAAAGAGGGCGGATCCAGTCATAAAAGCCCAAACATGACCCTTAAGAACAAACCATAATCAGATGCCCAAATCCAGGTCTAACAAAGTTCTCCCTTAAAGAGGAGGGACGTTACAAAGAAAAAGAGTCGTGAAGGGAGTTACTCCCCCTAAAGACAGATCTTCATAAATGATAAGACTGTTACAAAGAACGTCTCCTCTCGATGAGCCTCACATCTTAAGTCACGCAGAAAATTAATAATGTCCATTATATAAGGTAAATAAAACATTCGACAAATATATGCAATTTTAACTGTTATGTCCACATTTATCTTCATCTCCAATAGAGTTACTGACTTAAGCAACGAAGTGTTTTCAACCACCAAATAGGTAGTTTTGACAGTCTAATATTTGTTTTGCAAATAAAAAAACCAGATTTGAACGTATCAATAATCAAGCGTTAATGATAACGCTTGTTTCCTCTAAAGATATACAATCAAGAAAATAGTTGACATTTCATCATACACAATTAAGGCATTTCATCCAACACTCGAGGCACATTCACTCTGTATAATGGTATATTTCCAAAGTGATGAAATCACACATTTATCTGGAGTGGTCCAGTGACTAGAGTACAAGGACTGCAGCACAAGTTTCAGTTTTCATAAGAAGTGTACGTTGTGGCTGTGATGCAGCCACACCGCCCCTTGCGAAATTTGTGCAACTCAAGAAAATTTGTCCATCCCTTTTAGGATCTTGACAAAAAACACATAATTACAACATACAAATTTGAATTCAAGTGGATGCCTTTAAAAACAGCAACTCACTCTACTAGTTATCATCATACACTTAATTTCATGCAAGTGTACCCAAACTGGAGTCCAATTTAATGGCCCATCAAGTGTTTGATAAAATCTATGGCTAGTACAATGACAATGAGTTTCCTTTTAGGTGCATGAAATGATAGTTGACAATAAGATTTAGTCAGGTTCAAGAATCATCTTTTGTGCTCAAATAGCCATTAGGTGAACTGAATTCATGCATAGTATATGAAGGAGCAGTGTCATGGCTCAGTGACAAGGTCAGTGTTTATTTGAAGCTAGCATGTATTGATGACGGATAGGTTCTCAGTTTGCTAACAAATAAGCTTGTCGTCTCCCGCAAGTGGTTATTATTATACACTTTCAGAATATACATGCATATATACTTGTTATTTATCGTCTCCCGCAAGTGGTTATTATCATACTCACAACAGTAATATACATGCATACTTGTTATTATCACTAGTGTATTATTTGTGCCTTTGGCTTGGGGACACATTTTTTACGTAGTGTATACTCGTACTGTTGGCATCGATATTGTGTCATGCCTTCAGCATGTCACCCTGGTTTTTGATTCGTGCTTTTGACACTCTTCAAATGACTAACTAAATTTTTCAATGTAAGAACAAATTATGGATTACCATTAAAACAAATATCAAACCACTTCTCACATGGTTTACAAAACAACAAAACATTTACCTCCTTAAATATATTACACATGTGCAGAGCTAAAATCATGATACTGAAACAGCAGCTGCAAATCCAAAGTATAAGCAACAATTGAAAGTACTTTCCATAAAAAAATATAGGGGTTTGTCTAAATGTCGAGGGAACCAGCGAGGGAGGGGGTGAAGCCGTTCACCCCCCTCGAGATGCGTGAAAGCGTGTATCTCAAAACGATTTTACGCATCTCAAAGGGGATGAACGGCTTCACCCCCTCCCTCACTGGTTCCCTCACCATTTAGAATTTCCCAAAATATAGATATTGAAATCAGATGACCATCTTCTACCTCATCGCACTTCATTTATTAAACTTCAAAATTTCTCATAAAATGATAAGAGAGTTTTAATTAGTTCATGCTTCTCATAAATTTTTGTAAACCAAATTATAGCTTCAACTTCTAAATCAAAATTGTACTTAATCAAAACTTAATAAGGTATCTTCATACTCTATAGCCAGCTACATGTAATATATTCATCTTGTATGAAGAGTTTCTATTTATCAGAACTATCTCTATTTGATGGAAGTATAACTAAATATCAAGAAAAATGAAGAAATTAAACCATGCATTCTTAGTCACGATAAAAACATATACAAATAATTATGTATTTGACTTGGATTATGTAGTCAAAACTATAGGTGGCCCTCAAATTCATTTGTAGTCTGAGACGTGGGTCAATTGCTGTGTACAATAAATATATATTGTTGTGGAGAATTTTTCGGGATTTCGAAATGGGCGAGGGTGTTTTTGGAATTTTGCGACACAAGGACACCACTTTTCAATTCCCGTTACATTGACATGATGAACGACCACATAAACCATAGGATAGACATGCTCCTATAAATTCTTTTCACGTAGAGAAGAACCATAAACATCAGACAACAGGCCCAACAATCTAACCCAAAAGGCCACAAAGTGCAAATGGGTTTAGTCCACTGGACATACTCAATCAAATGTGCCATATCCACCTAACTTTTTCGGAAAAAAAAAACCATAAAATCATTATTTAAGATCGAATAGAATATAAAAAATATCAGAAATTCTAAATGTCGAGGAAGTGGGCGAGGAAATGGGCGAGGGAAGTGAGGTGGCGGGGATGAGAGCCGTATAAACCATATATATATTTTTTCGGCACCAGGTTTGTAATGATTCAATCAATCCCGTCAACTTTCTAGTATATTACCTAATATGAATTAATGAAATCCTACACATAAGTGCATACGATTTAGTCAAGCTCAAAGAAAAAATCGAAACAAATTAGTACCTGGTAACGCGATGAATGCATCAGCTTGGCGCGCCATTTCAGCTTTTCTTTGGTGCATGCCTGATACAGTCCTCACCTCTCCAACAGTCTCTCCCGTTATCTGAATTTCCAAAATTTCATTTATTATAATTGAAATTGTGTTTTATTTTAAGAAATATTTTATAAATATAAAAGATGTTGCTAATTACTAATTCTTACCTCTCGAGGCATAAGAGTCTTGGGGATAACTCCGAAATCACAAAAAAAAAATGAAATAAAATTAACAAGAAGAATATAGTAAGTAATCTTGAAATTAAGATGAGATTGGTGAGGAATAATCACCCCAAGACATGGCGACCACCATCATAAACAGCTTGAGAAACAAGACCCATCAAACCAATACTTCCTCCTCGATAAACAAGGTCAATGTTCCTCTCAACCTGCAATTCAAACACACAATTAGCTTCATCATTTGCGTGTTATCGACTCGGAAACTCGGATTAAGTTAAGCATAGAGATAACAATGAGCAATTATGTTAATGGGATGTCTTTCAATTGTTCATTTACAACATTAAAAAAAAAACATCAAATTCTTCAAAACTATTTTTAAGTTGAGCTTACTCAAATCATTTACTTTGTCTCTAACGTAGCAAGACAATTCAACTTGATGTCAGTGTTGAGTGTCAGTGTTGAGTGGTCTGTAACTATTACAATCTCAAAAGCTAGCTCACCAGGTGAGGCTTTTCCTTACACTTATAAATTACCACCTTCCTGCTCCACAAGGTAAATCCAACAAATTTAACCAATGGATAGCTTTTAAAATATGGGTATTGCCTAAAAAGGCAATTCAAATTCAAACCTGGTTTTAGCTAATTAGCCTAATGGGTTATCTCTCAGTCTTCCATTTTTGACACAAAATTCTCAGAAACTCCATCAGTAAAACACTGTTTTGCAAAAACATGGAGACATAGAAGCAATTATACATAGAATATATATATACCAATTCATTTCCAAGTTGAATAGCAAAGGGCTGAACAAAAAACTGATCAAACCAATTAAACCGACCGACCCGATCTAAACCGAACCAATTGGTTCGGTTTAAATTTGGTTCGGATCGGTTTCAAAAAATTCAAAATCGAAGTGGTTGGTTCGGTTTTTGGTTTCTATGTGATTTTAACCGACCAAACCGAACCGACCGAATATATATAATACATAATATATATTTTATATATAAATAATACAATAGGTTTAAAATAGTAGGTCGGTTCGGTTTTATTTCGGTTTTGGTTCGATTTTAGTCAGTTCGGTTCGGTTACGGTTTGCATAAATTAGAATCGGTTCGGTTTCGGATCGGTTTTATTAATGGTCGGTTCGGTTTCGGTTTGAAAATTTTAAAACCGACCTAAGTCGGTTCGGTTCACGGTTTAGGTGAAAAACCGAACCGTTGGTTCGGTTTTCAGCCCTATGCAAGTTGGTAACTAGGCTTCTTTCCAGGGCTGCTTCCACAGAAGACACAAACATGTTTAAACTTGAAAGAAGATCTCTTCATCAAAAGTTCTTGCTCTTTGTTCTCCGTTGCCTCAACTCAGCAAACTAAACAGAGAAAAAGAAAACAAAACACAGAAAAAAAGATATAGAGAGAACAAAAAGACTGACAGAAAACTTTTTAGGCTTATGTTTGGTGTTGTGTGTGAGTTCACTAGGGATGGGCACGAGATGAGATAGGACGAGATATACCCATCCCTATCCCATTTCGTTCATACGGGATGAAAAAAATCTCATCCCGACCTCGTCTCATCCCAAACGGGTTCGGGACGGGACGGGATCAGTGTGCTGCCTGTGACTGCAGCGAAGATTATCATCATATAAGAGCGTGAAAAATAATTTTCTTATAATTAGATATAGATGTGGCATGCAAATATAAAGGTAGCCATTAAATTCCCTAACAATGAAGTCGAGTGGGCTGACTTTTAGAAAATGACATGATAAATGGGACCCACTAAGAGTATTGTGTCGCCGTGATGACCTCCCAACTGATTTTACAATTTCATTACTGTGGGAAACAAAATTCATGATTCCTTGACAAAATGACATTTCATCTTTTGTTAGGGAAGAAATATAGACCTATTGGTGATGCTCTAACATATTAATAATGGTTTACCATCAATACATATATTGTAATTAAAAAAAAATTATTTTTACAGCCCAATGCATCTCAAATTCTTGGCTCCGCCCCTGAATGTTCCATTCTCAATATGTATTACTCAGTTAATTGTTATTTTTCATCCTCACCTGGGTATTATCAATATTTGGAAGTTAAATAATTGGAGCCACTTTTATTGGGAATCCAAGCAACAGTCTGCTATCTTTCTCTTGCTTAATGAATATTTATTTCTTGAAGTAACATTTCTGTTACCACTGCAAACACCATGAGTTTCTGTCAGTCATCTGTAAGTTTATATGAATAAAAATAAATAAATAAATAAAAATATTAATAATAAATATTAAAAAATTAGCTCGGGACGGGACGGGATTGGCGGGATTGAAAATCTTCATCCCATCCCATTCTAGATCGGGACGGGATCGAGATGAAATTATTCAATCTCATTAAGACCCAGAAAAATCGGGACGGGACGGGATCGGGATCGGGATCGTGGGATGGGATGCCCACCCCTACTATCACCTCTTCCCAAGCACTATGACATCTCCCTAAAGTTTCTCATTCAAAGCACCTACTTGGGTATTTCTGAAATGAAAATTCTGATTTTTTTCCAAATTGTCAAAATTCAAGATGTATATCAATGCAGTCATTTTTCGCTCCCTGCTCTGACTCGTTTGACCTGCATAAGTAGCACATGTGAGCCACAGATCACCGTGGGGTGGCCGATGACACTCCAATGCTAAAGTCAGATAAGGATATAAGGAAGGTGTAATGCTGTAACATGGAATTTGTAGCGTACCTTAGCTTACCAACCTCATGTCTTATTTATAGTGCAAGGAGTCATGTGTTAACCAGGCCATCGTAGGCGTAGATTAGGGAGGAGATCTTCGTGGAGATCCCTATCTAATTAGGAGTCGTGTTGTAGGAGGGAGGTTCCCTGTTAGCTCCGTGCTCCTAGATACGCGGGAGATAGTTCACAATCCGAGAGCATTCCATTGAAGAAAATTTCCCTGTGTGGAAGATACTCTGGTGTTTGCTTCCTAGTTGAAAGCAAAGAACATTTGTGGTTCCTTGTCCGAAGCATATTGTAATATCTGCGTTTTTCAAAAAAAAAAAAAATTTTTTTTTTTGGGCGGGGTGTACTCAATAGAGGTGGTGGGGGCACATAGCCACCCACCCTTTAAGAGAAAACGACCCCCCTTCCTTCTTTCTCTTTCCTTTTCTTTTTTTTCTTGCAGAGTGCGAGGTTTCCTTCGCCCTCTTTGTCCCCAACGAGCAAAACGGTGGTGTTTGTCGATTTTTCGTCCCCCAAGCTCACCTCCTCCTCCTGATTTCTTCCTCTCTGCATTCCCTCTTAATTTCTCGGTTGTTTTTTTTTGAAAAAAAAATCAGTTTTCATTTGGGTTTGGGGTTTGATTGGGTTCCATAGCTCCGATCAGCCGTGTTGGGGCCTTGGTGGCGTCCTTGGGAGCCCTTAGAACCGACATGCAAGGTTGTTTTGGGGTTGGCCGAAAATTTTTCAAAAATCAGGGTGCATGTTTGTTTGGAGGGTTCCTCGGCGTGAATCTGGGTTTTGGGTGCGTGGGTGAGCCTCACATTCGTGACTCTGAGGATTCTTAGACCCATTTCCGGCCTGTTGTGCGGTTTGGAAGCGATCAGACCGGAGTAGGGAGGGTTTCGGCGCGTTTTCGCCAAACTTTGGATTTCGGCGGGGTGGTTACCGAATTCCTATTGCATGTAAGTTTTTCTTTCAGTCGCGCGCCGATTGTATTTATTTATTCTAGTTTTCGGCTAGTTTACTCATTTTCGAGTCCGCCTTGCAGTTTTAGAATTTTCGTGGTCCCGCATTCGTGGTTTTGCGTGTTCGGAGCTTCGACCGGTAAGAATTGGGTTTTGAAAATCCATTCCGCCCAGGTGAGTGGAATTATAATATTTATTTTGATAAAATAATTATTTGAAATCCTGAATTGAATTTTTACATTATACCGTCAATTGTGTATAATTGAATCCAAATCCGAAATTCGGGGTTTTCAGATATTTCGATGATTGTGTTGGTTATTTATGAATGAATTATGTATTGGGTTTCCTGAAAGCATGATATACTTGAATGAAGTCGAATAGTGAATGAATTTTGGGTGTGAATAGGTTTTGGTGTAATGACATTGGACTTGTATGCTTCGTTTTCGAGTTTGCATAGCATGTCATGTTTTACCGTGGATTGCCGAGTCTTGAGCATGTATGATAATTGACTCGAATAAATTTATCGTGGTGAATTGGGTCATGTTGGGACCCTGACATAGTCGTGGTTTTATAAAAAAATGCCGAATTATTTATGATTGCACGTCTGTTACCTTTGGTTATGTACAGACTCGTCATTTGTGCACGTGGATAGTAGTATAAGTGTCTTTACCCCGCTATAATGCCTGTTGTGCCGATGCTTAGGAGCTTGCTCGCATCGTGAGTTGGATGGTGCTTGAGATGACTCGCACCTGACATTGTGGACGCTATTGCATGTGGCAAGCTTGCTGAGGTGCGGTGAGCTCCCGCACGCACTTGCCACTATAGAGTGCAGTAGGACGGGTCCCGGAGGACGTGCTTTGGAGATTACTCGCTTTCCCTCCCAGCGCGCTTGATTTTGATTATGTTAGGTTGGCCGTGTTAGGCCAGTCGTTCGGGATGTTTGAGTTTGTTTTCTGGCAGATGGCACCCCATTAGGATACAAACAAACCCGAAGTGGTACTGGTGCACGTTGTGGGATGTGTCTGGGTGAGACACATTCGTAGGGTATGCGGATACCTACGATATGAGACACTTATACAGAATTTTTGGTTTCAACCTGATTGCTATACCTAGGAGACTATGAAGAATTATGAGATTGTCTTTATTTCCATTGCTTGATATTTACCATGTTTGAATCACGTGTAATGATCGGCATATATCGTAAACTGGTAGTTATTGTTGAATCTGAAATGTTTGTGTTGTTGCTTGAACTTAGAAATATTATCTTTAGAGACACGGTGTGATTTAGTCTTTAGAACTTGTTATTTATCATTTATTGTTTGGCATGAATTTTTCTGGTATAGTATTCCGTTATTTGTATTTAGTTCGCTTGCACCAGCTAGTTTTGTGCTTTGCTGACCCCGCAAGGGGTGTGCTACTATTGGAGTGCAGGCAGTGTTAGCGTTCCTGCTGATCGTGGCGCGTAGGCCCCGGTTTCCGTTGTAGGCGCGTTTTGTGCTTTTTGGTTGTGTCCACCCTGTACGGGTATGTTTTGCTTCCTCTGTGTTTCAGATGTACTATATTGCTATACTAGATGTTTGTATACTGGTTTTGTCGCTATGACTCTGGCGAATCAAATATAGTTATTTTGTTCAAACTTTAGCGTAGTTTTATTTCCGTTTGATTCTCGTATCAAGAATGTGTTATATTATGATGTTGTGGCCGGTTACGATCCGCCTGTGTACGTGTTAGTTCACGCATCGGCACGCTGCGATTCCCGTGGCGGGTCGAGGCGTGACACATATCCTCGAGATACTTGCCTGAAAATGGTTTACGGGTAACATGGATAGCTGTGAGCCGTGTGGGCCTAGCGTGCTGTGAGAGTCCGAGCTTGACTGGTGGGCTGGAATTGAGCGGGCTGAGAATCACTCGGGCTGGATCTGTATTGGGCTGTTGTTTGAACCCGTGGTTCCTCGAGATCATCATGACTCGTGTATGGCTAAGGGGTGTGACCGTTTTTATGTATCATCAGCTACTCCCCCCGATTTAGTGGGTCGTCACATCGGTTCGCTAAGTCGTATCTGGAAGGGATGTGTTGCTCATGATAACTAAATCTGAATCGTTGCTTGAGCCGCGCGCTGCAATAATTGAACATGCGTTGGTTCGATGAAAAGAGGCGGGAACCCGTCGCCTATATAGGTCATCCGCAGTGTAGTGTCTGACTCTTATACTTTTATTGCTTTTGAAGATATCGTTCTGATTATAAGAGTTTATTCGTATTCCCTATGGCCCGAGAAGATCTTCTTGATGATGTTATCTTGGCTGAGGGCCTAGAGTTTTTTGAAGACAGGTTGTTGTCTGTACTTAATCTTGCTAAAATTTGTACTAGGTTTGGAGTCCCGAAGGATCCGCTGTTGTACCTTCTAACGGACGACCAGACGCCAATGTCACCTCCTGATGGTCTTATCTGTTTACATCGGGGGATGCTTCAAACTGGAGTGCATTTCTCGATTCTGGACGTGATTTGGGAGTTCTTGAAACTGCTAGAGATTCCCCTGGCTAAGTTGGGGCCCAACAGATACAGGGTCATCCTCATGATTCTGCTCTGTACTAAGGAAGCCGGCGTTAGGGTGACACCGAGGGTGATCTAGTTGCTTACCGCTCCTCGACTGCAGAACAATGTTGTCTGTAAGTTGAGGACGCCAAAGTGCTTCGGTAGACTGCCTGATGACTTCAATTTCTGGCAGAAGTTTATTTTCTTGGCCCTTGCAGATTCAAAGTATTTTCGATGCAAAGGTTATCCGCTCGAGCGACAGTTCAGACCGCTTCATAAGTTCGACTATTTTCTTGCAACTTTTATATGCATGACGATAGATTAACTAACCATTGCTCATGTTCTCCTGCAGGGAGGTGATAGGAGCATAATTATGCTATTTTAGTACTATATTTATATATAAAATTTTGGCTATTACTTATTAATTATGGTACTAGTTGCTATTTTTGTGTTTGTATAGGTTTCCAATTATAAGATTCCAAAATAGAAGCTAAGAAGTACAAATTGGTTTGAATTAGGAAGACTTATTGCAAAATGAAACTAAACAAGGAAGGAAACCTGAAGAGCACGATTATAAAAGGGATGATACTTTGCTTTGGAGAGATCACCCATCCATAGCCTCCTCATCGACCCATCCACAGTCTCCTCATCACCCATCCATAGTCTTCTCATCACCTCATCATCACCCATCCACAGCCTCATCATCATCGCCATCCACAGACGCAACAAGCCTCCATTGTGCCTTCATTTTCCTCGCGTTCACAACCAACAAACCACCACCATCACCTCCTTCTCCTTCACAAAATCCACAACACGCATCCTTCATCTCAGCCGAACCCCTTCATCGCCTCCATCACACCCCTCAATCGCAAATCAGAAACCCTAACCCATCATCGAACCCATTGTCGACCACCCTCTCATCGCTTTCAGCCCATCACGCCTGCACATCATCTAGACCATCTCATACTCCCACCTAGTCCTTCATCGTCCCATCTCCCTCACAATCACATCCTTTTCATCTCAGTTGCAGAGTCTGAAGAAGAAAACCAAATAAGAAGGGAAGGAGAAGAGGAGAAGATCAAAAGAGATTTTTATCTCTTTCTCTCTGATATTTGCACCCCGACTCTTTCTCGCACCACCACGGACCACGCATGGCGAAAATGTTTTGCTTATTTTGCTTTCTCTCTTATTTTTAGTTAGATAATTAATTATGTATTGCTATTCAAACATAATTAATATGTCTAGCTAAACTCCTCTTAGTTAGGGGTGGATTTTAGGGATGTTAATCGGTTTGGTTGGTTCAAAGTTGGACAAAAACCAAACCGAACCAAACCAAGAATTCGGTTCTTTGTTCGGTTTGGTTTTACATTTATCAAATAAATAACCAAACCGATCGGTTCGGTTCTGGTTTGGTTATTTTCGGTTTTTCCCTTTTATTTTATTTATTTTTCGCTGCTACATACAATCAAGTTGGCTCTAGCACAAAAGGAATAAGTCAAAAAGCTACAAAGAATGGAAATAAGAAAATGAAGCTTGGTTTGCAAATGAGGAAAACCCAGAGACAAAGAGAGTACAAATAAAATAAAAGAGAAAGAGAAGGGGAAGCAGTAAAGGAAAAGCAAATGCCAGATGAACACAGATAATTTCAAGGCTCCGACTATTCATTTATAGAGAATTCTTTCAAATTTTTCTTGATAATTCCATAAGATTAAATTTTTTTTCCATCTCTTTCATATACACAATACTATAACATCATACAAAAAACTATAACCATAACTACATTGTTTGCATCTTAATCTATCTCCACCACACCCATGTGATGATCTGAACAAGACTGAAACCTTCTATGACGATTCCACAAGTCTCGTAATTTCATCCTGCAAGAATTTTTTTTATCAAATCAGAAGTGTCGAAGTTGTCGCCATCACCATTGCTCATCTTTGCTGCAAGCAAGCAAGTGAAAAGTTTGGTTTTCTTCAACAAGATTGAGTCAAACTCCGTCTCTTTACCTTAACTTGCAAGTGGTTGGATAGAGAGAGAGTTAAAAAAGAGAAAAAAAATGACATTGATGGTGGGGACGTGAGGTGCATTGGAATGGGGTGAGAATTTAAATAAGAGTGGGTTGGTGAGGGATTAAATAAGAGAGAGAGGATAAGGGGATTAAAAACAAGATAAGGAAAAAGGTTCGATTCAATTCGGTTGTTTTGGATGTGTGAAAAACAAAAACCGAAACCGAACCAAACCAACTCGGTTCGGTTCGATTTTTTAATGTTCAATTTCAGTTTTTCTCGGTTCGGACTTTTTCAGTTATATTTTGGTTTGGTTCGGCCAGTTCAGTCAGTTTTTCAGTAACCAATTAACACCCCTAGTGGATTCGAAGCCCCGAACATGTGTTTTATGAATTAATTGAATTTAATCTTTCTTACTGATTAGTGATTGTGTTTTGCTTAGCTGCTTTATAGAGAAATTTTCTTTGTATGTTTGTTAAGGTAGCCAACTTAGTAAGCATGCTAGGATCTGGGGCTAGAGTATAAGAGAGTTTCACCTAATCGTTATAATCTTGTATTCACAAGTAGTAAATACCAAGGAACGTTGGTAAAGTTAAGTAAAAACCTAGGTAAGAAAAAGATGTTGATCATACTTGTAATTGCCTAGTCGGTGTTCATATTTTTCACAAAACTTAATGATCTTGGATTGTTATCTAACTTGTGATTCCTAATTATATAACATGATAATAATAGTTTGAAAGTGACGCTAAGTTTAATTCAACGAACTTGTGAAAATAATAAGATTAAAGCAGTGTTGATCACGGTTAATCTTGAACATTGTCTCTCATGAATTAGCAAGTGATTATTGAATATTGATTTATGAGCATGTGTTTGGTGTGTGGAGATAAACCTTTAGCTATTTTCTCATCTTTTCCATCTTTTTAGTTCTATTATCTTTACAATAATTTTCTTACTCTAAATTAGAAAAATTCAATCCCCTAATATTTTCTTAATTAGGTTGTTAGTTGTCTTTTAGTTATTCTAAGTGCTAGTTGGAAAACCCTCTAATCCCCGGTCCAGAATGATCCCCACTTATTCTGTACTACAATCGTAAAACAGGGTATTAAGTTGTGTGCTAGTAAAATAGCCCATCAATTTTTGGCGCCGTTACCGGGGATTAGTAAAATTGTTAATTACTTCGTTAGTTTTTATTGATTTTTTCTTCTATTTGTTTTTATCTCAGATAAAGTTCATGCGCAATAGGAGATCCAGGGAAAACTTATTAGAATACAATTCAGAGCCTGAAAAAACATTTAGAAGACGAATGAGAGAAACAAAAGAGTCACAAACGTCTAGCTCGGAATCTGAATCAGAAGAGCTCGACATGGGAGACAATAGATCTATTAAAAAACTTTCAGCATCCACCCTGGACAATGCCACACCCCTGTGCATTCAGTATCCAAGAGCCACGCAGGGCAAGATAGAGTCATTCGTGCTGAAATCCAGCCTACTTCACCATATTCCAAAGTATCATGGTCTTTCTATGGAGGATCCAAATAAGCATTTAAAGGAATTTGAAGTTGTATGCTCCAGTATGACGCCAATAACTGTGGATGATAACATCCTAAAGCTGAGAGCATTTCCCTTTTCTCTGATTGATAGGGCTAAGGATTGGCTTTATGAACTACCTTCCGAAACAATATACTCTTCGGATAGCATGAAGAAGGTGTTTCTAGAGAAATTCTTCCCAACTTCCAAAATTATTATGTTAAGGAAGAAAATCAATGGTATACAACAAGGTCCAGGAGAATCATATCCTACTTACTATGAGCGCTTCAAAATTCTCACAGCATCATGTTCGCAGCATCAGATGAAGGAGGAGCTCCTGATTCAATACTTTTATGAGGGATTGCTTCCTCTTGAGCGACAGATGTTAGATGTAGCAGCAGGAGAAGCTTTGGTTGATAAAACTTCAGCAGTAGCAAATACTTTGATTGCAAATTGAGCCTTAAACGCCCAACAGTATGAAGGAATTGGAGAGCCTTCACGCCAAGTCCATGAGGTAAGTACTAATTCTAGTTTGGAAGCTCAAATGGCTAATCTTACTTTACTTGTGACTCAAACTCTAGGGAAGCCGAATGTGCTAGGAGTTGCACAAGTTGTGGTGTGTGTACTAAGCCAAGACATCCATCTGATCAATGTCCTCAACTGATTGAGAATGGCGGTTGGGAGAATGTCAATGCAGTAGATTTTCAGGGGCAAAATCACTATACGAATAACCCTTATTCAAATACTTACAATGAAGGTTGGAGAAATCATCCCAGCTTTTGATGGAGAAATTCAGAACAACCTCAACAACAAGCTTTAAATCGGTCACCCCCTGGTTTCTTTCAAGGACCACCAGAACCACCTCAGCACAATTCAGGTATCCCTCTTAATTATGATGAGATTATGAAATCGTTAACTATTTCTTAGCAGAACCAAGCAAAAGATATAACAAATTTGAAGCTACAGATGGGACAAATAGCTGAGTTTATTGGATAAATTCGCGAGCAAGGAAAACTTCATAGTTCTACCATTCCAAATCTGAAAGGCGGGTTTGAAACCGCAAAAGCAATTACATTGAGGAGTGGTAGGAAAATTGAGAATGACCCAATAGTCCCTAAACAGAGTCGAAGTAGGGAAGCTGAGTTACAGAAGGATGATCCAGCCATCGTTAACACACCAGAGGTCCAAGGTAAGAAGGTGAACATTCCAAATTCAGTTTTTACTAATCTTTCTCCACCTTTTGTGCATTTTTCAGGTAGGTTTGCCAAATCTATGAAAGATGAACAAGATAAGAAAATCTTGAAAACCTTCCAAAAAGTCCAAGTCATTATTCCGCTTCTTGATGCTATTAAGCAAGTGCCTAAGTATGCAAATTTTTTTAAGGAGCTTTGCACAACAAAGAAAATTGCCGCTGAAGTGTAAGGATCCGGGTATTTTCACTATCCCTTGTGTTATCGGTAATACTAAAATTGAAAATGTCATGCTAGACTTAGGTGCTTCAATTAATGTTATGTCGTATTCTATTTATCGATCTATGAATCTCGGGAAGCTAAAAAGAATGGTGTTAATATTCAATTGGCTGACCGTTCTAATGCATATCCTCGAGGTTTGTTGGAAGATGTTTTGGTGCAGGTTAACCATTTGATATTCTCAGTAGATTTCTATGTGCTTGAGATGGAAGATTCGAAATTATTCTGATGATTAATTGGAGATATCGTCAGGCTGCACGACGTTAAAACAAGCGCTTCTTGAAAGGCAACCCAATAAGATTTGCTTTCTCTATCCCTTTATTTTCTTTTTGTTATTTTTGTTTGTTAGTAGTTTTTTTCCTTTTTTGAGGACAATGTTAGGTTTAAGTGTGGAAGGAACAACGTTATTTTTGTTTTGAAAAAACAAATTTAATAACAAGTGTTAGTCCATTAAAAAATTAAAAAAAATGTTGGTTTTTGTTTTCTTTGTTGGTATTAGTGTCATTAAAAAAAATTTATATTTGTTTTGAGTCTTAGGATACTTTCCAACACAATGATGAGATTTGATTTTTAATTGCATGACTTTAAGGTGATTTATAAGCATGAGTTAAGATCTAATATTATTATTTGGTTAATGCGTATTCATGGTTATCATATGTATATTCACATGTAATCAACTAGTAATTGATATTCGTAGTATGCTTAATTGAATTTAACTCATTATAACCCATATGTGAGTTTTGAGCCTATTGTTCATTTGATTTTGAGAGTTTTTAGTTAGATCATAATTAATTTCTTTTGTCAATAATAATTTGTTGCATGATCTCAATTTTGTTTGCTTTGGTTTCTACTTGGATTGCTTTCATAATTAAGGATTAAACACTATAATTTGTATTAATTCCGTTCAAAGCATCATATTGAATTGCATAACATTCTTGACATGATAAAGCCACCTAGTTTTCACCATTGCCAAATAAGTCTGATCCATGATATATTTCCTTTAGGTTAACCTCGTTGAGCCTGTTATTAAGCCTTTTGTTTCATCACCCTCATTTTCTATCCCTAACCTAATAAGAAGAGTAAAGCATAATTTGATTTGCAGAGACTTTATTGTGGTTCAAGGTATGTTGAAAAACAAGTGTGGGGGAATACCCTTATGGAGAGAGTTCAAGAAGAAAAAGTTGTAAAAAAAAAAAAATGGTACAAAAAGTTACAAAAGGGATACCAGTCCTTGTCTATATTCATTCAGTATTTCAATACTATAAAGATAGTCCAGTTCTTATCATTCAGTAGATACAAAATAATGGCTGAAACTCTTCATTATCAGTAGGAGATTTCTTCCTTTTTCTACTTATGTCTTGAACCGTGTGATTTTTTTGCTAAAGTATCATTTCTTTAAGCCCTTTGTAATTTCCTTATCCGTTCTTTCTCTTCCCTTGACCATTTGGACCCATTACAACCCGAATTAAGACCTTTTGATTGAGTGTGTCTTGCAATGTCACGATGTGGAGATTCGAATGAGGTATAAGCATATGGTGTCACTAGTTCTTGCATTTAAGTAGTAACATTCCTTCCATGAGATCATATATCTGAAAAGAAAAAAAATAAACATGTTAGAAAATGTCTTTCTTTATTGTTATATCATATGTGAGCTATTTGTTTCCCTTTTAATTACATCAATCCTCTCACATATAACTAGAATAAGAAGAGTGATTTTACCAAACAATCAGTGAAAAAGAAAAGAGTGCACCCAGTGAGATTTTTGGATTAATTCTTCTTAGCACGCGCTTGAGTTTCACAGTCACTTGGATTGATTTAATTGTAAATTTTTATATCATTTCTATGAGAGTGTATTAATTTTCGAATAGTGTGGATTTAATCTTGTGTTTATAAAAATTCTTAATATGTCATGATCCGTTGAAAGTCTCTGAGACAAATGTTGGAAAGTATAGGTTGAGTCATTTGAGTCTTTTATTTTTGTTTCTTGGATTTGCTTGTGGACTAGCATAAGATAAGTGTGGGGGAATTTGATAGGAGCATAATTATGCTATTTTAATACTATATTTCTATATATAATTTGGCTATTACTTGTTAATTATGGTACTAATTGCTATTTTCGTGTTTGTATAGGTTTCAAATTACAAGATTCCAAAATAGAAGCAAAGAAGTGCAAATTGGTTTGAATTAGGAAGACTTATTGCAAAAGGAAACTACACAAGGAAGGAAATTTGAAGAGCACGATTATAAAAGGGACAATACTTTGCTTTGGAGAGATCGCCCATCCGCAGCCTCCTCATCGACCCATCCACAGTCTCCTCATCACCCATCCACAACCTTCACCTCATCACCCATCCACAACCTCTTCATCATCGCCATCCACAACCGCAACAAGCCCTCATCTTCCTCGCATTCACAGCCAACAAACCACCACCTTCATCCCCTTCTCCTTTACAAAATCCACAGCACGCATCCTTCATCTCAGCCGAACCCCTTCATCGCCTCCATCACACCCCTCAATCACAAATCAGAAACCCTAACCCATCATCAAATCCATTGTTGACCACCCTCTCCTCGTTTGCAGCCCATCTCGCCTAATCTTTCGCATGCCCATCATCTAGACCATCTCATACTCTCACTCAGTCCTTCATCGTCCCATCTCCCTCACAATCACAACCTTCTCATCTCAGTCGCAGAGTCTGAAGAAGAAAACCAAAGAAGAAGGGAAGGAGAAGAGGAGGAGATCAAAAGAGATCTTTATCTCTTTCTTTCTGATATTTGCACCCGAATCTTTCTCGCACCACCATGGACCACGCATGGCGATGATGTTTCGCTTCTTTTGCTCTCTCTCTTATTTTTAGTTTGATAATTAATTATGTATTGCTATTCAAACATAATTAATATGTCTAGCTAAACTCCTCTTAGTTAGGGGTGGATTCGAAGCCCCGTAAATGTGTTTTATGAATTAATTGAATTTAATCTTCTTTACTGATTAGTGATTGTGTTTTGCTTAACTGTTTTATAGATATTTTTTCTTTGTATGTTTGTTAAGGTGGACAACTTAGTAAGCATGCTAGGATCTGGGGCTAGAGTATAAGAGAGTTTCACCTAATCATTATAATCTTGTACTCACAAGTAGTGAATACCAAGGAACGTTGGTAAAGCTAAGTAAAAACCTAGGTAAAAACAAGATGTTGATCATACTTGTAATTGCCTAGTAAGTGTTCATATTTTTCACAAAACTTAGTGATTTTGGATTGTTATCTAACTTGCGATTCCTAATTAGATAGCATAGTTTAAAAGCGACGCTAATTTTTATTCAACGGACTTGAAAAAATAATAAGATTAATGCAATGCTGATCACGGTTAATCTTTAACATTGTCTCTCATGAATTAGCAATTGATTATTGAATATTGATTTATGAGCATATGTTTGGTGTGTGGAGATAAACCCTTAGCTATTTTGTCATCTTTTCCATCCCTTTAGTTCTATTATCTTTACAATAATTTTCTTAGTTAAAATTAGAAAAATTCACTCCCCCAATATTTTCTTAATTAGGTTGTTAGTTGTCTTTTAGTTATTCTTAGTGCTAGTTGGCAAACTCTCTAATCCCCGGTTCAGAACGATCCCTACTTGCTCTTTACTACAATCACAAAGCAGGGTATTAAGTTGTGTGCTAGTAAAATAGCCCATCAGGAGGTTCCCCACTACTTCGATGGGGTCCCTTCTAGAAAGAAAAAGGCTGCTAGGGCCAATGCTCATGTCCTGCCTGATGTGGAGGAGCTGTTTGAGACGCTTGCTTCCTTTATGAAGAAGAAGCCCCGTGTCAGAACTGTTTCATCTTCGGCACGACCCGCTCCACTGAGAAAAGAAAGTGAGTCTGCTAGGCCTATTGAGGCGGAGTCTAACGTTCCTGGCTAGGAGAAAGATTATATGCGGTTGGCGAGAGTCACAGATGGGTCAAAACTTAGTGACGCACAGGCCGAGGCTCTGAATGACCATTTGGTGCGGGTTGCAATGGCGGCTTCTGCTAGTGCTGATTCGTATGGGGTCGTTCCATAGAAGCGACCCTTTTGAAGATTCACCAGAGGTAGTGGAATCTGATCGCCCCACAGATGACTTTCCTGAGAGTGGTCGTGGTACCGGTCATGTTTCTTGCAGTCTGCGTGGTTTACCATCTCTTGGATTTGGTTCATTGTTGCGTGACCTAGTGGTTACCATCTTTCTGGGATTTGGTAGGAGACGACGTTTAGTGTAAAGTTAAGAACTATGTCGCCCCCACGGACGGCTCCAAACTGATGCAATAGTTTTTCGCTCCTTGCTCTGACTTGTTTCCGCTAACCTGTTTGACCTGCATAAGTAGTACACGTGAGCCACAGACCACCGTGGGGTGGCCGATGACACTCCAATGCTAAAGTCAGACAAGGATCCGAGGAATGTGTAATGTTGTAACAAGGAATTTGTACCGTACCTTAGCTTACCAACCTCATGTCTTATTTATAGTGCAAAGAGTCCTGGGTTAACCAGGCTATCATAGGCGTAAATTAGGAAGGAGATCTTCGTGGAGATCCCTCTCTAATAGGAGTCGTGCTGTAGGAGGGAGGTTCCCTGTTAGCTTCATGCTCCTAGATATGCGGGCGATAGTTCCCAATCCAGGAGCATTCCATCAAAGGGAGTTTCCCTGTGTGGAAGATATTTTGGTGTTAAGCAGTTGTGGTTGCTCGTTCGAAGCAGATCCTCGAGATATTTGCTTGAAAATGGCTTACCGGTATCGTGGATAGCTGTGAGACGTGTGGGCCTAGCGTGCTGTGAGAGTCCGGGCCAACTTGGTGGGCTGGAGTTGAGCGGGTTGAGAATCGCTCGGGTTGGATCTGTATTGGTCTGTTTCTTGAACCCGTGATTCCTCGAGATCATCATGACACGTATACGACGCAGGGGTGTGACCGTTTTTATATATCATCTCAAAGGCATTTTGGTCATTCAAATTTAGGGTTCTTATCTTAACACAAAATCAGGAGCAATTGTGAAATTTCACGACACACAGAAACATGGACACCGACACTTTCAATTGACGTTACAGATAGAGACTAAAGTGTGGATGTGCTTTACATGTGTATATTCAATATTTTTATTTTATTTTAAAAGTCTATAATACGTAACTCTTTAAATTGTGGAATTTGACTATAAATTTATAAGCAAAATAACCATAAAAAATATTAAGGGAAAAATGCACAATATGCATGCAAACAAATTTTTTATTTTTTTTCATTATTATTTGGTGGGACCACGAGTTCAAATAGGACAACTTTACAATGTTGTAAAAAAAAAAAATCCCTAGGATATTTACGTTATCGAAAATGCTAGGAAACCATGTTTTTGTAATCAAGTTTTGTAATTATGGTGACGTGACGTGATCTTGAAAGAATGATGTAATTTTCAAAGTGTTTATGCATATCTCGAAGTTGTAAAAAACCTCTTCTAACGATGCCACATTATCCTGGTTATAAAACATGATTACAAAACCTGGCTCCCTATCCTCAATCTTATGTTATTACATAATAAAACTTATTTTCATATCAGGCATGAGCCAAGGTTAAAATAAATGGATTAAAAATAATAATTTAAATATTAAAAAAAAAGTCTTGTGAATTCTTTAGAGGCTAGCTGGAAAAAACAAAACCTCACTATATTGCTCAAAGTCCAAATCTGTTGGTATGATTGTAATTAATTAGTGGATAAGAGAATTTTTGTTCAATCAATTCTATGTATCAACACACTGCACTGCACTGAACGAGTTTTCAGTAGATTGAAGGAGATCAAATTAAAGCTCAGAGATGGGCATTGTGTTGAAAGAATCTGTGCCCATCCATTTGAAAAGCGGTTTCATGCGTTTATGATAAGAGATTGGATGGACTTGGTAGAATCCACATGCATGCACGATACGTGTCCACTAACGATTGAACCAATTCCGTACCCCATCACACGCGGCTTCGTCACGGACGTGCAGCAACCCGTGTATCGGGACTCACCCCAAACATGCATCTCCTCATTTTTCACACTTTCGCAACACTTTCCTTGCACTTACCACCACCTCTTTCAACGCTTATTTAAGCACCTCTTAAAACTCGAAACAACAAAAAGAACCAAACATACGAGTTAAAATGGACACTTCTCAACTTCACGACTTCTTTCAAACTTGGATCACTCAACAAGAGAAAGACCTCAAACACCTTCAACAAACACTACATCAAGATGCAAAGGATGACATAAAGCTTCGCGGAGTGATTGAAATGTTCATCGAGCACTTGCGGGAATACCACGAGAAGCGAAGCTTCCACGCCATGAACCACGCGGCGTCCTTCTTCTCGCCTACATGGTCTACCTCCTTCGAGAACTCTTTCTTTTGGATCGGCGAGTACCGGCCAACTTTAGTCATCCGACTAGTCTACACATTCAGTGGGTCAGAACACGATTTTCAGCTCGGCGAGTTGATGAAGACGGTGAAGAAGAATAGCTTGAGTGAGGTGGGTGATGAGAAGCTGGGGTTGGTGAGGGAGCTGCAAGGGAGAGTTGTTGGGGAGGAGGAGGAGATATCAAGGGAGATGGAGAGGTTTCAAGAAGATATATGGGGGGGTCCCTCGGTAGATGGGCGGACTAGTGAGTTGGGACGAGTTGATGATTGTGAGTTGGATCATGTTGTGGATCGGGCATTTAAAGACCAAACACTTGTGTTGAAGGGTATACTTGATAAGGCAGATAAGCTGAGGCTGGAGACACTAAAGGAATTGGTGATGAACATTTTGACACCATTGCAAGGTGTTCATCTTTTGGTTGCTACCATAAAATTGCATATCTCGATGCGTCTCTGGGGCCGGGCTAGAGATAATATTTATGAAGGAGTGCCTGACTCTTTTTCCTTGAAGATGCACTTGACAGAGATGAAATTTATGAATGAAGGTGACATGAATAACCCAAACACAAAAATTTAGCCAAAAAGAAAATAAAAGTATGTCAAGTGCCATAAGCAAATTAAGGAAAACAATAATAAATTTTTACACGTTTCTGTGTAAACCAATAAGACTTGAGCGCAGTTCATCAAAACTTGTAGGCATTGACTAAAACAGTCTCCAATATTTGATCCAATAAAAACTAGTTATTATTTTTCTTTAAGTGTATGTTTGGTTGCACGAAAAATAGACATGAAAATTGAATCGTGAATCTGATTCTGAGGCACCTCTATCAGATTTGGATTTTCATGAGTAGTGGAAAAATAGTCTAATGAAGAATCGATTTTCTGTCAGTAAATAAACAATCAAATATCGGAAATTTGCAGGACGAGGAAAATGAATTTCATTTTTCAAAGAAAATGACTAATCAAACAGAACCTAAATTTCCTGTTTATATTTTTTCCTATATCTTCTTCAACTTCTAACGTTAGCCCCTTTTAAGCATAACATTTGAGAATGCTAATGACTAGCTAGGAAAGTCGTGCATTTTTCACAAGTAAAAGGTTTTCTATACATCTCAACTTGCAACAAAGTATTTTTTCTTGATTATTTTTTTCATAACTTATTTGATAATCTCCGCCTATTACTAAGCCCGTGGGGGTAGACTCACAGTCAACACGAATGAAACTGTTGTTCCCTTAAAAGTCCTTAATGAATAGTTTGTTTAGGAAAAAAAAAATTGTTGGGATCTGATGACATAAAGTTATATAAATACATTGGAAGGAAAGATTGCTAACCTAACTTACTTCTAATTTGTTGAGATTCTGTTAGAATATGTAGGGCTTGCACTCAACATAGCCAAGTCAAGTCCAAAATTGATTCACCTCTATAAGAAGGAAAATATAAGAATAAAAAAGTTAAAATAGAAAAGTCAGAATAGTTAAAGAAATAAAGTCAGAATAGGAAGGTTAGAATAAGAAAGTCAGAATATGACTCTATTTTGTATAATAAGTTTTAAGTTTCTTGTTTCCACAAAGTTAGGTAGAAGTTAGCTTATATAAATTTGTATTTAGTCAAGGAATAACAACAATAATACAATTATATAATTATTTTCTTTACATGGTATCAGAGCAATTTCTTTGGTAACCTAAGAATCCAGGGGTCAAGATCTTCCCCGCCTCCAACGACTATGCACTTTGACCGTAGACACAAGAGGCGGGGAAGGGAATCATAAAGAGCTCAATCGCAAAAGCTCTTCACCGTTATGCAACCAATAGAGAAAGAAATTGCAGCTTCCGTCGAGCTCACACAACAAACAGATTCTTCCCTATTTTGTTCATGAACACCACAACAACTGCACAACCACACAAGCCCTCATCCCCATCAAACATCACTTTCATATATACCTCCATCACCACCTCAGGCAACCCCTAAATCACAGGCTGTCAGCCCTCATCACCATCTCTCACTACCACCATCCACAGAGCTTTCTCAATTACGTCTTCTGTGACGACCCCCTCCCGCACTGTACCGATACTGTCCGCTTTGGGCTACCATCCGGCTCTCACGGCTTTAAAAGGCCTCGATACAATGGGGAGCTGACCCCGCACATATAAGGATCATCCTCCTCCCCTACCCAGGCGATATGGAACTATGATTCCCCTTGTAGCTCGTCCAACCTCTCTCGGCCTATTGGGCTCCAACCCTCACCCTCACCCTCACCTCAGGTCCGCCCACTTAGGGTCTCACAATCCACCCCCCTTAAGGCCCAACGTCCTCGTTGGCCACACATGCACAACGTCCACGTTGCCCGAGGACCCACTTCCACATGGCATACTTCCGGCTGGGTCAGGCTCTGATACCAAACTGTGACGACCCCCTCCCGCACTGTACCAATATGGTCCGCTTTGGGCTACCATCTGACCCTTACGGCTTTAAAAGGCCTCGATACAATGGGGAGTTGACCCCGCACATATAAGGATCCTCCTCCTCCCCTACCCAGGCGATATGGGACTATGATTCCCCTTGTAGCTCGTCCAACCTCTCTCGGCCTATTGGGCTCCAACCCTCACCCTCACCTCAGGTCTGCCCACTTAGGGTCTCACATCTTCCCTGTTTCAATCGTGAAATTCCTAAAATAAACCCACAATCCGAAACCTCATTTGGAGGCCTTTTTTCCAGTCTTACCATCTCATCATCGTTCAAGATGGACATCCCTCCAAGAAGATCCATATGTCCCTGAAGGCTTCTGGTTATGAGCTCTATAAGCGCAACTCCGCACTTCTCAAGATTCCTCTATCTATTTTACACAGGAATCGTCAATACTCCACTCACATACAGACACACCACAAAGATGAAGATGAAACACGTCATCAAGAACTCCCTTTGCAACCGTAAAATGTCACAAAAAGAAGCTCAAAACCAAAACAACCAACAATGCAATAGAGGATGTCGCACAACAACCACCACTCGCTTCCTCCTGTTATGTTCTTCCTCCATCTCTTTTCAATCTATCTCTTCCCCTCTTATGTTTTTCTCTCTTGCTGAAGCAGCTCAACAGCAATGGATCACAACAGTAGGGACGAAGAAATTGTAGGGAAGAAGAATGTGTGAAGAATAAGGAGAAAAATATGGGAAAATTTTTGATTTTTAAACCTTTCACTATTGGAACACCAGTCCGATAGTCAGTACCACCACAAGAGAAAAAAAACACTACCAACACCAATGCTGAGCACCAATGTTGAGTAATCCAGCACCAATGCTGAGCAATACCAACATTTGTGCTGAGAATTTTTTTTCAGCCTTCGCGCTGAGGAGGAGTCATGTTGACTCGAGTCAAACCATTAGCCATTCACTTGATAGTCATGATTTCTTTATATCAGAATTGGAGAGTCATGCTAACTCGAGTCAAACCATTAGCCGTTCACTCGACAGTCATGATTTCTTCATACCAGAATTATCAGAATTGGATAGTCATGCTCATTTGAGTCGAACCATTAGTCAATCACTCGACAGTCATGATTTCTTCATCTAGAATTATCCAGATTTTTTTCCAGAATTATCTAGAATTTGGCAATCATGATGCCTCGAGTCGAGCAATTAGCAAATTCACTCGACAGTCATGATTTCTTCACCAAATTGGACTTCAAAGTTCCCTCGAAGCTGCACATTTCATCTGCATCTACATTTCCAACTTGCGGGGGCATGGTAAAATATGTAGGGGTTGCACTCAACATAGCCAAACCAAATTCCAAGATTGATTTACTTCTACAAGAAGGAAAGTACAAGAATCTAAAAGTTAGAATAGGAAAGTTAGAATAGTTAAAGAAGTAAAGTCAGAATATGAAAGTCAAAATATGACTATTTTGTATAGCAATTTTTAAGTTTTCTATTTCCACAAGGTTGGGTAGAAGTTAGCTTATATAAGCTTGTACTCAGTCAAGGAACAACAACAATAATTCAATTCTCCAATTATTTTCTTTACAATCCAATTAGTCACAATAAGTATAGTTCGCAAAGCCAATAGAATTACTCAAATAAGCTAATATTGAGCCACCATATCTACAACCCTAATATATTGCAACCACTCCTAAAAAAAACCTTTACTTCTTTATCTATACAAATCCACCCAAAATGACTTGGATTTAAGTTGCTTGTGTTATCTCCCTAGCTAATTTTAAGTTTTGGTTTCTAATGCGTCCAAATCATGTCTTCTGCAAATTTGACCTGCAAAACAAAGGTTAGATTGTTAAATACCAGTTGTTTAGTGGCCGAAGGCACTTCGATGCTTAAGTCAGCAATTCTGCTGAAGATGGAGATTAATTTGGACAGAACTCAGTTAAAATTGCATACCTATGTCGAATCTTCCATTTACATTATATAATGTCCGTTATTAATTCTCTGTGTTTAAGCATGTGAGGCTCAACGAGGGGAGACATTCTTTGTAATAATCTCATCATTTATGATTATATGTGTTTGGGTGAGTAACTCCCTCCACGACTTTTTTCTTTGTAACGTTCCTCCTCTTTAAAGGAGAGCTTTATTGGGCTTCTGACTATGATTTGTTTGACAGACCCTTTTTG
The DNA here is from genome assembly GCA_963556465.1 of Berberis vulgaris. NCBI lineage: Eukaryota > Viridiplantae > Streptophyta > Magnoliopsida > Ranunculales > Berberidaceae > Berberis > Berberis vulgaris. The sequence continues at coordinate 20,892,144 of OY747125.1, forward strand.
GGCTTTGACGATTGGATCCGCCCTTTTTGGGCTTTGTGAGTTGGTCCGGTCTCAAGATACTTATTCCCCGTGATGGGCGATCTCTGCCACGTGTATGGTTGCGATGATAGTCTTATTTGATGTATCTACAGCTACTCCCCCTTAGTTAGTGGATATGCTGACGTGGCCACTAATTCTACGATGATTGGATTTTCGATTTCGTCATTGCAGTGTATTTAGCCTTTAACAGTTGTTGCTACGTTTGTTTCTCCGATGTTTCATCTGTCTGATTGTTTCAACGCGATATTTGGGATTTCGTGCAGCCATCGTATCTCGCACATCTTCCCATAAGCGGTCTTTTCGTTGCTCAGCCCCATAAAAATGGGAGGTGTGGGCTGTGTTTATTTTTTTACATTTTTTTCATTCTCAAGCTTTGATTTTTTTCTATTTCGTTTTCGTTTTGTAACGATGTCTGGCTTCAAGATTTTTAGTGGTAATGTGTTTGCTACTTGTCAAACTTTATTTTCGCTTAAGCGGGTGGCATAAACGACTATGGATAGTGTTCGCTACGACTATTCATTGCCAGCTGACCTCGAGATCATCTTGCCCTGAGACGATGACAATCCTTGTCGTCCAAAGCCTGCTACATTGCGTTGTACCCTAGCATGTTTCAGGCGGGTCTTAGGTGTCCGATTCTAGAAATCGTCTGGGAGTATCTAGACTTCTTGGGCATTTCTCTTGCTCAAATGGTTCCTAATGGTTGGAAGGTGATGATTGCGACCTAAGCAAGGGTCGTTCTATTCGGGGTTCCTATGCACATTAGGGTTTTGCATTCCGTGGCGGGGTTTAGTGTAAATACAACCGCACTTGCTATCTCTGCTCTTGTTTTAAGAATCTTAAGGACGAGTATAAGGGTTGGTCAAGGCCAAAGTTTTATGCGTCCATCACTTCTGGTTATTTCAAATTATGCAATCTACATATTTTGCGGTCATTCCGAGAACCCAAGAGGAATGAAAAGTCATCGTCTATGGAAGAACAAGAGTTTCGTGATCGATTTAACAAGCTGCCCCGGGCCACAGTAGATGCTTTCCTTGATACGGATGTCATCGATCGCAGTGGTCAGTATACTATGAGCGAGGTAGATCATGTGGCGATTACGACGACTTGTGCTTCAAAAATTACCATTGCACGTGCTGGTAATGTCGTAGTTTTGATGAGGGGCAGGAGGGTATCCTAGGTTGGCGATGGCGATGAGAGCATTGATTGGGAAGTGTGCTTCGTTAAAAAGCTTACTAGTTTTGCTGCTCCTGCTATTGCTGAAGACGTTGTTAATGCTGGCTCGAACATTAAAAAGAGGAAGGTTCATAGGTCTGCCAGTCCATCTAAGCTATTGGAAATTAGTTCTGGTCATGTCCCGAAGAAGAAGTGACTTGTTATTTCGGTTCATGGTATTACCATGGTTTCTCCTCATTCGATATCTTCTAGAAGGGGTGGTGGTGAAGTTGTTGACCCTACTGCTCGAGAGATTGATGATATAAATTAAACTCTTGAGAGGAGCAATAATGAGGTTGATGCAGTCGATTTTCGCTCCCTGTAGACCTGCACAAGGAACACACATGAGCCACAAACCACCATTGTGGTGGCTGAGCACTCCGATGCTAAAGTCAGATAGAGATCTGAGGAAGCGCAATGTTGTAAACATGGAATTTATGGTGTACCTTAGCTTACTAACCGCATGAATTATTTATAGTACTGAAGTCCTGGTTCGACCAAGCCATCGGTGATGCAGTTTAGGGAAGAAGATCTTTGTGGAAATCCTTCTCCAATTAGGAGTTGTGCTGTGAAGGGAAGTTTCCTTGTTAGACTTATGTTCTTAGAAACGCGGGAGTTAGTTCCCAATCAGAGTGTTGTCCATAGATAGAAATTTCCATGTGCGACATATACTCTGGTATTTGCATCCTAGTTGCAAACAAAGTGTTGCTGTCTTGCCTATCCGAAGTTGATCCCTGAGATACTTGCCTTAGTAGGGCTTACGAGTATTGAGAATGGCTGTGAGACGTGTGGGCTTAGCAGGCTGTAATGATTTGGGTCTGTCTAGTAGACTGCGCTGTGTGGGCTTGGTGCTGCTTGGGTCGGATCATTGTTGGGCTGACGCTCGAGCCTGTTATTCCTTGAGATCATCATGACACGTGTACGATGTAAGAAAGATGACATTTTGGTGTATTATCAGCTGCTCCCCCCAAGTTAGTGGGCCATAACATCGATTCACTAAGTAACTTTTTGAAAAGATACGCCGCTCATGATGATTGAGTCTGAACCGTTATTTGAGCCACGTGCTTCATTAATTAAGCGTGTGTCGGTTCAGTGGAAAAAAAGGCAGGAAACCAATCCTTATTTAGATCTCCCTTTCTGTATAGATTGACTATTCCATTTCTTCATTTTTAGAGACTCTGTTTTGTTCAACTTTTAATTGAAAGTTTGTTCACCTTTATCATGGCTCGCCAAAATCACATTGATGATGGACTTCTCGCCAAAGATCTTCAGTTCTTTGAAGATCGGTCGGCCTCCGAATCGAGTCTGGCTGATATTCAAAAGACATATGGGGTCCCTGAAGACCTGTCACTCTATACTTTGAACGATGATCAGACGCTAATGTTTCCTCCGAAAGGATTTGTCTGTTTGCCCGCGACATGTTTCAAGCTGGAGTCATTTTCCCGTGTTTGACGAGATTTGAGGCTTGTTGAAAATTCTTGGGATCCCTCCTGCTCAGTTGGTATCGAACGGGTACAGGATCATTCTTTTTATATTGATGAGGGCGAAAGATGCTGGTGTTCGCGTGACTCCGAGGGTGATCCTGTTGCTGACTTTCCCTCGACTGAATGATCACGCCATTTGTAAGATGACGTCGCCGGCTTGCTTGGGGAAATTGCCGGATGACTTTAAATTCTAGCAGAAATTTTATTTCTTGGCACATTCGGATGCAAAGTACTTCAAGTACAAAAGTTGTCAATTTGAGTGGGAGGAAGTCACTACGAAAACATTCCATGACATGCCTTGGATGAGCGTGGAGAATGTTATATGCCCTACCAACTTCTGTTGCAATGGGTTGTGGGCTAACTAGCACGTGGCCCCCCACTCTCCATAGAGCGTCGTAGGTTAATTCTAAAAACTGAGCCCCTTCCAAAAAGAGGAAGGCCTCCAAAGTTTAGGCTTCTACTCTGCTAGACACAGAGGGGCTTTCTGAGATGTTTGCCTTCTTCATAAGCTCAAAGAAGTCTCATACTGGGGTTGAGCCGACTTCCAAACGGCCCGCTCTGTTGAGGGAGGGGCGTGATTTTGATTCATCCACGGAGGCGGAGGGAGTAGCATTTTATTTGGAGAAGGACCACCTGCGGCTGGCAAGGTTGATGATGCGTTGAAGCTGAGTAACGAGCAGGCTGAAGCTTAGAGTGAGTAGCTAATGTTGGTTGCTAAAAGCAAATCCTTTTTGGATCTTGCTTGACTGTAGTTTGGGAGGTTTTGGGTTTTGAGAACGGATAGTAGCATAGGCATTCACGCTTATTGATCGATCGAGTTTCCTACAGATGCAAAAGGGATATGGGAGTCGAACTCAAATGGGCCAACAACCCCTTAAAAAATGGAACACGACTGAGCCTGTTAACGAGGTAGAGATCCTTCTTATCCAATCACACCGAATGGATGATGACAATGAACAAAAATACCGACTAAGTGACTGATCTATTAAAGAAAGAAGGGAGTTGAAAAATTCAAAGTTATTCTCCATCTGATCAGGGTATTCTGTTTGGTGGGGAGTTCCAAGGAGATCATTGAAATACCTTTCCATCTCTTTTTCTATATCCCTTTAAGAATAAATAGTAGATCGATCATTCTTCTTCACCTTGTTAATAGAGTTGTTTGCTCTATTAGAGTTTAGCACTCTGTGGAAGTAAGGAAGGTTTTTGTCTCCTACCTCCAACCAAAGAGCTCTATTTTTCTATCTGCTCATTTCTTCTTGAGTTCTAGCTGTTATTGAGTTTTTTTCTATTATTACTTTCTCCTCTTCTACTAATCTTGAGTTGGCAGCTTCTACCGGTACTGAACAGTCCAGATTTGTTCTATTGGAGGGCTCTGATGAGGATTTGCATGCGGCCCCGGAAGTCAATCGCATTGTTGGCGGATCATCTGACAGTGGCTGTTGCAGCGTGGACCGTCCTTCTTGCAGTCCGCGTTAACCCTATGTCTCGCTCTAGGCAGTATGTCGAGATATTGGAGGGACCTTTGGATAATTTGCTCCCTTATCTCCCTTTTGAGTCTACTGAGTCGGCTCGCAACAAAGAGTGGCTGCGGGCGACAAAGGGAAGGCCATAGATGAGGGCCTAGGTACGGTAGAGACTGCAAAAGGTGGCGTTGGCGACACTCCGTATCCAGGAGAGCTCCATCCGGATTCGCGAATCAATTTGTTTGCTCTGGACGTAGTGAAGATGAGCAACCAGGAGGTTGACATTGATTATGCTTCGAGAAAGCATATAAGCAGACGTTACAACTGGCTGATAGACCATGCTACGAAGTCCAAGGAGAATAAGTTGGAAGATCGGATGGATAAAGGGGTTGAAACACCTTATGCTGGGGATGTCTCAATCGAGCCAAGTTGTCGTCACTGGGACGGAAGTTGAGGTGGCTCGCGAGAGGGTATACACCATGGAGTGCGTCTTATCGATTATTTTGAAGTCATATTCTGATGCACTTTTCGAGATTGAGTTGTTGAGGAAGCAGGTTGGGGAGAGGTGGCTGAAACAGTTAGTCATTGATGCTGAGGCTCAGAGGGTTCGTTTGAGAGCCCTTGAGTCTAATTTAGCAGAGGTGGTGTCCGCAAGGGACAGATCGAGACAAAAGCTGAACTTGGTCCGCCGTGATCTGGAAGTTGTGCAAGAAGGTGCGGCTAAGATGCACTCTGAATTGCAACCTCTTTTCGAGGAGAACACCATGAAGGAATCTGAGTGGGTTGCCAAGAGACAGCAGTCAGATGCCGACGTGAAATTCAATGCTCGGGAAGCTATGAATGCTGGGGACCAACATCTCTTCGAGCAACATGAACTTAGCGCACTCAAGAGTAGCCTGATTACTGAGCAGTCTAAGGTCGATGCACTCACAGGCAAGCTAGAGCTGTTGAAGCATGAACTTACTGAAGTGAAGGTGCGCGAGAAAGAGCTTCTCAAGGCGCAATGCAAGTGTGAATTTTTCTGGGTCGTGCATGGGAAGTTAGAGTTGTTGGCGTTGATGAAGGAGGAACATCCAGAATGAGACCTTGCTTATTACAAGAAGATATCTTATGCAGACTCCGAGATGGTCACTAAATCGTTAGAGGAAGAGGGCGATTTGGATTATGGTGCTCAAATCAAGGCACATACGGACGCAACTCTTGCTTATTCTCCTAATGAGGAGTAAATTTTGTGCATCTGTACTTTTTGTTTCGACTGTTAATTGAAATAGGTTTTCTTTGAGTATGCTTTGTACCCATATTATGTTTGGTCTCCCTGTTGCCCATTTTCCATTTTGCCTTGTTGTTTTACTTTGACATAGGTCTGGTTGGGTTAGCAGCAAGACGAGTGGTTTGTATGCTGTCAAGAGCTTGACCGTCTATGCTACGAGTAACTCTGGCTTGTGCTTTTGAGGTCCTTGAGTTGTTATCGCGCAGTTATGTTCAATAGCGAACATTTTGCGGATGGTTTAGGTAGAGGGTTATTCTACCCAGGCTGCAACTCATCCGCGTGCTAAGCCTTTGGAGACTCAGGTTATGTATCTGACCGTCGGTTGCGGTCATTGGCATGAGTGAATTGTTGTAGCTCGAGTCAAGTTTCGTAAGTTCGGGCTGTTATCCCATGTAGCACGTGTCCGCGCTTAGGGGGTTGGTTTTTTAGAATCTCAAGTGGCCATCACTGATAATGGGATGTTAGCCTGTGCGAGCCTAAAAATGCTGCTTATGCTGAAATTAAATTTGGCGACTGTTGTCCTGAGAAATAGAGTGGTCTCGTGGCGAGTCGTTGACATCAATCAGAGCTGATTGGGCTCCCACCTTTTAAACCATCTACACTCGCGCAGAGCGGGCTACAAGTTCAGGATGAGAGAATTTGGCGATCATGGTCTGTAGGAGAGCAGTGATCTCGTGGTGAGCTGACGACGTCAGCCGGAACTGACTAGGCTCCAACCTTCCAAACCATTTACACCCGCACAAAGCGGGATACAAGTTTGGGATGAGAAAATTTGGCAACCATGTCTATAGGAGAGCAGTGGTCTCGTGGCAAGCAGTTAACATCAGTTGGATCTGACTAGGCTCCCACCTTCCAAATCATCTATACACGTGCGCATCGAGCTAGAAATTTGAAGGTTTTTGGCGACTATGGTCTATAGAAGAGAAGTGGCCCGTGGCAAGCCGTCATCATCAGTCGTGGCTAACTAGGCTCCCACCTTCCAAACCATTTACACTCGCACGGAGGGGGGCTACAAGTCTGGGAGTTGGTAATTCAGCGACCATGGTCCGTAGAAGAACAGTGGTCCCGTGGTGAATCGTCGACATCAGTCGAAATTGACTAGGCTCCCACCTTCCAAACTATCTACACCCGCGCGGAGGAGGCAACAAGTCTGAGCTTTGACTAGAAGCTGTCTTTGTCAGTCGTCACTCGCTAAGCTTACCTGATCGGGTTCGGCGATCGTTGCCCACTAGGAGGCGATGGCCCCTGGCGAGTCATCATCATCAGGCTTAGACTCCCACTTTCTAAGCCATCGACATTCGCACGCGGCGAACTAGGCATTAGAATGAACCAGAAGCCGTCGTCATCAGTTGACATTAACTAAGCTTGCCAGGTTAGGTCGGGGCTTTGCTTGTTCTGGGCGCGTGGGCCTATTTTTGCAGACGGATTGCATCGCATGGATTAGCTTTTAAAAAAAGAAAAGAAGTACTTTAAATCGGCTGGTGATATCCAGGTATGCTTTGCGTGTCAAAAGTGACTAGGGTTTCTACTGCTTGCGTCAGCGCCCATGGTAGAATGCCATTCGAATAGTGGGTCGAGGCAATGGGCCCATAAAATAAGAATTAGGTCATGTCGTAGGATCGTGACGCCACGTGTACATCATAGATTGCATGGTGACACACGTACAATGTAGATCACGAGACGGTTGAATATTGGTTACTCCTTTCAATTAATGGGGTTGTGTGCAGCATCATTAATTGGATGAACGTGGTCCTGCGCAGTTTCCTTGGGAATCATGGCCTCCTCATTTCCCATACGGTACTAAATGCTGATATTTAATGTTGAAGCGCCTGTTTGGTAAACCACTATGTCTATATAATGGTGTTCATTCATCGTTGTAGACATTATCTTCCACAGAGTGCACTTCTTCAGATCCTCTTAATCAGAGAACATGCTTTGGGTTTTCCAAAGGCTGAAGGAAGATCTCCAATGACGGAGTCTTCAGATGTTCTGACATTTGTGATGATGAGTCTTGATAAGACTTGCTATTATGCGTGGTCACCTGCTCTGGGTGAGCACCCAATTGGTTCGCCAAGACCTTGTAATTTCTTCTCGTATTGCAAAGAAGAGTTACAGATGCTTGTAGTTTGTAGTCTTTTGTACCTACCTCTGGGCGATCGATGTTACATTTTTCCAGTAATCAATAGAGTGTGTTTGCGTAGTTCTTTTTTATTTCTCAAAAGATTTCAAATCACATAAGCTCCTAAGAACTAAAACTCTACATTGACTATGGAAAGAAAGCTAAACAACTGAATAGATTGATTGTTGACGAAGAGAGGTTGATCCGACCTTGAAGTGAATTTGCATGGTCTTTGATTGGCTTGTGAGTACCTTCAGCGAACTGCCAAGTTTCACTGACGCCGTTGAGCTTACTAAAAAATAAACCTTGCGTGGGAGGGTTCTTCCGCGACTACTGATAGTCGCAGGGTCGTACTCCCAATTGCAACGACGTCTCCGCTGGGCTTGACCTGTCGAGCTAGAGAGTGGAATGCTCATGCAGTGTTGGAATGTTCTCCGCTTCTAAGTTGAGCTACTGTTGTTGGGATTTTTCCTCCATTTGGGAAGAGTGACTTCTCTACAACTCCGGAGTCTGGCTTCTGTTCAACCTGTCTGGTGGGCTTAGCTGGATCTGGGAACATTCTATCTACTTCAATACAGCATAGTGGCAGCATCATGCCGTTGGTTTGTCCCCGCGAATTGTTCCCTCTGAGTGTTTAGTAGTATACTTAACGCACCGATGAAGGGTGGGGACTACTGCTTCCATCTGGTAAAGCCAGGGTCTTCCCAAGATGAGGTTATAGGTAGACAGTGCATCCACCACCATGAAGTCCAAGAACGTGACCTTCCTTAGTTGTGGCTCTCTTTCAACCACTGCTAGCCTTATGTTCCCGATTGGAAAACATTTCTCTTCGCTGAATCCAATCAGCGGGTAGTCGAAAGATGTTAGGTTCTCTCCCTTGAGGTCCATGCTGTGGAATGCGTTGTAAAATAAGACGTTGAGGGAGCTTCCTGTGTTAACCAGAGCCCTCTTCACTTCCTACCTTGCGATAGAGATCGAAATGACAAGAGCATCATTGTGTGGTGCACGGACGCCTTCGAGGTCCTTATCTGTGAAGGTCAAGGTTGAGATGGGGTTTTGCACCCACGAGTAATAAACACGTCTATCCTCATTTGTGGGCTGTGTCTGCATCTCTAGTAGTCTCTGCTTGTGAGACCTTGTTCCTCTGATCCGACTCTGTGAAGGACATATATTATGCCCGGGGTCTCCTTGCCAATCTCTTTGACTGCCTCTTCCCTTTCCTAGTTCGGTCCTGTCGTTTCTCTGAGCCCGAGAACTCTTTCAACTTGCCCTAGCAAATCTAGTACTCAATCTAGTACCTTAGACTCTTGCAGTTGTTGGTGTCATGACCACCCTTCTTGTGGTATGAGCTATACTTGCAGTTGTCATGTTTGAAAAGGTCTTCGCGTTGCTTTGGGGGGCACTTAAGAACGTTCGACAAGCTGGAGTTGAGGGGTGTCATTGTTCTGGATCCGATATAGTTGGAAGACTTCTCTGACTTGGGCCGGCCAGAGTTCGACCTGCCGTCGTTGCGCTTCCATTTGCCTCTGTATTCATCTTCTCGCCTCATCCTCTCATTTCTGTCCCTAGAAACGAAGGGTTTCTTCTCTACTTCAGTTTCCTTCTTTGCTGTTCTCATTTCTTCCAAGGTGATGTACATCTGGGCGCCCTTCAAGAGTTCTGCCATTTCCAGGGGAGGTTCCAAGGTGAGGAAGTTGTAAAAATTTCATTCCCTTAGGCCTGCGGTGAAAGCCATCAATAAGCGCTTGCTCGTCATTGAAGCGGACGTATTCCCTTAGTGTTTCATTTGACTTCTGCCGTAGGGAGAGAATATAGTGCGAGCCTTTCCTAATCCACTAGCTTCCGACAAAGCGAGTTAGGAACTCCTTGGCTAGTGTCTTGAATGAGTCGATTGACTTTGGCAAGAGGCTATGGAACCATGTCAGCGCTGACTTCTTCAGGCTAGTAGGGAGCGTTCTGCACATAATTGACTCAAAACATTCCTTGAGCGCCATTACATGTTGATAATGATGCAGATGATCGAACGGGTAGCCGGTCCCGTCATAGAACTCCAACTTCAGAGGGCTGAACTTCTTGGCAAAGCCTCGTTCATGATGTGATCCACGAACGGGGGAACAAAGAGGCGGTATAGCACATCGTCATGAGCCTTTCGGTGGAGGGGGTTATGCGTGGCAAGTCTGTCTACCCTGAGAGTCAAGTGAGAACTAGCAGACTATTGATTCTTCTGTGCCCGCTCTCTGTTGTTATCTGGAGATAGAAGTCGATGTTGTTCTTGATTTCCATCAGCATGTGGAGGGTTTTGCTGAACAAGAATCTCCACTGCTTTAGTGATCTGTTGTATTTTCAATGACAACAGATCTATTATGAGGTTTGTCGTTGTTGCTGGTGGCGCCGGGGTGTGAGCCTGCTGCCCTTGTGCCACCGGCACCGTTGTGAGCGGTAGCGTAGCACCAGTCTTAGCGTTTGACGCATCCCCCTGTTCTCCATTGTTGTGTGATCTGGTGCTCACCATCTTCTTTAATTCTGAAGAGAAATGATGCAAGTGATGGGTTAGCAACTTTGTCATCCCCACAGACGACGCCAAACTAATGCAGTCAATTTTTGTTCCCTGCTTGACCTTGACCTGCAGACCTATACAAGGAACGCACGTGAGCCACAAATCGGTTGTGGTGGCCGATGACACTCCGATGCTAAAGTCAAACAGGGACATGAAGAAGGCGTAATGATATAAAAAAGAAAATTTTAGCGTACCCTAGCTTACCAACCTCAAGTCTTATTTATAGTGCTAGAGTCCTGATTCGATTAGGCCATCGATGACATAGTTTAGGGAAGAAGATCTTCATGGAGATCCTTCTCCAATTAGAAGTTGTGCGGTGAATGGAAGTTTCCCTGTTAGACTTGTGCTCCTAGATACACGGGAGTTAGTTCCCAATCAGAGTGTTTTCCATAGATAGAAGTTTCCATGTGCGATGTATACTCTGGTATTTGCTTCCAAGTTGGAAACAAAGTGCTCATGTCTTGTCTGTCCGAAGTTGATCCCCGAGATACTTGCCTTAGTAGGGCTTACGTGTATTGGGGATGGTTGTGAGACGTGTGGGCTTAGCAGGTTGTAACGATTTGGGTCTGTCTGGTGGACTGCGGTTTGTGGGCTTGGTGCCGTTTGGGCCGGATCAGTGTTGGGCTGACGCTTGGGCTTGTTATTAATTGATATCATCATGACACGTGTGTGATGTAGGAGATAGGACGTTTTGGTGTATCATCAAAGGTGTTTTGTTTTTGGATAATCGCGAGAAGAGTATTCTGAGTCTTGTTACTTCGTATGGCATGCCTGGTTTTTCCATATTGTCTGTTGACGATCCCCGTGTTTTTTGACGACAAGATGTTATAGCTTGGAGTCTAAAAATTTGAGCAGTATATATGAAAACTTTGGCCGATTTTGAGTTTGACTCCTCGTTGGATGACCAGTTCGTTGCTCGTGGTCGGGGTGTTAAGTCTTCTGTTTCCTCCACTGTCGCTGGTACTTTGGAGTTGCTTGCTTCTCCTTCTTCTTCTCTTCCTACTACTATTGTTAAGAAGAAGGTTGTCCCTGCTTCTCCTTCTTCTGCTCGTCTTCTAGTAGCGGTGCTTCGGTTCTTCCTGATCCCTCTATTCTTCATCCACGAGTGGGTTGGAGGGAGCCTAGCTTCGAGGAGATTCGTATAAGATCCGACGAAAATTTTAGCTTGTTTTTCAAAATTGATGTGTAGGACAATGCACGTAATCTCATTGTCGAAGGGCATAGGCGGTTAGTCGAGAGAGCTTCAATGCTTGTGTATCCTCCTGGTAGTCACCTTGATGAAGGTCTGAAGCAGATTATGGAGGGGATGAATCACCTCGTTTATGCTGGTGTAATGGGGTCAGAATATAAGGTCACGCGCGATCAGGTGTCATTTGTCGAGCGAAAGATGGCGGAGCGGGCTTTGGTTTATTCTCATGTTCTCCATAAATTTGATCCATTGAAAGTGCAGTGTATCGAGCACGCAAAGGCTGCTTGGGCCCTAAAGGAAGTCGAGGTTGTTCGAAATAAGTTCTCTTATGAACTTGAGGCATCGGAGATGGTGTTGAATAAACTTCATGCTCGTTGAATGTTGTGGAGAAGGAGTTATCCAGATAAAGATCTGGTCGTGATGAGGCCGCACGTTCTGCTGTTGAGCATTCTGCCAATTTAAAGGCTTCTATGGAACGAATTGCTCAGCTGACTACTGAACTCTCTACTGCTAAATCTGCAGTTTCCTCTAGGCTTGTCACAGTTGAGGACGAACTTAAGTCGACTAGGGATGAGCTTGCAATAGTTACTAATAAATTCAAGACTGCAGAAGCAGTGGACTGGAAAAGAGTTGTCGATGGTCGTTGACGATACATCAAATAAGACTGATGTCACAGCCGTACACGTGGCAGACATTGTCCATCACGAGGATCAAGTATCCCAAAACCAGGCCAATTCATAAAGCCCAAAAAGGGCGAATCAAGTCATAAAAGCCCAAATAGGGTTCATAAGAATAAACCATAGTTAAAGGCCCAAATCCAATACCGATAAAGTTCACCCTTAAAGAGGAGGAATGTTACAAGGAAAAAGAGTCGTGGAGAGCGTTACATCTCCGAGGACGCATCTTCATAAAGAAGGAGACCGTTACGAGAAATGTCTCCTTTCGTTGCACCTCACATGTTTAAGTCACGCAGGAAATTAACAACGACCATTATATAAGGTAAAGGGAACATCTGACAAAGGCATACAATTTTAACTAAGTTCTTTCCAGATTTATCTCCATCTCCAACTGAGTAACTGACTTAAGCATTGGAGTGCCCTTTGGCCACCAAAAAGGTGGTATTTGGAAATCTAACATTTGTTTTGCAGGTCATACTTACAGGAGACTGGATTTTTGAAGCATTAGTTTGGCAGTGTTTGTAGGGAACAACAATTTCCATTCGAGAAGAGTCTGTAGTATGAAACTCCCACGGTTCAGATTAGCGATTGAGAAGCCCTCAAGATAGATGGAACATCTGACAGACCCTCAACCTAGCAACAATCCAAGTAGTCCCCCAACTAATGAAACTACATTACCAACACTGCACGATTCTAATCAAGCAACAGCCATCAGGCCAATCGTGCCCGACAATGGGGAGCCACAACATGTGATAGCCCAAACATCTGGTTGTGCTGCCACAGACCCTCGTGTGGACCTGCTCATGGCTCAGATGGACCATATGATAAAAATGGTGGATAAACTCACCCAAGAGCGTGCTCAATCCCTCGACCATGTCCAAGCACCGCCCCAACAAAACTCTGCCAATTGAATCTGAGGAAGTAATGAAGTTCCTGTAGAACCTCAACAAGCCAATCTCGAAAGCATCGATCCACCGCAAGACGGACCCCGCAGAGCGAGACCCCAGCTGAAATCACTATCAGGATCGATTTCACAGATCCTAACGTGCAGTACAAATTGGCCAGACCACCATTTTTCGACGCACTCATGGTGACTCCTGTGCCGAATAAGTTCACCCCACCAAAGTTCGAAGCGTACGATGGCACCACCGACCCGACAGATCATTTGTGACACTTTTACCACATTATGGCGTTGAAAAAGAGCATGGAATCCATCTTATGCAAAAACTTTTCGACCAGTCTCACCTCCATGGTGATGAGTTGGTTCAACAACCTACCACCAAAGTCGATAGACTCCTTCCAGGCGCTAGCTACCGCCTTTCATCACAAGGTTCATCGGCAGTCAATGGATGAGGAACAAGCCACACTACTTGCTTCACATCAAACAGAAGCCCGAGGAGACAATAAGGGAGTACGTTACACGTTTTACCAACGAGTTGACAATGATCTACGACTGCAGTGACGACACGACTATTGCTATTTTTACCTCCGGAATGAAAATAGGACCATTTTTTTATTCTCTGAACCTAGATCCTCCAAAGAACATGGCGACTCTATTGAAAACCGATCAAAATCACATCACTCTCAAAGAGATGGTAGCCGCCAGAAAGAAGAATGAATCAGAGAGGGAAACCCAATCAAAGAGGCCAAAAATGAGAGAAGAAAGAAGGAGAGACGACAAACCTGGGGAGGAGAATGTTGAGTAAAGAGGCATAGGACCAATGGGAGGTCCAAATTCAAGCAGCAAGAACCCAGAAAGTTGTTATCAACAAGACCCGGGCACGAACGTGTAACAAGTGTGGTGAAGAAGACATACAAACCATACACAGCCTTGAAAACGAGTTGAGCTAGCATATTGAAATCCATGGCAAAATGGGAAGACATCAACTGGCCGCTCAAAATGAAAGGAGACTCGGAGGGGTGAGATAAGAGCAAGTAATGTTCTTTCTACAAGTATCACAAACACGACACGGAAGATTCCTACAACCTGAAAGATGAAATTGAGCACTGGGTTCAAAGAGGACGACTCGACGAATTCGTCGGGCTACCAGATAAGCATCCCAAAGGGAAAGAGAAGGCGGACACCACTGCAGGATCAAAAGAGCAACCCAGAGAACTGAAATACGCCCTAGACTACATAGCTGGAGGAATTAAACAGTCAAGCCAACCGAAGAAACAACCATTAACACCGCCCATTTGAGCTGATCTATATCGAAGTAGAAGCGCCAACACCATCAAGCGAGACCTGAAAAACTAATACGACAACTCACAACGGGAAACACAGAGAAATCGACATTCCAAGCGGGGTTCAACCAATTGACGTAATCCGAAGGCCTTACTGACAAATGCAATATTGATCCACATTATCCATGACAAGGCCAATAACGCCTCCTCCATTATTGACAACGAAACCGACACAGAAAAATTTGATTCAACGAATAAAACTTAATGAAGAAATGCATGACAACCTTGGCAGCCGATGCTGATGTGAGTATGATTGGACAATTCGGTGTTGGATTCTACTCCACTCGTTGGAGCCACCTGTCAAGAGCACACACCCAAATACTTGAGCAAGAAGCATTCCGAGTTTATTAGCTACCTCGCGACAATGACATACATAACGAATGACTATCAAAACTACAATCAGAAGGAAGAACTTGCAATAAACGAATTAAACCTAATCAAGGCAAAATAACACTGAAGCATATTCCAGGGCAATACGAAACCAAATCCGACAATCATAAAGAAATACCCTTCGACAACAAGGGTGCGCAAGAATCAACCCCCTATAATCATAAGAAACAATATCAATCGAGCAGCAGTCAGATAGATGCAGTGCATATTCACAAACAAACTCTACAACACAACGTAATTTTATGGGAAGAGAATGACTGCTACAACTATAGATTGTTAAGCACCCGAAATGGGATTATCAATAAAACTCCGAGTTCAAATCCTCCATCTTACGTCCAAGCAGTAAAACTAAGGCATTAAAGCCAAACAATACGAAGTAATCGACATGACAAGCCACGAGCAAAAGACCAGGAAGCATAAGTCAGACACAAATGACAAACTTCTAGTCTATTCAACCACAAAGTAAAAGTTGGGACAAACAAGTCAACTTACTCGTAAAAACTTTGAGTCGACTAATATGTCAAATCAACAAAGTAAAAGTTGGGACGAACAAGTCAACTTACTCGTAAAAAACTTTGGGTCGACTAATACGTATGACCAACAAAGTAAAAGTAGGGACGAACAAGTCAACTTACTCGTAAAAAACTTCGGGTCGACTAATACATTAGACCAACGAAGTAAAAGTTGAAACGAACAAATCAAATTACTCGTAAAAACTTTGGGTCGACTAATACATCAGATCAATGAAGTAAAAGTTAGGACAAACAAGTCAACTTATTTGGATCGCCTTCAAGTCGACTAACATGTCGAACCACGAAATATAAATCTGGACAAATAAGTCAAGATACGTTCATAAAAGCCTTCTGGTCCTACCAACGCGTCAAATCCATAATACATCTACAAAAAATCTGACACACGAGTCAAGACTTACTCAGGAAACCCTCTAGAGTGACCCAACACATTTGATCGTGAAGTTGGCACGCAAGAATCTCAACGAGTAAAAACCAACCAATACAGCTTCACAGCCTGATCGATAAGACCAAAGAAATAAAACTTCGGTTGGTCAACAAATGAGCGCAAGAAACAGAAATAAGGACAAACACATATACAACGAGTCAACGCGACTGATCAAACGAATCATGACTTAAAAAGGAAAGCATATGAAGAAGAAGATAGAACAACTGGAGAAAAAATAGTAGAAGCATCAACAACAAGAGCATCCATAGGAAGAGGGGCAACAATGTCAGTAGCGGGAAGAGACAAGGTTATCTTTTCGACAGCAAGAGTAGATGATGGAGCCAGATTGGAAGGAGGAGGGAATGATGGTTTTTCGTCCACTGGATCACTTGAGGGACCCAGAATACCTTCTTCGCTATCTTCATCCTCGAAGCAGTGTTCTAAAAATCGCTAGGCGCTGGGCGGGCGGCGAGCAGGTGCCTAGGCGGGCGCCTAGGCGGTCTTAGGTTTTGTATTATAGCTTTAATAATTTACAAAAGTTAAGCATAATACCTTATCAATTACATCCAATTTAATGTCAATATACATATGCAAAATTTAAAAACATGAAAAATTAACAATCGTGAACAAAATTTATTAAAACTCAAATGACTGAAGTTGGTCATGATGGGTACTTTATATAAATTTGAATTTGTGTACTCTTTTATTTTTCTTCAAATTGCATGAATAACCTCAGTTATGTTTGATAAAATCTACATTAGTAAAATTGGTACCAGCAGATCCTTTGAGAATTCCATTAAGTAATCATCCTTCGCTACATTTAGACATATACTGAATAAAAAACAATTAAATAGTTTATTTCTAAAAAATAGGAAAGAAAAATAAAATAAGAACACAATCAACCTTATAAAAAAATAAAAAAATAAAAAAATAAAAAAATAAAAAAATAAAAAAATAAAAAAATAAAAAAATAAAAAAATAAAAAAATAAAAAAAATAAAAAAATAAAAAAATAAAAAAAATAAAAAAACTCCCAGACCACCTAGACCCCGCCTAGAGTCCGCATAGACCCCGCCTAGGCCGCCTAGACCCCGCCTAGACCCCGCCTAGACCGCCTAGGCCGCCTAGACCCGCCCAGACTGCCCAGAACCGCCCAGACTGCCCGCCCAGACATTAATCTGGGCGGTTTTCCACCTTCTAGCGCCTAGGCGCCGCCTAGACCGATTTTTAGAACACTTCCTCGAAGACATCGATACTTGGACAAATCAACGCCATCCCCCTCAATATAGTCGCTCGACTCGTCCATCAAGAATTCTCTTCCAATCCTTCGCTTTCGTAATCCTCATCCTATTTTTGGTCACAACAAACTCCTTCTTGGTCGAAATAAGTTGTCCTTAAACAGTGGTCAACATTGCGGAAATATCTGACTTAACCTCGTTAACCTCAGCTATTAACTGTTCCACCCCCTCCCCAGTGATCTGACGATTGAAGGATTGTTCAATAATTGAATGCATGGCCTCATCATGACCAACCTTCTCAACAGATAACTCCCTATCCACCTCGTCCAACTGAGTATGGACTCCATTCAGTTCAACCATCGAAGACTCAAGCTCAGCTGTTGACTTATCTCACACAACCTCCACCTCCCTAAAAAAAACCCAGCCACTCTCTCCTACTCCGCGCATTGTGCTTTCAGCACGTCCAACTGATGAAGAATGTGAGAAAACACCAATAATTGAGCTGCCATCTTCCTCTCAAGAGCAGTCACCTGTCTACGACCAGCTTGATAATCTGATCTCATCAACCTAGCATAAGTGAAGTGATATATCCCATCCATTATTTGCTTGAGGTCGTAGTCAAGATGACTGCTAGGCTCCTGTACAAGCATTGAAGGCCTCTCCACCAACAGTCTATGCTATTCGTTGATCAACTTACGTGCACTATCCTGCACGTCAATCTCAATAAATCAACAAAACTTCTCATCCAACTTAATACGGATGTCCTCCGGGTTGGGCTCCTTCCAACCAATCTATGGATGAAGAACTAGAGGATCAGGAAGCACAAAAGACCCACCCCAACTTCCATAAACATGGTTGGAATAGCGATGACAACAGAAACACCACTCTTGCCTTCTTGTCGTGAAACAAAAATAGCGGGAGTAGGACAAGCAGTAGTGGCAGCAGAAGTCGGACGAACAGGAAAAGAGACTAGGAACTCCATTGCGTCGTCGACAGGAATAAAGGAAGATCGAGGAGGAGGAATCCCAAAACTTTGACCACGATCACCGACCTCCTGTTCGCATGAAGTATTGAATTTGATGTTGGACGCGGTCTTTGTCGTACTCGGATCCTTGGACCTCTCCATTAGAAACAAGAACATCTTGTTGTCGATGACTCGAGGGTCATCATCCGACCACTCAACAAAGTCTAGCAAACCATAAGCTGATAAGAGCCTTTTCTCATTATCGTTCAATGGACGAGCTATTTATTTCTTACCCCTCTCCATATCCAGATTCATCTCCTCAACCTCCTCGAGAGAAAGACCATCCTCTTTCCCACCCTCCTTATCAGAAGAACTCGGACGAGTAGCAGTCCGAGTAGTACCATGAGTAGAATCAGAAAGTCGTTTCCTCTTGGGAACATGGCTAGAACTTACCGCAAATCGCTTTGAAGGACTGGCAGGAGTCAAAAGCTTCCTTTTCCCAGTGGTCAGGCAAGAAATAAGAATACTGATAGGAACATCGAGATCCGTAACATCCCTGTCAGAGCTCATTTTCTCATCAACACTAACATCACTAACACCAACAGGAACAACACGAGCAGCGATCTTAGCAGCTCAAGATTTAGTAAGCGAAGCATGTTTCACCTCCTTCATGGTATACAAGCCACTACGTGCCACAATGTCCTAAAAAGGAAACGCCTCCAAAGGAACCACGGGAAGCTTCAGAAAATGGTCACTGATCATCTATTCTTCCAAAAACAATAGCAGGTCCCTCCGCTTCTCAGGGATTCTAAATGATAGCCTAATCTGACGACCTCGCAGGTAAAAAATAGCAGGATTTGACATAAGCATAAAACCAAAACCTCGACCAGTCCCTGATGTTGTCATTAAGCTTCCCGAAGTAGATAGGATAGCGGGGGAAGCAAATATTCTTGGTCACCAACAGACCAACCACTGAATGTAGAATCTTGACAATCAATGGACTGCCAGTAAGGAAGACTCACGTGTAAGTAGAAACCATAACCCTCCAACCATTAGGGCCCATCTGAGTAGGAGGAATGCCAAAAAAGTCTAAGTATTCCTAAAATATCTCTGGGAATGGGAATCGAAATTCAGAGTGGAACATGCACGGGTAGAGTGCAATGTATCCAGCCCTTGGATGACAAGGACTATCATTATGCCTAGGCAGAACTATCTCGAGGTCGGATGACAGAGAATAGTCGGAATGAGCATTGTCCAATGTCACCTGAGAAGCCTTCTTGGGCAATAAGTAACTCACAAGCAGCGAACGCCTCGCCATCTAGTATATCGCCAGCAAACATCGTGAAGGAGTAAACGAGCAAGGAAAACAAAGAAAATGAGAGAAAATAAGCCCTAATTACAAAGATAGCGTAAAGAGATAAACAAATCAATCATGCCTCTTTTTATAGAGCCGAGCAACGAAGAGACTACTCATTGGACAACGTGCGAGATATGATGACTGCACAAAATCCTAAAATACTTGCGAAATCGAATGAACAAACAGAAGATCGAAAAACCAACCCATTAAAAACTGCTGACAATATTAAATGCGAGACAATGATGAAATCGAAAGTTCAACCATCATTGAGTTAGTGGTCACGTTAGCATACCCACTAACTAAAGGGGAGTAGCTAATGATACATCAAATAAGACTGATGTCACAACCATACACGTGGCAGAGATCGTCCATCATGAGGATCAAGTATCCCAAAACCAGGCCAATTCATAAAGCCAAAAATTAACGAATCCAGTCATAAAAACCCAAATAGGGCCTGTTAGAATAAACCATAGTTAAAGGCCCAAATCCAGGCCCGATAAAGTTATCCCATAAAGAGGAGAAACGTTAAAAGGAAAAAGAGTCATGGAAAGCGTTACGCCTCCGAGGACTCATCTTTATACAAAAGGAGACCATTACGAGGAACATCTCCTCTCGTTGTGCCTCACATGCTTTAGTCACGTAGGGAATTAACAACGACCATTATATAAGGTAAAGGGAACATCTGACAAAGGTATACCACTTTAACTGAATTCTTCCCAGATTTATCTCCATCTCCAATTGAGTTACTGACTTAAGCATCAGAGTGCCTTCAACCACAAAAAATGTGGTATTTGGCAATCTAACATTTGTTTTGCAGGTGATACTTACAGGAGACTGGATTTTGGACGCATCAGTAGTCATGACTTCCTTGACTTTATGTAGTCGCAAGGTTTGGATTTGTCGATGTATCATTGTTTTGCTGATCAGGTCTTCAAGGATGAAGAGGAATCCGTTCCAGATTCACGGAGTGATCCCGTTGATGGGGAACAATCATCTCTTCGTCCGTCCGAACCCATGCCATTAAGTGACATTGTTGTTGATACAAATACTCAACCTCTTCCGCATGCCATTTCTTCAATGCTCCTACTCCCTCCAACCTATGTAACTTCTTCTGATGTAATGAAGTAGAGAATCTATGAAACTCTCATTTTATTTATCATTGTTGTTTGTATTCAGCATGTCTTTTTGTCTAACTTGTTAGACTTAGCTGTTTTTGTTTTTGACATTCCATATTGAATTCTGACTTGTTTGTCCGAATTTTTACAAGTGTGCTTCATGGTTCGACATATTAGTCGGGTAAAAACTTTTTATCAAATTCGACCTTATAATATGTCTAGATTTTCAAATTTATTTTGATGTCGTACATTTTAGTCGTCTAAGGAAAAAGTTTGGCTGATACGTCAAGGTATTTATTACTTCATGATTGATCAGACCAGAAGTTTTATGTTTATGTCCAACTTGTTTGTCCTGATACATATATTTTAACTATACTCGTAGCCCAATACTTTGGTCGTGCTATGTGTTTTTTCGAGTAAAGTCTTAAGTTTGACTTTGTTGTCCCGACTGAAGTTTATTGCTTGAACGCGAGATGAAGGGTGTAAACTTTGAAGTTTTATTGATAATATTTTTTCAAATGCTCTACATTCCACAGTCATGGTAGTTGTTCGCCCTTCGTATTTTCCATTCAGTATGTTCCTGGTTTGTTGATTTTTACCATTTTGTATGGTCCTTCCCAATTCGGATTCAGTTTCCCCGCGCCTAGTTCCTTTGTGCTGAGTTGAATTGCTGATATTGAACTTGCGAGGCTTTAATTTTTTGTTATAGTAGCTAGCCATCCGTTGATGGTAGGTTGTTTTAATAGAAGTCTTTTCTCGTTTCTCTTCGAGGAGATCCAATCTGACTCTTAGTGCCTCATTGCTATCCTCTGCTCAGAACTCTTCGGTTTTGAATGTTGGCATACCAATTTCTACTGGTATCATTACTTCAGACCCGTATGTAAGGGCAAACAAGGTTTCCCCTGTTGGAGTTATTTTTGTTGTTTTGTAAGCCCAAAGGATGCCTAGCAAATCGGACACCCACAATCCTTTCGATGCTTCGAGCTTCCTGTGATTGCCTATAGGATTGTTGTATTGGTGACCTCGGCTTGTCCATTTGCTTGTGGATGGGAGGGTGCTGAAAAGTGTTGTTGGATGCTCAAGTTTTCACACAAGTTCTTAACCTTCTTGCCTTCGAGTTGCTTCACGTTGTCTGTGACAATCTTCGGACTCCGAATATGCATATTATATCTTTACAAATAAACTTTTCAACTTGAGCCTTTCTTATCTTTGCTAATGGCTCCACTTCTACCCACTTAGTGAAGTAGTTTACCGCTACAAGAAGGAATTTCTTTCAGTTGGACATTGGAAGCGGCCTTACGATGTCTATCCCCCATTGTGCGAATGGACATGGACTGCTAATCGAGGTTATTTTTGCCTGGCATGTGAGTATACTGGGCAAATCTTTGGCATTTGTTACAAGTGCAAACGAGCTCTACCGAGCTATATCCCCCCGAGCCAAGTGGGGCATGCATGAAGGAGTCAGATACTTCTTCTATTCTTTCCCTTGCATAGTTGGGCCATCCTGGACTTGAACCAGAGACCTCGCCCATGAAGTAAATCATTTGTTTCCATTGTCGGCCAATAGTATCCTAGTGTTAGAGCTTTGTGGGCTAATGTTCTTCCTTCTTGATGGTTTTCGCATATACCATAATGAATCTCTCGCAGAACTTAATCAGCATAGTCGGGTGAGAGCATCTTAGTAACGGTCCTATGTCAGATCTCCTAGAGTCTTTCGTTAATCATCGTGTATCGTGTTGCTCGAATTTGCAGTTTTTAGGCCTCCATCTTATCCATTGGAAGTTCTCTAGTCATTATGTATGCGAGGATTGAAGTCGTCCAATTGTTTTTCTGGCCCATTGCACATGCTTCTTGCACTTGATTTTCAGTATGAAACTTTATTGTATTGTGACGAGCGGATTATCATTTTCTTCAGCCCGTGATGCTTCCTTAGCTAGTTCGTCAGCTCCTTCACTCTTTGCCCTTGCACATCGCTGAATGGTTGCAACCTGAAAAATTTTCCATCAACTCGGCAGCCTTTTGGTGGTAGGATTTCATTCGAGCATCTTTGATTTAGAATCTGTCGTTCAAATGATTGACCTATTTCCATTATTATAAAATTTCAAGACCACAATGGATCTATGATAAGATCGGTTATTTACAACAGTATGATTTACAAAGTCAATAAAATTCAATCAATGCAATAGGATTTATGGCTACACAAACCGTTGAGAATAATTAGAGATCTGGTCCAAGACCAAGACAGACTGGTCTAAGAAGTTTATTGAAACCATTGAATTCGGAATATGGTAAAGTAGCGCCCGGATGGGGAACTACCCCGTTGGTGGGTGTCACAATGGCTCTCTTCGCGGTATTCCTATCTATTATTTTGGAGATTTATAACTCTTCCGTTTTACTGAATGGAATTTCAATGAATTATTTTCATAGGAATTGCGAAGTATTGTCTTTTCAATCTAAAGTGAATCACTTAGGACTAGGATTTTTAGGTCATTCCGGCAGTTTGACCGTGAAATTCCTTTGTTTCGGTATTTTCGGAATATGAGTGTATGACTTGTTATAATTGATCCTATTGATAGTACAGAGAATGGGTCTTTCATCTTGAGAGAGATGGGTTTTGCCTCGTCGGATATTCATTCTAGTATTTGGAGCACGGAATATATGGAATGAAATAGATCAAGAAAAGAAATATTTAAACTATGATTCATACCTACTATTCAGTAAGACCTCGCGATCGGACTCAAAAAATTTCAAAGATTTGGTGGTCAGTAAAGACACTGATTTCTTTTATTCCCAAGTGTTTAGCCAACTGCAACCTAGCTATCACTGCTTCGTACTCGGCTTCATTGTTTCAGGCTTTGAAACTTAATTTTATCATCTTTTCCAACATTACACCTTTCGAGTTGTATAGAATTATTCCAGTTTCGCTTCCCGATTCGTTGGATGCTCCATCACAGCAAAGGATCCATTCGTGAACAATTCGTTCGGTTTGTTCCTCTTCGTGATTGTTGTCTGGTTGGTGGTCGTTGCTGCCTGGGAATTCAGCGATGAAGTCTGCCAACGTTTGAGCTTTTATTGCGGTTTGAGGAGCGTAGCTGATGTCGAACTGCCCAAGCTCTATTGTCCATTTCACCATTCTTCCGGATAGATCTGGTTTGTGCAATACCAACCGAAGTGGTTGTTTGGTGATGACAATAATGGGGTGAGTTTGGAAATATGGTTGTAGTTTTCTTGAAGATACGATCAGGGCGAGCGCCAGTTCAAAGCCGGGTAGTTGATCTCCGCATTTGCAAGTGTTTTGCTAATGTAGTATATTGGATTTTGTATGTTTTTATCCTCTTGTATCAGTGCTGAGCTTATCGCATGGTCGGACATGGACAAGTATAAATATTGCGTTTTTCCTATGCTCAATTTGGAAGCAGTTATGTGCTCCCCATGTATGCCTTTAGGCTTTGAAAAGCCTTATCGCATTTTTCATTTCACTTGAACGTTTTATTTCCTTTCAAAATTTTGAAGAAAGGTAGACATTTGTTTGATGACTTGGAAATGAATCCGTTCAAAGCTGTTATTTTTCCATTGAGGCTTTGCACGCCTTTTATGTTAGTTGGTGACTGCATGTTGGGAAGTGCCTGTATTTTTTTTGGATCAGCTTCGATTCCTTTTTTATTGACCATGTATCCAAGGAATTTCCCTGATTCTACTCCAAATGTACATTTCTCCGGATTCAGTTTCATTTTGTATCTTCGAAGCTGGGAGAAGGCTTGTTCAAGGTTTTTGATATGGTATGTTCTGCATAAGCTTTTGACCAACATGTCATCAATGTACACCTCCATTGTCTTGCCTATCTGGACTTTGAACATTATGTTGACCAGGCATTGGTACGTGGTTATTGCATTTTTCAGTCCGAACGACATCACTCGATAGCAGTATGTATATTTTCTGTTATGAAATACATTTTTTGGTCGGGCGGGTGCATCTGTATCTGGTTGTAACCAGAGTATGCATCCATGAAGCTCATGAATTCGTGCCAGGCAGTGGCATCACTATTTGATCTATACGAGGGAGTGAAAAACTGTCTTTCGGGCAAGCTTTGTTCAAATAGTGTAATCGACACATACTCTTCACTTGTCGTTCTTCTTTTTACCGACATTGTGTTAGCTAACAAGTCCGGGTAGTGAGATTCCCTGATCATTCCTGCAGTTATTAGACAGTGCACCTTCTCGTTTATTGCATGGTTGCGTTCTGGGGAAACTGACCTTCTTTTCTGCCGGATCAGCTTCTTGTTTGGATTAACTTGCAATCTGTGAGTAATAATAGACGGGTCGATTCCCACTATGTCTTTCATTGTCTAGGAAAAAATGTCCTGGTTATGTTTCAGTAGTTGGATTAGCTTCATGGCGAATTCCAGGTGGATTTACGTGCCAATCTGAACTGCTTGGTGTCATTCTTCATGGTCCAAGTAGACTAATGTCAATTCTTCTTCTGGTTGTCCAGTATTTGGTCGATCTCTTGAACTGGTTGGAGCCGTATTGTCATCTGGAGGTCGGGTTCTGCTAGACCAGGTTGATGCGACGGTTTCTCTAGTCGTTGCAGTAATTGCTATATTTGCAGAGCTTTCATTGCTACATAGTGGCATTCTTGTGCAGCTGGCTAATCTCTTTTGATTATCTCGACATTTTCGTCGGTATGATACGTAAGGCATTGATGCATGGTGGAGGACACCTCACCCATCTCGTGTATCCAAGGCCTTCCGAGAAGCATGTTGTACACGGATGGAGTGTCGACAACAAGGAACACCGTCAACAAGATTCGTTGTCTTCCCGGTTCTCCCACTTCGACTGGTAGTTGGATAATTCTAATTGGACGACACTGTTCTCCACTGAAACCCACCATTGGTTGATCAATGTGTAAGAACATTTCTTTAGTGAATCACATATTTCGGAACGCTGTTAAGTACAGAAGGTTGGTCGGGCTACCCGTGTTGACCAGTACTTGTTTGATCTCCCACCTTGCTATCGGTACTAAAATTACCAGAGTGTCATTATGAGGGAAATGGACTCCTTTCGTGTCCTCGTTGGAGAAGGTCAGAGTTCATTGTGTCATTCTAGCGCGTTGTACGGAAGGCTCTGGATATCAGATCCTTGTTCATAAATCCCAGATTGATCACTTTCGAAATTGATTGGATAACTCCTTTTCTTTAGTCACGCCATGCAAGACGTATATTAGCTCCCTTGTACACTCCTTTGATCCGGTAGTAGCATCCGCCTTCTCTTTTCCTTTGGATTCTTTCCGCCTAATGAGCTCTCTCAGTTGTCCCTTTTGGATATGGTGTTCCATTTCGCCCTTTAATTTATAGCAGTCATCGGTGTCGTGCCCGTAGTCCTCGTGGAATGAACAATATTGCCCTTATTTCGCCCATCTAGATCTCCTCTCATTTTGGGTGGCCATTTAACGTCCTCCCATTTTTCCATGGTCTTCAAGACCTCAACTCGACTTATTTTCAAAGTCGTGAACAATTTATATGTAGTGTTGATAGTATTTGTCGAGCGCTCATATATGGGTCTTTCGGGCTGCAGCCTTCCGGGTTCTTGCTTGTTGAACTCAGACCTGCCACTGGTTCGATGTCTTTTTGATTGGTCATTTTCCTCCTGAGGCCCGTCGTTCCTTCGTCTTTCTTCCCTCATCTCTCGATTAGCCGAAGCATGTATTTTTTGATTCATTCTTTTTCTTAGAAGCCACCACCTCCTTGAGAATGATGTAGTTTTGGGCGTTCTTCAATAGAGTCGCCATGTTCTTTGGGGGTCTAGATTCGGAGAATTGTAGAATGATCCCCTTTTTAATCCGGAGGTGAAGGTGGCTATGGTCATGTCATCACTGCATCCGTCAATCATAATTAACCTGCCAGTGAAACGAGTAACGTATTCCTTGATGGTTTCTTCATATTTTTGCCTGATGTGCAACAAGCAAGGATTGTGATTTTGTTTTTCGAGGTAATTTCGGTAAATTGATTTTAAGAAATATTTCGTTGTGTATTGAAAAAACGTAAAAAATTCAGTTGTAATTTTGAATTTATCAATATAATTTTTAAGCATTTTAAACTCTTATATACTACATAAAGAGTACTACAAGACTCATAATGTCATACAAAAAATATATTGCATAAGAATCACTTATATTACAAATTTTTAATACTAAACTAAGGTTAACATGGGTTAGAATGTAGGGAAATTTAGATTGGTCTAACGAAAGAAATGAAAATTTTGAATTTCGAAAAAAAATTTGGTAAGTGGAAAAAAATAAATATTTTGTGAAATTTCGACATTTTTTTTAGAAATCATATTTAGTGGCCTTAAGTAATGTGAACCCTTTCTCATCTGTTGGCTGCCAATGAATCTCCTAATGAAAGTAGTGGCTAATGCTTGGAAGGAGTCTATCGACCTAGACGGTAGACTATTGAACCAGCTCATTGTCGTAGACGTGAGATTGGTTGGAAAGGTTCAACAACTAATAGATTTTGTGATTTCTTTCAATGCCATCATGTGGTGGAAGTGTCGCAGATGGTCTGTCGAATTGGTAGTGCCATCATACGCTTAAAACTTTGGAGTGAACTTATTCGATAGAGGAGTCCTCATGAGTGTTTTAGATAATGGCGGTCTAGCCAATTGGTACAACACATTGGGATTGGTGACTCCAATCCTGACTGGAACTTGCGCGAGGATCTCATCGTTCTGGGGGTCTTGTGGTTCATTGCCTTCGAGATTCACTCTTTGAAGTTCCCCAGGAACTTCGTTGTCTTCTTGGATTTGATTGGCAAAGTTATGTTGTAGTGGTGTTTAGATATGGTCGGGAGATTGAGCACGCTCTTGAGTGAGTTTTTCCACCACTTTGATCAAACGATCCATTTGGGTCATGAGTTGGTCCACGCGAAGATCTGCGACAGTGCCGCCAGATGTCTGAGATGACTGGGTTGCTACTCCATGTTGTAATTCTAAATTACCAGGCATGGTTGGTCTGGTTATCGTCGGGTTTGAAGCATGTACTATCAGTAATTAAGCTTTGCAAATGGAAGGATCGCCTTGATTATTGCTAGGTCGAGGGTCTATAGAGTAATCCATTTGTTCTAACTATTTATCACGAGTTAGAACTAAGGAAGTTTACAATTACAAACTTTTTTTGAAAAGAAACTGTTGTTCCACATAGTATAGACTCTATTGAGTTCCACATAATAACAACTCTTAAAAATATAAACTTTAATAAGAAGTATAGTCCAACATGTGAATGTGAGAGTTCTCTGCAAAGGAATTCATGACGTTTTATCTCGTATAATAATGCAGGATCTCATAACGTTAAGATGCCGAGGTTATACATTTTAATTCCATAACCGCTTTACATAAATCTTACCAAACACCTATTTTTTTTGTAACTACTGCAAAGGAATGCATTTGCATTATTTTATTTGATACCAAACGGAGCCTTTATATTTTGTTAATGGGGTACTAGCTCAACTGGTAGACTTGTGGTGGATGATATAACGAGTCAAGGGTTCGAACCCTCCCTGAGGCACTTAATTATTCTAGGATCCACCTTGCTCACCTTTCAGAAAAAGGGAAAAAAAAAACTTGCACCCATATCTTGAATTTGTTAATTGAGTCCCACCAATGTGTTTTTTTGTGTTTTCTTTTTGCAATGCAAAAGTTAGTAAGACTTGCATTGATTTATTGATCCTGTTAAATTGGGCATATGCAAGTACCCCATATTTGTCGATTGAGTCCCACCGAGTGCGTATTTTATGTTTTATGTTTTATTTTTTGCAAATGCAAGAGTCGGTAAGACTTGCACCGGGTTATTGATCCTATTAAAATTAGCTAATTTTTGTATCTTGAATCTACTAATCCTTACTATGTCAGGACCTGGTAAGTCTTCTCGTGTTAAACAAATTAAGCGACAAACTTCACTTATGGCGGTGCCTCTATCAATTCATGTAACTTTAAATTCAGCATTGTGACTGATGCGACCAAAATCTAGTCTCCAATGAGAAAAACCTTCAAAACATATGTTAGATTGCCAAAGGCCATATTTTTGGTGACAGAAGGTACTATGATGCTTACATCAGTAACTCAGTTAAAATTGCACACCTTTGTCGAATGTTCCCTTTACCTTTTATAATGATCTAAGTTAATTTCCTGCGTGACTTAAGCATGTGAGGCGCAACGAGGGGAGACGTTCT
Organism: Berberis vulgaris; assembly: GCA_963556465.1. Classification (NCBI taxonomy): domain Eukaryota; kingdom Viridiplantae; phylum Streptophyta; class Magnoliopsida; order Ranunculales; family Berberidaceae; genus Berberis; species Berberis vulgaris. The sequence continues at coordinate 20,920,642 of OY747125.1, forward strand.
CAGTAACAGTCTCCCTCTTTATGAAGACACGTTCAAGGAGGCACGACTTTCTCTACGACTTTTTTTTTCTATGTAACGTTCCTCCCCCTTAAGGGAGAACTTTATCGGGCCTAGTTTTGGGCATCTGATTATGATTTATTTTGATTGGCCTATTTTGGGCTTCCATGATTAAATTTGTCTTTTTTGGGCTTTATGAATTGACCTGGTCTTGGGAGACTTTATCCTCGTGATGGATGGTCTTTACCACGTGTACGACAGCGATGTCTGTCTTATTTGATGTATCATCAGCTACCCCCCCCCCTTTAGTTAGTGGGTATGCTGATGTGGCCACTAACTTGGTGACTGTTGGACTTTCGACTTCATCATTACCTTGCATTTAATGTCGTTAGCAATTTTTAGTGAGTTGAAATCCCGATCTCTTATTTGTCCATTCGTTTTTCGCGCGTATTTTGGGATTTCGTGCAGTCATCATATCCTGCACGTTGTCTTATGAGCGGGCCCTTCATTGCTCGGCTCTATAAAAGAAGGTGTGATTGATTTGTTTATCTCTTTACGCTATCTTTGAGATTAGGCTTATTCTTTTTTTTCCTTCTTCGTTTTCTTTGCTATTCCATTCCTTAACGATGTCTGCTGGTGATACTCTAAGCGGTGAAGCGCTTGCTACTTAAACTTATTTCTAGCCCAAGAAAGCTTCTCAGGCGACACTGGATGATGTCCGTTCTAGCTATAATGCCATGCTAGCCACTGCTGAATGGCAACTGATTTCAACAAAAAAGGAGCTTGTTGTCACTAAGGACAAGTTGAGGATTGTGGATGTTGAAGACTGGAGTAGAATTGTTGATGGTCGAGTCGAGCTTCTTGACTATATTGAGGGGTTTGGTGTCGATTTATCCGAGTATCGTCACTTAGTTGATCAGGTTTTCAAAGATGAAGATGACGAGGTATTCCTATTTTTTCGAGCGATCTCGTAGGTGAAGGGAGAACCTTGTATCTTCCTTCTCCTGATCAGGCTCCCTCCCCTGCTCTTGTTGTTGATGAAAAAACCTCGTTCCCTCCTGCCGTTGGTGTTGTTGCTTCTCTTCCATCCGATGTTCTTGTTGCTCTTACCGTATCTTCTCTGAACTTTCTGTTTTATTCTCCATCTCCTTCCCCAGATGTACACTCATATTTTAAGGATTTAACAGAACGATTTCATGAATGAGAATTTTTTTTCTTATAATATTGTATTACCTTTTATTTAATTTTTGCTTCACATGCTTTCTCTTTGAAGTCATGGCTTGTTTTGGATCGTGTATTTTGACCCATTGTACATGATATGTGTGTTCTTCCTGTCAAGTCTTTTGTAGTATAATGGTAAGTGTTGGTGATGCAAGCTTATCTGTTTTTGCGCGCACTTGCTTGTCTCCCATTTGAAGTCTTTCTTTCCTTGTTCTTGTCAATCGTGGGATTTTTCTTGTCTGAACCCTCGAGTATTCACACGCCAAAGTGTTCTGAAGTATTGACTCGTATCTTTCTTCTTTAGGACCGTCGTAGTTGTCGAAGTAATTTGTATTGCATATATCCAGCTTTTACTTCATTGGTTGATTAGACCAAAAGTTTTAGTTTGACGTATCAGCTGACTCGAACTTTTATTTAAATATGTTGACTTGCTCGTTTCTTGGTTGGATATTTTGTTCGGCCAAGGAGCCTTTATGGCTACATTTTGATTTGTGTGTTTGGATTTCTTGATCCGACGTATATAGCTGAATAAGTTGACTCGTTCGTTGCTGGCTTGTTGATCTGACGTATATAGTGGTAGCAAGTGCTTGGAATGAATCTATCGATCTTGGTGGTAGGCTATTGAACCAGTTCATTGCTGTGGAAGTGAGACTTGTCGGAAATATTCTGCATAAGATGGATTTCGTGCTATTATTTAATGACATCATGTGGGGAAAGTGTCGAAAGTAGTCTGTCAGGTCGGTGGTACCATCGTACGCTTCAAACTTTGGTGGGGCGAATTTCTTTGGCATAAGAGTCACCATGAATGCGTCAGAAAATGGTGGTCTAGCTAGTTCATACAGTACATTGGGATATCCGACTCCGATCCTGAATGGATTTCAGCAGAGGTCTCACCACTCTAGGGGTCCCCACTTTGAGTGGTTTGTTGCTTTCGAGATTTACCTGTCGTGGTTCTGTAGGAACTTTGTTAGCCGGGTTTTGTTGGGGTATTGTTTGAATGGGGTCGGCGGATTGAGCACGCTCTTGGGTGAACTTTTCCACCATTTTAATCATATGGTCCATCCGGTCCATGAGCAAGTCTACACGAGGGTCCATGGTGACATCTCTGGACATATGGAATTTTTTAGCCACCTTGTGTTGCAACTCTCTGTGGTCGAGCATGGTTGTCCCAACGTTCGTCGTTGGGTCCGCGGTGCGCGCTATCGGCGGCGCAGTCTCTCCGGTAGAGGGATTGCTTTGATTGTTGTAAGATTGATGGTATGGAGAGTGTTCCATTTGTTTCAAAGGTTTCTCAATCGTTGATCAGGGTTGAGGAAGTTTACTATTGTAGGCTATTTTCTTTAGAGGAAAACTTATCGTTCCCCACGGATGGCGCCAAACTAATGCGTCCAAAATCCAGTCTCCAATAAGTAAAACCTGCAAAATAGATGTTAGATTGCCAAAGACTATCTTTTGGTGGCCGAAAGCACTCCAATGCTCAAGTTAATAACTCAGTTGGATGTGGAGATAAACTGGACAAAACTCAGTTAAAATTACATACATTTGTCAAAGTTAATGGTCGCAGTTAATTTCCTGCGTGACTTGAGCATGTGAGGCGCAATGAGGGGAGACATTCTCTGTAGCAGTCTCCCCTTTTATGAAGACACGTTCGTGGAGGCCTGACTCTCTCCACGAATTTTGTTCTTTGTAATATTTTTCCCCCTTAAAGGAGAACTTTATCAGGCCTAATTTTGAGCCTTTGATTATGATTTATTTTGATGGACCCTTTTTGGGCTTCCATGATTAAATTCTTCATCTTTGGGCTTTGTGAATTGGTCTGGTCTTAGGACACTTGATCCTCGTGATGGATGATCTCCACCACGTGTACAGCTGAAATGTATGTCTTATTTGATGTATCATCAATGACCATATTCCCCAAAATCCAAAAATTTGATTTCTCATAAGATGTAAGGGAACTCCTACAAACAACATCCCCCGAATATATTTAGTTTTTGCCTTTGCTATAGTTAGTATGAGTTGCCTCGAGTTATTAATCACATCAATGTTACTCGCACAGTATCTTGAGTTCCCCTAGAAATTAAAAGATTAAAACACAAGTTTATTTACTACTGGGTGTGTGTTTTACATTTTTTCGAAGAATTTCAGCTATTTAAAATTTTTAAAAGTATTCGAACTGGACTAATTGACCGATGGATTTTGAAAATTGAAATCGCGTACCCAACCAAAAATTTGGTCTAATCCAGTTTTTAAGATCGAACACTAAAATAACATTAAAAAAGACCGACCAGTCCGATCGTCTAGTTCCCAATTCTGTTCTTTTGATCTAGAATGCCCAACTCTAAATAAACTAGACCTGGAGAAAACCTTTTCATGAAGTCTCCTTTCAATTGCAAAAAGCTCCATGGGACACGTGATTGTTGGAGAACAATCAGAACAGTGTATAAATTTATTTGAAATAAATAATATAACAATACAAATACTATTTGCATTATAAATTGATTACAACGAAATCAAATAAAATAAATAAATCTACTAAATTGTATTGCAGAGAGAGGCTTGCGAAATCACTATCTTGAATTGGTAGTGTTGGTACGTCTTGATTTGTAGATAGAGGCTAGCGGATACGTTGTCCTATAGACAGAATTCGCCCCTACTCAGTATTGTAGTTCTTTAGGCGTCTGACTACTAGGATTTAACTATCTAATACCAACACCATAGCACAAGGATGTTGGCTCTGGAGAATTTACCGAATGCGATCTCTCTCAGAAGTGAAGAAGAATGAATAACTCTAGAAAAAATTAATGTGTTTGAAGATCTTGTTTTTTTATTTAAAAAATAAAAGTGTGTGTTGATTAGCCACATCCTTTCTTAAATCAAAAGATACATATTTTCTCTTCAAATGCAAAAGTCACGTCTTTTCTATTAATAATGATTATTTGCTATACAAATTCCAACAAACTCTACGTCGTCCAAGACTATAAACTTTGTTGTTACCCACAAAATTCTCCACAGCACACATCACCTTCAAGCCTCAGCCCATAGTTTTCACAAAAAAGATCTTCCCAATACCATTCACTGCTGCTCTGCCTACATCACCACCTCATGACAGCGCATGAACCCCTGCCTCCGTGTCGGGGCGCTTGCAACCTCACTTTCTCCTTCCTCCACGTGTCCTTCCTTCCCCTTCTCCCTCACCGTACATTTTTCACATCACTTCTAGTTATTGGTGAAAAGTAACATTCATATCTTTGCTTCTTCATTCAACCAACAAGCAACAATGTCACAAACTTCATGTCCATTTCACAATTGCTTCAACACATGGTTGAGCCAACAAAGAAAGGATATAGATGAGCTTCTTCAAGCCAAGAATGAAGACTCGCAAAATGAGAGCAAACTCCATCACCTTCTACAAAAGAACATCGAAAACTTCCAAGTCTACTTTGAGAAGCGAACTGCGCTTACTCGTGATGACGCCCTCTTGTCTTTCTCATCCATTTGGTGCACTTCCTTTGAGAGCTCCTTCCTTTGGATCGGTGGGTGTAGGCCTACGCTTTCGATCCAACTAGTCTACACGCTTTGCGGGTTAGAGCTCGAATTGCACCTTGCCGAGTTCTTACAAGGCGTGAGGCACAACAACTTAGGAGAGCTTTCGGCGAGCCAGCTCAGGCAAGTGGATCAGCTTCATAGGAAGACTGTGAGGGAAGAGGAACAAATCTCTAGCAAGTTGGTGAGTTTGCAAGAAGGGGTAGGGGAGGAGCCTTTGGGAGAATCGGTGCTAGTTGGCGAGCCGATAGGGCATATGTACCAGGGTTTTGATAATCATGTGGCTGAGTTGACTCAGATTTTGGAGAATGCAGATAAGTTGAGGTTGAGTACAGTGAAGGAGCTCATCAATATACTGACACCTTTGCAAGCTGTTGATTTTCTTGTGGCAGCTAAGAAGCTTTATATGTCCATGCATGAGTGGGGGAGGAGATGGTATCTTCAACAAGGGACGGGTTGATGAAGAAACAAGAATGACTGACGCATTAGAAATTTAATAAACAGTGGTAAGTTTTTGTTAATTAAGTTCTATAGTGTTTCGGATTGTTTTGTTTAATTGTAAATTAGTGAGAGATTGAGGTAATAGTCTTTATGTGGATGTTTATTTATTAAGGACCTTTTTGCTAGTTAAGTTATAAGGCATGATTATATACTTTTCACGTACCGCGTATCAGTGTAATGCCTTCAGCATGTCACCCTGGACCTTCAACACTCTCCAAATAGATTATGAAATTATCAAATATGAAAATATATTATCCAACATATTCACTTGTTTACCACCACCGAGTTTTAATATCAAATTTGGGATTTAATAAGTTTCCTGTTTAGATCAGTGTCCTGGAGTTTAAGCTCAATTACCAACTTGAAATTGAAATTGAAACTGAAACATATATTGTTTTTAGTTATTACTTTTAATGCATTCAAAATCCGGTCTTCAGTAAGAGTGACTCGTAAATGTTAGACTACTAAATATTATCTTTTCAGTGGTCGAAGGTATTTCAATGTTCAAGCTCTGTAAATCAGTTGGAGAAGAAGATAAATTTGAACATAATTCAGTTAAAGTTGCATATTTTTGTCTTATGTTCTTTTTACCTTATAAAATGTCCGTTATCAATTTTCTGCGTGTGTAACTTAAGCACGTGAGACGCGATGAAAGAAGACGTTTCTAGTAACGATCTCTTTTCTTTATAAAGATGCATCCTTGGAAGCGTAGCTTCCTCCATGATTTTTTTTTTCTACGTAAAGTTGAGTGAAATTTTTGTCGAGTCTAGATTTGAGCCTTTAACTATGGTTTATTTAGACGGGTCATGTTTGAGTTTTTTTTACTAGATTTGCTATTTTTGGGTAATATAAATTAGCTTGATTTTGATATACTTGATTCTCGTGATTGATGATTTATGCCGCGTGTACGATTGTAGTATCTGCCTTATTTGATGTATCATCAATTTTATAAAAATGTTAAGTGAAGATATGGGTCCTCTTTAGAAACTTTCAAACTTTTTTTTTTTAATAAATATGATAGAGGGAAAGTGTTTTGTGTGGAGAGTACAAAAAGAGAGAGATATAGGGAGGATTTAAAAGAGAAAAATAAAAGCATAGGTTGTTTCGGGATTTTGATACTGTATATGGGTCTTCTTTGAGGATTTTTGGTAAATATGATGAGAGTGAAGGTGTTTTGTGTGTGAAGGGTATAGAGAGGGCGCTTTGAGAGGAATTAAAGAGAAAAATAAAAGCATTACTGAGAATGTGGATGGCATTTTTGGGATTTCGAAGGACACACAGTAGCATTATTTCGAAGGACACATGGATGTCCTGATATTATATTACCACTAGTATTAATATACCAGCCATGCGGTCGAGGGCATTTTCAAAATTTGGTGAATGTGGGGTATTTTTGGGATTTGGCGAATGCGGGACATTTTTTTATTGTAATTTGGCGGATGAAATGGGCATGGCATTTCTTAGAAATGGCAAATGGGGAGGGGTAATTTCGTAATTTTGGTGACACAGACACCGACATTTTCAATTCTTGTTATAGATAGTTACCATGTAAAAGCCTTTTAACTAAAGTTAATTTATCTTTAAAATGAATCCAACATTACATTTGCAGACTTTGATATTCAGTTTTTAGGGTTTCTTTTCAGTGTCCATTCAGTTTAAGAGTCTTTGTTGGAACATATTTGGGTTTTTAAAATAATTTGATTAAAAACGAATTTAAAAACAATGAGTGGGGCGGCTTAGTGGTTCCAGGAATCCCGCCATGTTCTCAGCCATTACTGCCCCTAGTGGTTGTTCTCTTTCTTATTATACTCTCTGATCTTAGAGCTTAAATAATTGAAATGATGAACACAGTTCTTTTAGGAGAGCAGCATATGAGTCTCTTCAATTAAGTTCTCGAAAAAAAAAAACAGAGCTTCCTGATTTTCGTTGCTAAACAGAGCAGTTCTTGCTGGTTGCTTCTTCTTCAGAGCAGCAGTTTTGTTTCTTCAAAACGGAAAAAAACAGAGTGTCTCTTCCATTCAGTTCTTGAAATGAAAAACAGAGTTCTTCGAAAAACAGAGAATCCAGCTCATACAAAACAGATGATGAAAACAGTTCATCTTCAAAACGGAAAAAACAGAGTGTCTCTTCCATTCAGTTCTTGAAATGAAAAACAGAGTGATTGCAAAATTGTTTTCTGCTTGAGAGAATGAAGAAAACAGAGACAGTCTTAGTGATTGTTTTCTGTTTCGAGTTTTTTAAAAAATGAAGACAGAACTTGCTGATTCAGCATAGCTTCAGAATGTTCTTCGAAGTTTTATATCAGTTTTCGAAATCAGAAAAACAGAGATTGCGAATCAGTATTTGCGTTTTGCAATTCAGAAACAGTATTTGCGATTTGCAATTCAGAAATAGTAATTGCGTTTTTGCAAATTCAGAAACAGTTCTTGAGTTTTGTTTTCAAAACAGAAGTGCATCCAGAACGTGTTTTCTGATTTTTGATTCCGAGCAAATAATGAGAATGAGGGTGAATAGTATACCGTTCAATTACTGTGCATAGTTGAACGAGACAGAGAAGATTCTGGGCTGTTTTATCCTGGGGACGGCGGGGCTATAACACTGCTAGCACGATCTTGGGCAGAGCCGCGAAACGTCTTAAAGAGAGCGACCTAGTCCGCGACTCAACCTAAGAACAAAATGGTACATTTTTATCTAACTGTTTATTTGAAGTGTTACAGCAATTGAATCTTATACGGAAGTTACGACAAACAGGTATGTTAAGTATTAATTTACTTCATATATTTTATTTGTTTATCAAAGTATGTTTGCCTACATTAGAATGTTTATATGCATGTGCTATTGTTCGTATGCTCAATAATTCCATGGAATTTATGCTTTATATTTGCATATAGGAATTTGCTTGAGTAGAACATCATATACAATAAACTAGCAAACATAGTCAGTATATAAGAAATGTCTTGCTATGACATTATAAGTGTTGATCCATGTAATGTGCTCCAACAATTTTAAGACGAGTTCTTTCTGCCATGATTACAAATACTGAATTTGCTAAACAAAGTTTGCATGTATTTGTAATACTAGAATGCACACATGTGATCACACTAGAAGTGAAGTTGAGTTATGATACTGACTTTAGCTATGGACTATTCCTTGATTCAAAGGGATCCAAGGATAGGTTGGCAAACATTTCTTTGATGAGAAAAATGTATGTTATTGCCATGTTGCTTGAATGTGTCTGTTATGGATCCCATTCACCTAAACAAAATTTATTCCAAGGATTGGAATTTAGTTTTGTTTACACTATGATGATTTTATGTATCCTTGGGTAGTAGTGTTTTGTTGTGAAATTGGGATGGAAGCATGTTTCTCCATTTATTTATTTTATAAATTGGTTATGGTAGAATCTATGCAAGGACACACTCCATGGTAATATTTGAAAAATTTAGAAAGGAGGATATATTTAAAGATCCACATGATTTAGAGTTTTACAACTACGTTTGCAATATTAGATATCTTTAGCTATAATGGTGGTTTACCATGTTGTGAAATTTTAAAGATATTTTTATGGTGACTTTACTACCATATTGAAATCATATTAAATATGATTAACGTAGTTAGAGATTGACATACATATACACATGATGACATGTAAAATGTAGTCCAAACTCTAAAACCTTGGAGGAATAGAACACCATTCATAGAAATGTAACTATGAAATTGATGCTTTCTGAGTTGGAATATCATGAAATCTGAATCAATAAATTTCATTTGAACATTTCATGAGAAGTGAATAATATCATCTATGCATGTTACTCTTTAGATAATGAGTATGCATTTATATGATAATTATGTTATGCATTTTGAAAGATTCAGTCTATTTTGGTGAGAACAATAATTGATCTATTGTGAAAATTAGAATGCCTCTAATTATCAATACTATTGATGGAAAGAAAAACCTTGTGTTTTATGTTATGTTTGATGTTAAGCTGACATAAAGAGGCAATAAGGAATCATTTATATAAAGATTGACTTGTGGATTTTGTTCTTAATGTCAATAAATAAATGATTATGCTTAGACCATAAGTTGGTCGGACTTCCACATGAGGACATGTATTCTTATGTAAAGGATATGTTCTCATGATGATGATGTTGATGAAAATATAGATCAATTGAAGCTATTGCTTGATTTTGTTGCGGAACTTTGTTATCAAAGTTTGCAACTAAATTCTCAGAGGCTGAACACAGAAAGCTTGATGTTTACATCAAAATTTGAAAAATTCAGAAGCTGAATTTAAGATACGTGTTCTAATGATATTTTTAGTTGATCCTTGAACTTAAAAGAAAAAATGAGAATAGCGAGATGAATAGAATGTGTATCTTATTCGATATTCTCATTTTATGGGTCCTTAAGAATTGAATGCATGGTCCGCTTCAGATAGCAAGAAGACCGTCATTGAATATGCATTCAAAAAGGTAGCTAAACCTGTTTTTGACAATAGTGAGGAAGGACCTAAGTTCAAAAGTCCCTTAATGGGAAGCTTACGTATATTTTTATACATGCTAAGAATAATTTTGTGGATTCTGATTCTTTGTGAAAATATTTTTTGTGTTTCTCAAAGAATTTTTCATGAAAAGATAAATTGCATTTATAGTGGGGGTTATTTCGAGGAATAGTGGGGGTATATCCTCAAATAACGTGCCTATGATAAGAATGCATGAAACTGATAAAGTCATAGAATCTGAGCCTAGGAGAAGTAAACAGAAATGAACTTCTTGGCCCCGATTACTATGTATTTTTAGTAAAGAAGGTTTTCCTTAGATTTCAAGGAGCCTAATAGATGCAATTGAAAAGGTCTTGATGTACCTTAAGAGGACTACGAACCTCGGCTTACAGAAGTTTACCGCTGTCCTTAAAGGATTGAGCGATGCTGATTGGAATGCCCTTTCAGATGAGACTCCAAAGCCACCAGTGGCTATATTTTCAATATAGCTAGTGGAGCTGTTTCTTGGAAGTCAAAGAAACAGACCATTTTGGCACAGTCCACGATGGAGTCAGAGATTAGAACATTAGCTACGGCTAGTGAAGAAGCAGTTTGGTTGAGAACCCTGCTAGCAGAGAACCCTTTATGGGAAAGACTGATTCCAGTTGTCTTGATCCAATGCGATAGTTCCGCGGCTATTGCAAGAATAATACAGAACCGTTATGATAACGGCAAGAAACGACAAATACGTCGTAAGCACAGTAAGGATAGAGAATTCCATGTACTGGTGCTGTGAGATCGGATCAAGTACGAACTGATGTGAACTCGGCTAATTCTTTGACGAAAGTATTAGCTAGAGAGAAGGTTTTGAAACCTCGAAAGGAATGTGACTAAAGCCCTTAGATGGATGAGTCATTCGTGACGGTAACCCAACCTATAGACTGGAGATCCCAAGAAATAGGTTCAATGGGTAATAACAAGTTGTGAATGATATGATGTGAATCATGCTGACAAAATAATAATCTCATTCCTAGAATACAGCATGAATTCCTGAAGCGATAGTAGGATGAGTTGAAAAACTCTTAATGAGGACTATACTCTATGTGGAGTGGAGTACCTAGCTACAGGAGTACTCTTGATAGACTCACCTAAGTGATTGTGGAAGTTTGGCCGCTTCCTATGGAATTTGTGGGCAAAATTCCTAGAGCCTTCACTTACTGGGATATACGTGCATGGCCGTAAAGCACGAGCTTTTTAGACTTCACCCAGGAAAAGATTGTGCGTGTAATGTCTGTTAGAGATAGAGTTCAAAACTACGAGTTACTCTAGTATATTCTAAAGCATGAACACTACGCAAGAGTTCAAGTCGAAAGACACTTTTGTTTATGCACAATCTTATGTTTGAAAGATTGCTCGATGAAAATTGTTTTTTCAATCCAAGTGGAGGATTGTACAATTGTTTTAAAAATCCAAGTGGGGGATTGTTGGAACATATTTGGGTTTTTAAAATAATTTGATTAAAAACGAATTTAAAAACAATGAGTGGGGCGGCTTAGTGGTTCCAGGAATCCCGCCATGTTCTCAGCCATTACTGCCCCTAGTGGTTGTTCTCTTTCTTATTATACTCTCTGATCTTAGAGCTTAAATAATTGAAATGATGAACACAGTTCTTTTAGGAGAGCAGCATATGAGTCTCTTCAATTAAGTTCTCGAAAAAAAAAAACAGAGCTTCCTGATTTTCGTTGCTAAACAGAGCAGTTCTTGCTGGTTGCTTCTTCTTCAGAGCAGCAGTTTTGTTTCTTCAAAACGGAAAAAAACAGAGTGTCTCTTCCATTCAGTTCTTGAAATGAAAAACAGAGTTCTTCGAAAAACAGAGAATCCAGCTCATACAAAACAGATGATGAAAACAGTTCATCTTCAAAACGGAAAAAACAGAGTGTCTCTTCCATTCAGTTCTTGAAATGAAAAACAGAGTGATTGCAAAATTGTTTTCTGCTTGAGAGAATGAAGAAAACAGAGACAGTCTTAGTGATTGTTTTCTGTTTCGAGTTTTTTAAAAAATGAAGACAGAACTTGCTGATTCAGCATAGCTTCAGAATGTTCTTCGAAGTTTTATATCAGTTTTCGAAATCAGAAAAACAGAGATTGCGAATCAGTATTTGCGTTTTGCAATTCAGAAACAGTATTTGCGATTTGCAATTCAGAAATAGTAATTGCGTTTTTGCAAATTCAGAAACAGTTCTTGAGTTTTGTTTTCAAAACAGAAGTGCATCCAGAACGTGTTTTCTGATTTTTGATTCCGAGCAAATAATGAGAATGAGGGTGAATAGTATACCGTTCAATTACTGTGCATAGTTGAACGAGACAGAGAAGATTCTGGGCTGTTTTATCCTGGGGACGGCGGGGCTATAACACTGCTAGCACGATCTTGGGCAGAGCCGCGAAACGTCTTAAAGAGAGCGACCTAGTCCGCGACTCAACCTAAGAACAAAATGGTACATTTTTATCTAACTGTTTATTTGAAGTGTTACAGCAATTGAATCTTATACGGAAGTTACGACAAACAGGTATGTTAAGTATTAATTTACTTCATATATTTTATTTGTTTATCAAAGTATGTTTGCCTACATTAGAATGTTTATATGCATGTGCTATTGTTCGTATGCTCAATAATTCCATGGAATTTATGCTTTATATTTGCATATAGGAATTTGCTTGAGTAGAACATCATATACAATAAACTAGCAAACATAGTCAGTATATAAGAAATGTCTTGCTATGACATTATAAGTGTTGATCCATGTAATGTGCTCCAACAGTCTTTGTACCAGCTTTCTGTATAAACTAAAAGCTTTCAAATAATAACAACTTTCAACAAAGGGGATGTGTGTAATAAGGTGAATGAGAACATAGTTAGGAATTTGGCATCACAATAATAATTTGGTAAAGCTAATTGTTCGAGTATCAAATAGTATTTTTAGTATTTGTTGGGTCAAATAATTGCTCAAGGAAACGTGAGATGTTGGCTTCTTCTCATTATGAGACTCATTCCAACCCGTTCATTTCCTCTCACAAGAACCTGGTTTGGGTGAAAAATCTTTTTTCTCGAATAAATTTCTTTAGTTGGTTAGTGTTGTATGAGAGAATCTAGACTAAAGATGGATATAGCATAAGAAAAGGTTCATATACAAAATTAAGACTAGAACTTGAATAATTAACTTATTAAGGTCATTGACTAAATCAATACAATGACGTTTTAATTAATTAGTTAATTGCGTGATTTTTTCTGAATTAATATTATTTTAATATTTAATAGACTAATAGCACAATTCGAAAAATGTTTACAAGTTTATACTTTTTCCATTTTGTAGAATTGCTTTTTCTTAATTGAAAATGAAGTATAACACTTTTTTTTAAAGAATTCATTGCATTCGTGTTTAGTACGAATATATTTTGCGAAACTTGCTAACTATGAATGTGGACCAACTAGCTAGTTGTACTAGACTAATGTGAGTGTGGTTAAGCATGGACAATAGACAATATTGATGGTAGTAAGTACTAGATTAGGTTTATTTGACAAATCAAATAGGACGGCTTTGATTTCAAAAACTAACACTCATCCTATGATTAATCTTTTGAACAATCGATAAAAATAAGACATTGATTAGTACAATTTGCCAAAACACCCTACTATTTTGTAAACCCAGGTTAAAAATCTCCAACCAAACTTAAGTAAAGGAATTCCAAATGATGGTGTTACCTTTTAGTTTTGTCAAACTCAAAAGGTTTTAGATATGCTTCCCTTTCTAGGAGGATGATTATTGACAATGAACCTCGTAAATGCGGATTCAGTGTAACATCTAGCAAATTACTTGGCTCCAGTATTCAGGCATAATAGGTCCGAATAAAAAATAAAAACAGAGAGCCATACTTCTTTTTTTTCACCACTTTACTCTTATGTCATCTTAAACTTAAAGCTCTTCTACGTATCCCTTTCTCTATCTAGTGTTTCAAGAAAATGTGATATTCAAAACTAAGGAAAGCAAATTGAAGTCAACCAAATTTACAGCACGACCTATAACTTTCAATCGAAAGTATGCCGAAGAAGCTTTGGATACAAATCTAAAGATGCGGTTGAGGAACAACTTCTTGTAATTTCTTGTAAATCCCTAAATTTTGTAAATATGGCAAATTTTGGTCATGCAGATTGCCTGAATAATGGTGGTAAAATGGTGATGATGGTAAAAGTGGTGACAAAGATTGTTATATGCATTGGTTGCGGAGATGTTCATCATGTTGGCAATGAAGTTGTGTTCATTCCATTTATTACGAACATCCCTTTTCTGTGTAACAATGTTTTCAGCGTCACAACTCCGTGTCTGATAGTTGTCTCATAATCATTTAAAAAAATTATAGCCATCACAAGGTTGTGACTATGAAAATCATGTGTCTAATTTGTTTTTTCATATGTTGTGAACCATGTTTTAGCCATCACAAGAATGTGATTATCCTAATTTCGTTTCCTGGAGTTTTTCATAATAGTTGTGAAATAGTCATCACAATGTTGTGACTATCACAATCCCATGTCTGAGAGTTTTTTCATAGTTGTTGTGTGCAATTTTTTAGCCATCACAAGGCTGTGATATCACAATCTCATTTTCTAAAGTTATTTTATTGTTGTTCGCGAATATTGTTTTAGTCATCATAAGGTTGTGACTATTACAATATTTTAGTTGTTGTGAATATTTTAGTCATCATAATAGTTATTGTTTTTAATAGTTGTTGTGAACAATGATTTTTAGCTATAAGAAGGTTGTGACTATCACAATCCCGTATTCGAGTGTTTTTTAGAAATCCCATCATGACATTCATGAATGAAATGATATGGACGATTTAATCATTTTCATGTCAAAAATTTCAAAATTAAGTTGTTTCTTGACATATGTATTCGAAATGGATAATCTCATCTCTTTGTTCAACACTTTAATATTATGTACATCTTCAATTTGACTTGAGATTGAGTTGGTGTCATAGATAAAATACATCTATTGAAAGTTAAGGCTAAAAAGATTGAAACCACTAAAATTTTCAGAAGTTTGTTGCTTGGGGTCTAACTAATAAAATTGTGTTTGGAGTGTAAATAACAAAATATCAATTGACCCAAGTGAGCATTGAAATATTTTTATTGGAGTTCAAAACTAAAACCTTGAGGTCTGTATAAGATTACCCTTAAAATAAATGTTTTGAATGCTTGCAACATTCTTTATCCAAAAAACTCAACTTTACTTTTGAAATTTCTTAATGGGTGAAATAAAATTTGGATCCAAATTTGAGTCCTTAAACTGTCTCCAAATCCTAGCATTATAAATAAACATATTAAAAGTTAAGTGTTTTTGAAAAAAATGTTATTGTAGCACTATATACTTCAAAGGAATCTTGTCTTAGCCAATGAAGTACTAGCTCAGTTGGTAAGCTTGTGGTGGATGATATCACAAGTCAAAGTTCGAATTCTGCTAGCAGCATTTGGAGCGGTATTTGAGGTGGGAGGGTATAGAAATTAAAATAAAAAAGAGGTGATTCAATGAGGTTAACCTCACGGCATTCAGTGAGGTTGAGGATCTCAGATTTGGTATGTTGACCTTTCCAACTAAAATTCTATAGCTCTAGGAAAGTTGTTTTCCATATGCACTTCCAATCATAAAACTCTACAACTCTAGGAAAGTTGTTTCCCATATACACTTATGTCAAAAGATCCAAAAAATCAAAAAATTGCAATTGCCACTTCTTTCTTCTTCGAACTTCTTAGTGATTTAATTCTTTCACTAATACAACTTTATGTAGAGGTTCAATTCCATGAAAATAGTCATGAAGCCTAAAGATGAACCATTTCATGAGTAGAAGTTTATTTGTCTTTTAAGTTTCTTCATACGTCACAGTGTCATACATCAAAGGCAAAAAAAAATACTTATTCACATAGTCACTTTTCTTGTTAACTCATTACCAAAATCCCTTACCTTCCTTAAGCTTAAAGATAGATTTAGCTTTAACCTCAATACTCCGTAAAGATCAAATTATGTGAAAAAATAAAAAATAAAAAATTGAATTGGGGCAAATTTTAAGAGGTTGATTCATTTCAATCTCAATAATATACTTGAGAATAAGTTTGCTAACAATTTCCTATGTTCATAGTTTTAGAAAAGTTGGAAGGTTGTGAATATTATCAAATCATTCCATTTATAACAACCCTATCTTTTTGTTAATTTGATAAAAGAATTAGATTTATTCATTCAATCCAGCGGTGGAGCTCACCCTCGCCAAAAGCTGTGAGGTTAACCTTATTGAATCACTGCTAAATAAAAAAACTAAAAAGAAAGAAAGAAGGAATCTTGTCGGAAGTTTAATAAAAAGACTTGGGGTGCATCTTTCCTAAAATTTTCTCAATTTGTGTAGGGTCTTGTCCACTCTTGCATACAAATGGAAAACTTTATGTATCACAAAAAAAGGGGACAAATAATGTGGTTAAACCACCACTAACATGGAATTGCCCTTGGTTCGTGGTACTAATATATTGGTTGTTTGAAATAAAACTCTACACCTCAATTGGGGTGCAACAATTCTAGCCAGCCTTGTTTGTTGGACTCTTTTGGACATTTTTTGGCTTTTTTACAATTTCATCCATTCTATAAGTGGTGTTTGTGGTTGTGTTTTAAAGATAATGGGTAAAAAGTGTAAAAAAAAAAAAAAATCAAAAAATGCTCAAAAGAGACCAACAAACAAGGCTGGCTAGACTTACTCATTGGGGTGGTTATAATGGAAAGAGTGTGACAAATTTTAATTTCATGTTATCCCGTAAGATAACTTTGCACACTTACTATAGTGTTATTACTGTAGGGAGGAGACACCAGACCTTTATTACTGGTGTCCGAAAAACATTATTATAGTGAAAATTCGATACAACTAAACATAATGCTAACTACAAGCCTAAGGATTTCTCATATAAGTCGTTTTTTTTTTTTTTTTCCATTTGTCGATCCTGTGATGCCAACGACTCCATTCCGTCCCGCCCCTTCCTTTCTCCTTCTGTTTTTTGGGACGCCGACATCCCGTCCCGCCATGCCCATTTCTTCTTTTCTGCCCCTCTATCTATTTACTGCGAGACCGACAACCATCCCTCCTCCAGTCCTCCTCCCTCCGTCTCCATCCCTCTATGCGAATTCGTATATCTAGGTCTTGTTTAGTATTTTTTTGGAGATAAATGAAAATTTCGACACATTAATATTTTTTCAAGATACATGTTTGTATCTCGAGATTCATTTGTGGGTTATTGTTTGAAGGGCATTTTGATAATCAACGTGTGTCTTTTGACAGCCGACGCATGTTGACTACTAGTCCTGGTGGAGACTACAATAGTGATTAATGTTGGGGTATCCTCTAATTAGCTATTTTTATCGAAAAAATTCGCAAATAACCTAAATTTTTTTTAAAAACATTTGATTTTTGCCCCTTAACTTTATACACCAATTTGATTTTTTCCTCATATATTTATCTTTTATGCTCATACAAAGTAGCTTGTTGGATCTATTTTTCTCCCCATAGATTAGACGGAGTTTTGTTTAGCAATTAATGTTTTGTATATCTCTATGTATTGTTCAAATTTTAACAAAATTTATATGTTAATGTAATTAATTATTGTATTATCATTAATTAAATATGATTCATCACTCCGCTTCCTTCAACAAAAATCCTGACTCCGTCACTGCTCTTGGTTTTTCGAAAGGGACACCTTATCTAACGTTCTATTCACTCTTTGGTCCCGCCAAGCAAGGCTCGTGAGTGATCGAATTTGCAACTGAGTTCACTTCACGGAATATATGAACACAGGTATCGTGAGTCTGCTAGTTGCCGAGGGATTTTGAAGGTGTCATAGGACCCTTCTCACACAAGAATGAATTATTGTACACAGTTTATCATCAATTGGATGAATGATCTATGAAAAGCTTGTGTGTATCCCATTGGTACACCGATCAACTAATACACAAAGATCAAAACTCAAGCAAAAGCAAAAGCGATCATTTGGCATTTAATGATCATACGGGAGATGATTCACACAATTTCAAACAAGGTAATTGACTTTGTTGAACTATTCAAATTGGAAACGTGGAATAGATATTTGGTAGTTCACGTTTCTTCAAAAGTTGGCATCAATGTGATTAACTTCCAATGGTTTACAGTTGGTGACTAATCAAATAATTCAAGAGAAAATACCCTAATTATCTCGACCCTAAATATTTGTTCAACTTTACAAAGACGTACATTGGCTTATTTCTACGTTGCCATTGTTGTTATTTATGTAAATCGTGCATGCCTAATTACCTAAATCCCACTAGTTTGAAAAGAATATCCTATTCCCTACTCATGCATCTTAAAATTTTCAAAACCACAGCCTTCAAGTTTGTTTAAAAAGTTTATTTTTCATGAAAGTGCAACGGAATGTTGGGATTTTGGTGAAGGTTTTATTATTCAGTGTAGCTTTCATGCAAACATACATTTTTCGAATACCAAAAGTACACTCTTGACATAAATTAACTCACAGATTCTGAAACACTTAAGTAAACATGTCTAGATAAATGCAGACAATTTCTTGCTACTATCATCAAGGTTTGCTTGACAAGTTCAGTGCATTCGACACTGTTTGTAGGGTTTTTTTTGGAGTTTGGCCCCTATTAGTTTATGTCTAATTGAGTTTGACACTCATTTATAAAACTAATTCAGTCTAACCCCCAAATTGTACAGTCAACTACATTGATCACCCTTGACTTGTTTAACTCTTTCAAAATGCAAAATTACCCTTCACATGAGACAACGTGTGCAATACAGATGCCACATCTAAAACATATCTAAATTTCATCTAAGGGCTATGATTATTTTTGTAAATCTTAATGTTATCAAACAGTCTTAAAAGTACAAAAAAATGAGTTTGAAGAAATGAGTTCAATCTAATCCTCCTCACTGTGTAAACATCACAAATCAACCTATCTTATTGATGATTCAATACCAAAACCCAATGTTCCCCTTGATCCAAAAATTCAATATCTCTTCTTCCCCACATTACTAATTCTTGAATCCACGATTAGAAATCAAATTATAAACAACCCAAAAGAGATATTGATTTGTACCAAATTATAACCAACCAAATTATAAACAACCAAATTATAAACAACCCAAAAGAGAGATTGATTGCACCAAATTAGAACCAACCCATGATTAGAAACCTTGGTTTTGGGTTTGAATCATCAATAAGAGAGATTGAGTTGATGTTTACACAGTGGGGTTGAGTAGATTGAATCATCAATAAGATCTCTCCCTCCTTATTGTCTATTTCTACATCAAACACAATTGTTAATTTTCTTTACCAAATTATAACCAACCCATGATCAGAAATCTTGGTTTTGGGTTTGAATCATCAAGAAGAGAGATTGATTTGTGATGTTTACACAGTGGGGTTGAGTAGATTGAATCATCAATAAGATCTGTTCCTCCTCCTCATCTATTTCTCCATAAAAAAACAAATGTTTTTTTAAACTACATTTAGGGTTGGTTATAATTTGGTTTATGATCATGGGTTCAAGAATTAGTAATGTGTGGAAGAAGAGATCTTGGATTTTTGGATCAAGGAGAATATTGGGTTTATTTTGGTTTTGGGTTTGATTCATCAATAAGAGATATTGATTTGTGATGTTTACACAATGGGGCTGATTAGACTGAACTCATTTCTTCAAACTTTTTTATTTATTTAAGACCATTTGATAACATTGAGATGTACAAAAATAATCATGGCCCTTAGATGAAAATTAGATATGTTTTAGATGTGCCATGTGCATTGCACATGTTGTCTCATGTGAAGGGTAATTTTGTATTTTGAAAGAGTTAAACAAGCCAACGGTGGTCAACGTAGTTGACTGTTACAATTTGGGGGTTATACTGAATTAGTTTTCTAAATGAGTGTCAAACTCAATTAGACATAAACTAATGGGGCCAAACTCCAAATAACCCTTGTTTGTATTCACATGGAAACTAATAAATTGCTGGCCATCTTGCAAGCCTAATGCCAACCATGTCATTTATCGAATTTTTCCCAAGCTCATTATCGAAAGACCTCAAAAAAATTGTATTCGAAGATTCAAGTGGAAAACTATATACGAGGGTGTAATATCTTCTATCTTTGATTTAATTTATAATTTTGGATATGTATATTGGTTGAAACCTGGCCTCTAGCGATTTGGGAGACTCAGGGGCATTAACGTTCAAAAATTTTCGAGGCTTTCCTAAGTGCAAGACTACTGCATGGTGAGATTTGGACTATGCATCCTAGGTTGTTATCCCCTCCTCATGGCGGCTCTCCCAGCCGCCAATGATGTTCCTTCCTCGACTGGGCTTGGAGGTGGCTTGACTCCTCTTCTTTCATTTGCGCAGGTGTTCATAAGCTTCCATGTTAGGAAATCAATGATGCACCACTGGAAGGTACTAGGTTTTGAAAGGATGGCTCCCTAGCATTTGCTATCATGAACGTAGATGAACTCCGGGGTGAGTCCTTCATGCAAAAACATGTCATATTTCTAAAGTTTTCAAGTTTTCGGCCTTCCCTGAAGGCAATATGTGACTCTATTCATAGAACCTGGGAGATCCTTGGTGATTTATTGATGGGATTACTTGATCCAAGGCATGTACTGGTTAGGTTACAATCGGAGATTGAGGTAAAAAAAAAAGTTTTTTCTAGGGACTTCTTCCTCATCTGTGGAGTGAGATATAAAGCTTTTTGACGACCCATTGATTTTAGTCAGAAAACAAACCCGGTAGTTGTTCCTCTTTGGGTAAAGCTTATTAATCTTCCATAGTAGTTTCTCCATCCAACGATCTTGAAAGCAATAGGAGACTCCTTTGGAGTTTTTCTATGGATTGATGACAACATTTGGTGTTTAACACATCCGAGATCAACCCGGATGTGCGTTGAGATGAATTTATCGAAGCACCTCCCTACAAAGATATGGCTTGATAGATCAAGCAACAAAGGTTTCCAGCAGAAGTTGGTCTTCCCGGGTTTCAGATATTGTGATTATTGTTCCCTGATTGGTCATGATGTCATGAATTGAAGGAAAAAGCTCGGGATGACTCCGAGAATAAAACCCATGGCGAACAAAAATAAGGAGGTTATAAATGTAGAATATCAGAAGAAGAGTGGGGCAGATGGGTGAAAGTCAAAGAGGATTTTCAAAACATTATGAAGGTTTATAGATCGGTAGTTAAGACTAACGCAACTGTTGCATTGGAAGATGTGGGTATAAGTGGGGCAAAAAACTCGCAAGTGATCGAGGTTAAATCATCAGAAAAGGTCGAAATTTTTGACGCTATCCTACAAAGGACGACGGGTGGGGCATTGAGGCTCAAGGTGTTGGACAAAAAACGATTTTGGTTCAATTGCAAAATAAATTCGCAACTCTGGTAGTTGAATCTACAGGGGATGAGGAAGATTTGAAAATGGTTATTGAGCAGGTTGATACAACATCAAAGTCTCAGCCAGGGACGACGAATGGAGTCATGGGCACTGATGTGGAAAAGTTTGTGCAGCGAATTCCTGTAGTACCGGATAGTGGCGATATGGACAAAGAGATGTTTGGAGTAGGGTACACCATGAGTGCAACCGAGAAGGCGCTAGAGAATGAGAGCTCAGTTTCAGGTTCAAGTTTTTCAAATCATCCAAAAATTTTGGCGGCGGCTAAAGTGAATGTGGTTCATTTTGAGGACTTATCGCAGGTTGGTTTTGATTTGAACGATAAAGTTGAGGGTTGGTTTTAGTGGACATGGAGGATAGTCAGCGAACCTGTTAGTCTTGCCCTGAGACGAGGTGCGGGAAGGCAGTTCAGATTTGGACGAGGATCATTATTGCAATGATAGAATTGCAAATAACTATAATTGAAATAAACTAAACAAGAATTAAAATAATGAAATTATTAAAAATAACAACGATAAAATAAACATAAATAACTAATAAACAAAATTATTTTTATTCATCAAAATCCAAATTACAATTATCAACCTACGCTCGTATTTATAACTAACCCAACTTTTAAAACAAACCCTAAACCTAAAAAGAAACAATGTAATAATACTAGAATTTTTAATATGCCTAAAATATTATTATTGCTAATTGGTGCGTTCAAATCTATCTTTGTTGATCCCGTTGTGGTGGTCAAAGGCACTCCGATGCTTAATTTAGATATCCATTCAAGGAATAGTGAAGATTGTATATAAATTGCAGTGTGCATGTGTGCGTACCTTTCTTTCTCCTTTTACCGACTCTTATAGTGAGTGTTCCTTCCCCGATTGTCCTTGCGATTGAAGGCATGATGGAGGGAGGAGATCTCGCATAAGATCTTACCTGTGCATGACTGATTTCTTCGACACTTAGTTCCATTTAGGACCCAATACTTGATTGGGCTAGAGTTGATTTCGTGCGAGTGGATCTCGGACCTGTGACACCTTTGAGATTCGTTTTTTGGGCCTTATTGTCCTAGGCCAAGCCCTAAGACCCGTGCCTCTAGAGCTAGCGTATCTTGGGCCTGGGTGCCTAACTTACGAGCTGAACAGTTGTGTGCGCATGGGTCCATTTGGGACTGCGCTGAAGATCTTTACGTGCTAGGGTTAGTCCATGCCACATGTAAGGCTGTGATTGAGTGATTGTTTGATGTCTTATTAGCGACTCCCCTAGTTAACGGGGCTATGTGCAGTTCCATTAATTTGATGAATGTGGACTTGTGCAATTGTACTTGGAACTGTCGCCCCTTATTCCCCGCGTAACATTTAATTTTGACACGACTGCTGGGTGACTCCCTTCAATGAACCATCGCGCATATATATAGGTTGGTTCTCATAGGGCCTGACATTGCCATGAGCACTGTAGAGCATGTTCCTCAAATGTGTCTTTCTAGATAATGTGTTTTGGCCTCGCCAAAGGATGAATAAGGGTTTTCATTGGTGGAGTCTCCGAATGTTTTGACATTTGTAGCGATGAGTCTTAAAAAGACTTGTTATTGGATGAAACCACCTGGTTTGAGTGAGCTTCTAGTGGTTTCATGGGACCTAGAATTTGCTCTCACATCGTGAAGAAGAAGTAAAAACTTCTCTTTAGAAGCCAAATTTGTCTTCCATCTTTTGTTGTTCCCACGTTATCTTCTACAATCCTTTTTGGAGATAGCATCAACAACCAACTTTGGGTGGTTGTTTATTTTTGCTTAACTTTCAAGTTCTCTTCTAAAAAGCAGATAGGCGAAACAAAATCTTGACGTGCATTCCAGTTAATCCTTGTTCGCGCCTTGCTTTACACCAAGTTCAAATACTTGTAGTATGTAACCTTTTGTACTGGCTAGTTGGTCAAGCATTGTAATAACATTTTGATAATAAAGTCTGTTTTTCCTGAATTGACTTCTTTTGTATGCTTTGAATGATTGTGAATCATATTGCTCTGTGCTGACAAATCTTCTGGACTGCAAAAAAAGATGAGAAAGTTTAACTCTGAGCAGGGACTGGGCTGACCTATTTATGAAGGAGACGCGTGTGGTCTTGATTCAGCTTGTGTAGTTCTCTTGACAAAATAGCATGATTCGCCAATGATAGCAAATTCAATGAAGAGTAATCTTCATGTAGGCAGGTTGTGTCTTTTAGGTTGCCCGCTTTCTGAGTAGGCGTTGGCTTGTCGACCTACTACTACTTAGCTCTGTATAGAACTGGAGTGACAGATAAATAGTCTTTTTAGGACCAGAATCTGAACCATACTTTGACTCACTGTTTAGTTGAGTCTTGGTGGTGAGGCATTGTCTTGGTCCGTATAGACTGCAACGATTAGATGCTTTAAGTCGCTCTGTGGTTTGGGCTCGTTGGCATGTGTGTTTCCTTAGTACCTGAGGAGGACTAGGCTATCTCTGGAGTTCCTTGGTTCTTGAGGCTGACTAGATCACTTATGTGGCAAGTTGTCGTCATCCTGAAAAGGACTAGGCTTGGCCGTTTGTGTACCATTGTGGTCCCCATATTCAGGCCAGGTTCCTTGCGGAGCGGTAAGTCATCCGGGGACTGGACTCACCTGCTTGCGGTGAACTGTGCGTGGAATGGGTTCGGTCCATGCTGGATTTCTTTTGTTCCTTAGATAGACTAAGTCACTTGTGCGCCATTATAGTCCCCGTAGTCGGACCGGGTTCATTTTGGAGAGGTGAATCGTCCGGAGACTGGACTCTTCCGCTTGCGGTGGACTGTCCGTGGACTGGGTCTAGTCTGCATTGGGTTCCTAGGTTACTGAAGCGAACTAGTTCACTTATGTGGCAAGCTATCATCATCCTTAAAAGGACTAGGCTTGGCCGCTTGTGTGCCTTAGTCCTTAGCTTCTTGCTACATTTTCGGCCAATAGTACCCCAGCGTGAGGGCTTAATATGTTGGAAATGATGGATGGATCTATTCCCACCATGTCTTTCATTGTCCACGCGAAATATCTTCATTATCTTTTAGCAATTGGATCAACTTTATGGCGAGTTCAGATTGAATTTTTGTGTCGATTCGAACTGCCATTTTAGCTTCATTGTCTAAATAGACCTCGACCATTTCTTCTTCCGGTTGTCCGGTGTTGGGTCGATCTCGCGGACTAATTGGAGCCATATTGTCGTTTGGAGAATCCGAACTTGTTTCATCGGATCGCTGCGAAGACTCTTCTAGTTGTTGCGGTAAATTTTATTTGTGAATAGTCTTTATAGCATCAAAATGACACTCCCGGGCTGCTGGTTGGTCCCCTTTTATTTTTCAACACCATTGTCGGTGTGGTACTTCACGCATTGGTGCATAGTGGAGGATACTGCTCCCATCTTGTGTATCCATGGTCTCCCGAGTAGCATGTTGTATGCAGCAGGAGCGTCGACGACGAGAAAATCTGTCATTAGCACTCGCTACTTCACTGGTTCTCCCGCTTCAAGTGGTAATCAGATCATTCCTAGTGGATTACATTGCTTCCCACTAAAACCTACCATAGACTGATCGCTTGGTGAGAGCATCTCAGTGGTGAACTGCATCCTTCGAAAAGTTGTTAGGTATAATAGGTTTGTTGAGCTGCCGGCGTCGATCAATACCCTTTTGATTTCTCATTTTGCTATCATGACCAAAATTACTAAAACATCATTGTGTGGGAAATTAACTCCATCAACATCCTCGTTTGAGAAGGTGAGAGTCTTTTGCATTGTCTTTGCACATTGTGCAGATGGTTCCTGGAATCTGATCTTTGTGCGTAAGTCCCTGACTATGCGCTTTCTAGATCAATTGGATTGCTCATTTTCTCCGCATGTGCCATGCAAGATGTAGATTGTTTCCTTCGCTTGCTCCTTTAAAACAATTGTTTCATCCTTGAGTTTGGCGAACTCTTTAAGTCGTCATTGTTTGACATGGTGTTCAATTTCGTTTCTTAGGCTGTGACAATCTTCGGTATCGTGGTCGTAGTCGTTGTGGAAGAGACAATGTTTGTCCTTGTTCCGCTTCTTTGGATCTCCTCTCATCTTCGGCGCCCATTTGACATTTTCTCTTCTTGCCATCGCTTCAAGAATCTCGCTTTGACTTGCTGTCAGAGCCGAGAATGCTCTTTCATATTTGGGCTTCTTCAATTGTAGACTTCTGGGCATTCCCTGATTTCATTTGGAGCTATAGTTAGCCCGATGTTTCTTAAGTTGGATGATTTTTTCTTGAAAATTGTTGCCTTGTAAGTTTCGGATGATCCTTTCTATCATTTCAATCACGTTGTCCATCTAAGCCATAAGCGTCTCCACTCGGGGATCCGAGGGGATTCCTCATAATGTCAAAGACGTCTGAACTGTTACCTGCTAGAGTTCTCTATCGGTAAGTATGGTTGTCTCGATGGTTGTCTTTGGATCAATATTTGGCGGCATGTTGTATTTGTTATCATCAGACCGAAGATTTCTTGAGTACTCCATTGATCTTCTATCAAGTTGCGTGAGCTTGCTTACTAAATCTTATTTTTAGAAAAAAAGAAACTTGTCATTCATCACGGACAACGCCAAATTGATGCGTCCAAAAATGCCCCTTGTGACTTTAACCTGCAAAACAACGGTTAGATTGCCAATGACCACTTTTTTGGTGACCGAAGGCACTCCATTGCTTAAGTCAGTAACTTTGTTGGAAGGAAAATGTAAATCTGGACAAAACTCAGTTAAAGTTGCATACCTTTGTCGAATACTCCCTTTACCATTTATAATGGTCGTGGTTAACTCTTTACGTGACTTAAGCATGCGAGGTGCAATGGAAGGATATGTTTCTGTAATATTCACCTCCTTAATGGAGATGCGTTCGTGGAGGTGTAGGTCCCTCCAAGGCTTTTTCTTGGTGCAACGTTCTTCCTCTTTATGAGAAAACATGTATCAAGCTTGGATTTGGGCTTTGATTCGTCTGGGTCTGGATTCAGATCATGTTTACGCCTCCTTGGTGGTGAGCCTAGTTCGGACCTCTATAATTGGCCTTATTCTTTCTAGGCTTTATGAACTGGCTTAATGGATCGAGCGTTGTATTCTCATGATGGGACTTTATGCCACGTGTACGACTGTGATGATCTTATTTTGATGTATCATTAGTTATAATGATAGCTATATGTACAAAAATTTGACATTATTGGTGTGTAAGCAATGTGAAATGAATTTTTTTATATTCTTCATTAAGAAGAATATTTAGTACCAATCAACCCGTTTGGGAGGACGAGGTCGAGATGAGGTCTATCTCGTCCCGATTCCGAACAAACGGAATGAGATAGGGATGAGGTTTGTCCCATCCCGTGCCCACCTAAATTTTATTTCTGAAGCTCCAAAAGTTTGTTATCTATATACATCATTTGGGCTTTTATTTCTTCATATCTTTTTCTTGTGAGTATTACCTTAATCTATTGGGACGGCCTTAGAAATGACCACCACACTTCTCCTAGCTAGCACCAAAATCTAACAGAAAATGTTTATTTATTTATTTTATTTTATTTTATTTTATTTTATTTTACACAATTGATTACACTTTGTTACAAAGTATTTGTACATAAGCATAACTTGAACTTGATTTTCGCAAACTTTTTCTGATCTCATTTCTTGAAAATTCAATATGATGGGAGCATTGGATGAGCTCGAACCAAATACTACAGTGAACATTTCCCAATTATCTAGAATTGTTTAGACCCCAAAGTAACTATTGTAATTTTGGGTTTTTTGTTTGATATACTTGAATTTGAAAGTGTAATGACTATGTGGCTGCCTAAGGAGTCTACCAGCTCCATCCTAGTTCCACGTTCATTTCTAATAGCAAGACACCTGACACCCCAACAGTAGTCGTTACTCTTGTTTCATGCATTCAAACACTCATTATAAACCCGCACCCACACCACCTCTCTTCCATGTTACCAACACCACCATCACATAACAAAGCCACAATGTTCTCCTTTGATTGCTTTTATCAACTATGGCTCTTCTGCCTCCGAGCCCTCATCAAACCACTCATCTCCTCACCACCCAAAGATGACAAAGAATCAACCCAAGTTGTAGACCGAATGCTTGACCACTACCATGATTACTACAACATCAAAACACACTACATCAAGCTCGACCTCTTTAACATACTCGGTAGTTCTTGGGCTACTTCTCTCGAGCACTCCATGCACTGGATCGGCGGATGGAGACCCATCACCCTCATCCACTTGATCCACACCGAATCCACCGCCAACTTTGAAGCCAAACTCATCGACCTCCTCCGTGGCAAACGAACTGGTGGTGACCTTGCAGACTTGTCATCGGATCAAGTGAAGAAACTCAGTGAGTTACAGATACAAACTGTCAAGGAAGAAGATGTGATCAGCGCAGCAATGGGGAGGTGGCAGGAGAGTTGCTGGGAGGGCTTGGTTTTGTTGAATTGTTGTGATGATAGAATGAGGAAAGACGAGTTGGTGGTGATTGTGGAGAAAGCTGAGGAGTTGAGATACAAAACCATGAGAAGTGTTATGAAGATCTTGAGCACAAAACAAGGTGTGGAGTTGTGGATTGTCATGGCAGAGTTGCTGTTTGGTGTTGGGTGGTGTGGTCAAAACAAGGATCAAAAGCGTTGTGTTACTGATGGTGTCACTTTCACCATGGTAAAATAAACTTGAGTTCATGAGGAGGAAGATGTATAGCATGGAAGTTATACATGTGCAATTTTGGTGTTTCAAATGCTTATAAATCTGAAATCAATTGATCGTAGTTGAATGAAAAAATATGTAAGATCCATGAATTATGTTTTGAAAATATATAAGATCCATGAATCTATTTGAATATTAATTTTCCTTCAATCTTTGTGAATAGTTCAGTGTAGGGTGTTTATGATTTGACCAAATTAAGAACCTGGCGAGTGTTACGAGTTCAAATCTTGCAGTAATTTTTGAACAAAAATGTTTGGTGAGACAAAGAAGCAAGTCCACGTGGCTAGGAACACAGTTGAATCAGCAAATATGCATGCATATAGATGTGTCTAAACCAGCAAGGACCACGAGTCAGAAACCGAGTAAGCTCTCACCAACAACAGAGGATTAAGAGAGTAACAAGAGGATGCCAAATTTGACATGGGTCATCAAGAGTGGTGTGGCACTTTGTATGCAAACCAAGTGCCTCACGTGTCAAACATTTAGCTTTGCTTACAGGGGCGAATCCAGGATTTTAGTTGAGGGGGGGGGGGGGGGGGCAAAATGGAAAATACTTATTAGTTGATAATAGTAGTTATCAATGGTAAAGTCAATTTTTTTTTACCGAAGCTAGTAACTAATAAAAAAAATTTAACTATAAAAAATACAATGCATATATCAAATTGGATCCAAGTGTAGTCAATTTTAAGCCAAAATAAGGTCACTATTGATAACCTTAGCAAAAAGCAAACAAGCATAATAACTAGAATATATAACTAATATCACAAAAGAGTTTGTCTAGTCAGCCAGACTTTAAAGCCATTTTTTTGTCAGGCTAGAGCATTTTTACACATTTACCCATTCTTTTTAAAATACAATCACAAACATTATCTATACAAGGAATAGAAATGTAAAAAACTTAAAACCTGACCAAAAAGTGGCTATAAAGTCTGGTTGTCTAGAATTGAGAATCACAAAATAATTAGGATAAGTTCTAGGTGAAGCTAAAAAAAATTTGAAATTTGCGAATCTAATATGATCATAATACAATTTCAAAGAAAAAATAGTTTATATGAGGCTCAAATTTTATACGAGTTGGCTAATGGTATATATTTTCATTGAATTCTATCGTTATTATTTTAGATATTAATTTTAAATATTTTTTTGTTAGGGGTTTAATATCACTTTTGAAAAACAATTCATTTATTTAATGTTAATAAATTTTTATTAAACTAAACATTTTTTAATTTTTGCAATTACTAATAAAATTGCATTTAAAATAAAATAAAAAATGCACTCAAAGAGTATCGAACTCAGGTCTTTTACTAAAAATGATAAACCTCCAACCACTACACCAACAAAGACATGTTTGAATATTTTCATAAACAATTAACATATTGTATTCTACATTATATAATCAATTTTTTAAGACTAAAATATATATACTAAAAATATTTTAAAATTTGAGGGGGGGCACATGCAGTTGTTCATTTTGTTCAGTTGTTCATTTAAAATTTGCTTACATGTGGCATCTTTGTGCAGTTGTTCATTTGAGGACTCAAAGTGGAGGACATTACCCAAAGGTATGTTTGTTTGTTGGAAAAATCTAGGGTGCCTGGACGTGTGACTGGTGGCTACCAGGCACTGTTCATCTGCCTCGAGATGTGAATTATTTCATATCTCACGACAGATAGACGGTGCCTGATGGCACCAGGCACTGTAGTAGTGCTCATGTTTGTTTGTTCATATAGAAGTAGAACTTCTCAATTCCATGGAAACAAGGAGTACTGGAGAGGGACAGATGGAGCTAAATGATGGAACTCCAATCAAAATCGGGGATTGAACCGTATGTGGTGGGCTTTTGGTAATACCAAGCCAAACCAAACTATCCTCAATAATATAAAACAATAAATATAAATAAATAAAATGGTTCCATTTGGTTTGGTTTGGTTCGGATCGGTTCCAACAGTTTCTCTTAAACTGTTTGGCCGATAGTGTACACACCTTTAACTAAACCAATTTTTCATATAAAATAGAATATATTTTTGGTTTTTTTTTATCTAATTTAAGTAGGGGTTGGCATCCTATTCCGCAATCTCGATCCTATCCCGATTTCATCCCGTCCCAAAATTTTTGGGTCTTTTTGGGATTGATTAATCACATCTAAATCTCGTCCAGATCTAGAGTGTGATGGGATCGGAATGAAGATTTTCAATCTCACTCATCCCAAATTTGAATTTGTTAATATTTATTATTACTAATTTTAATATATTTATAAGAAATGTTCTTGTAGTTGGGGGTGGGTAGTATTTTTTCATCTTTATAACGTGCAACTTTTCAGTGTGTATCTTTTATATGTTCAAAACATACATACATTCTATTAAAACATTAGAATTTCATTAGAAACTACCAACCCAAACAAAAGAGTGTATCAAGGCTCTGAAAACATTTTAAATTGGTTCATCATTTGATCTCATTGTTTCTTCATGTGTGCTCAATGTCTAACGATTGAAACTACTCTAAGTAGAGTTAATTAATCATCTCAGTCTGGTCTTGAATTCGTAAAATTGATATTTATAAACACTTATATTACAGACTTGGCATTAACTAGATGAATCTGTCGTAATGTGTGCGCACATGGGCCTATTGTTTTTCTTCCACACGTTAGTTTTGAATAGTATTTTTGTACTTTTTCTACTTACATATTAATCTCGTCTCGTCCCGAACCCGTTTGAGATAGGACGATGTCAGGATAAGGTCTATCTCGTCCTAATCCCAAATAAACGGGATGAAGTCTATCTCGTCCCGATCCCAAAGAAACGGGATGAGGTCCATCCCATCCGTGCCCACCCTAACTTTAAGGACCACCTTGCATGTGAACTAAGTTTTTTGTTGTCATGTTGGTTTAGCTCCACGAATTAAGTTGAAACTTTAGCATAATATTCTTCAACATTAATTCACATTACATTTTTTTGAAAAAAGAAGTAATAATAACTCAGCAAAGTAATATGCATACTTCATGTGGAAAAAAATGAAACTTTAACAAATATCTTGAGGATTATTTGTCGAACTGAGGTGAAACTTTAATATGTTATTCCTATATTAATCTGCATTTTGCAAAATTTCTAACATTTCGGATTATTTAGTTTTTGTTCTCCAATACTACCACCAATTTAGCTTTTAGACCGAAACCTTGTACATGCTTTACTTTAGACCTCAATTTTAATATTATTTTTTTTAAATGCCTACTATACCCCTCACTGAGATTTGTTTGGCAATCTCAAAATAATTTGAGGGGTTATATCTAATTTTCATAGGTTTAAGGAATGAACGTCATATTTCTCACTAAATAACATAAGAAGGTAAAAGAAAAAAAAATCATTAAATTTTTATTTTTTTATAGAAACTGAGTTTTCAAGTGAAGCTTGCAAAAGTTTGGGATCTAAAAACTAAACTAGTCACAAATTACTACAAGAAAGTAAGAAAGTAAAAAATATCACAAATGCTAGAAAACCATGTTTTTGCAACCAGATTTTGTAACCGTAGTGACGTGGCGTGATCTTGAAAGAATGATGAAATCTCCAAAGTGTTTATGTGTATCTCGAGGTTGTAAAAAATATCCTCTAATGATGCCACATCATCCTGATTATAAAACCTAATTGCAAAACCTAATTTCCTAGCAACACTCAAAAAATATATATCGATGCTTATTTTTAGGCATGGCATTAGCCTACTTTGAAAAGTCTCATCACATGTGGGGCTGAAGACAAGATAGCAAGGGAATCAATAGTTCCATGCATTCTAATTATGCAACCCAACTCTGATATGAAAATTTTGGTTTTAGTCTATTCAAACCTATTGCCTTATTGCCGGTTATTAAAAAAAAATTTTATTTTGAATTTTGTTATTTTGTAGAGATCAACCTCACACACAACAACAATAATAAAGACCCATTTCACGGTTAAATATTCAAATTTGGTTTTCACTATTAACTTTTAAATCTTTATTTGAAGAGGCTTAAAAAAAACGTGGGGTATGCACTACATCAAAATGGGTAACTAGTAACATCAATATTTTTTAATTTATAACTCTTCATTGTGTTACAAGTCTTGTAATCCAAAAAAATGTTACTAATTATTGACTTAAGTTATTATTAGTAATTTTATAAATATATTATTTATAAAAAAAGCTGAGAAATAAAATAAATATTTAATTAAATTACTAATTGGTAAAATGAAAAATAATAATTAGAGTATTACTATTCATTTTTCATTTTTCTAAACCAAACTTCCGGAGATCTCTCAACACTCTCTCAAACTAGTATTACTGATTCACGTTCAATAAGCAATTCCATTGATTTTCAAATAGAGGTTAACAATCAACTTCATTTCAAACTAGATTCACTATCCAACCTCCAGCAATTCCATGGATCGATCTCAAACCTACAACGATTCCGATCGATCTCAAACCTCAAGCAATTCGATGCAAAAGCCCTATTTCGAAGATCTCTCAGTCTAGATTGATATCTCCATCATTTTGATCAAAGATCTCTTGCATGGACATGGCCAACGCTTTCTTCTCCACCTTCTTTCTCACTCGACCTAGGGTTTTCGATTCTAGTTTCACCGCTCTGATTTAGTCATCTCTGATTCTTACAATTCGCCGTGGATTTGTTGATTTTGGACTCAATTTGTCCATCAAACGGTATATGAACTCTCAACTCTCTTTTTATGATCCAGATCCTACGGACATTCCTAGGATTCTTGATTACTGATTCTTTCAATTCAAGTCGAGTTAGCAAGTTTTGATGAAAATGAAATCGATTTCTTGTTTCTTGTCTTATTGCTTCTTTTGTTTCTCAAATCTAAATTTGGACTTAATAATTTCCCTATTTAGCAGTGCTAACTTGATAATTTTCGTTTCAGCTGTAATGTTTGATCATATTTGTTATTTGTTCTTGAGAAAAGAAGTTTTTAGTTTTCTGTCTGTGTTGTTAAATTTGCAATTGCTCTTGACAAGCTGTTTTATGATTTTTGTTCCTTTAATGACAGTTTTAAGTTATTGTTAATTCAAATTATTAAAGTCTTTAGATGTTGTAGATTGATTGTGATTTTGCAATTAATTTTTGCTAATTTTTATATGAACTTTGTTATTAGAACTATGTTGCGCACTTCAGTTAATTCGACATGTCTGGTCTCACATAACCCTCAGCTGAATTTTAATTTTTTTATCACTTTATGTAGCATTCTAGTATAACATTTCTACTGTCACTCCTACTCAGCAATAGCATAGCAAGTCGTGGATGATTTGTTGGTTAATGGAAACATGATTGATATGATGGGTTCCCAGGTGGAGATTAAGAAAGCAGAGCCAAAGAAAGCTGGAATCCCACCCCCTGCTACTGCATTTGGTAGGGATTCTAGGGCTCGTTCTTTTGGTGGTGGTTTTAGTGGGTATGGCGACAGCGCCATTGACTACCCCACGGTGGTTTGTGACTCACGTGAGTTACTTATGCAAGTCAGCGGGATTAGGTCAAAACAGGGAGAAAAAACACTGCATCACATGGTATTGTTGAAATTAAAAAATGTTTGCAATCATTTTTTATAGGTCTGTGGACTAAAAAAGAGAAAGGAGGAAGCTTTTGATGAAGCTAAGCTAGCTCTTGACGAGTACGAGGAATCAATGAAGACCCTGGAGGATTCATATATCAGATAAAGTCCCAAAGCAAGTATATCAATTTTCCGCTCTGTTCCACAATCCACATAATGTTTGTATTGTTGATTACCTTCTCTTTGTTTCTCTGTGTTGTGTCGTTTTGGTCTTCTTTTGTAGGGTTTTCATGGCAACATGGAATGTAGGAGGAAAACCACTACACAGTGGTATGAACCTCAATGACTTCCTTAAGGTGGAAGATCAATCAGACATTTGGGGTAAGGACTTATCATCTATATAGTCTTGCCTTTTAGTTTCCATTTTTTCTATTAAAATCTAGTAACTCACTTGTGAATCTCAACATATATATATACCCATTGCCTTTCTATTAAGATAGCCATTGCACATGTTCTTTTTAAAGCTTGTTTGTTTGACTGTTTCCTTCTCTTTTCTTTTAGATATTATTCATTACATGGCAATTTTAAGTCATTCTTCTAGATGAAGATGACTATTTTTCTCTTAAATCATTGTAATTAGTGTCTTAACATGTTCCTTCATGTAGATCTCCACCTAATCTGAGAAATGAGCCTTGATGATTGTCGGTATGATTTCCTTTCTAGGTACACTATTATGTCCAGTCATACATCCAAATTAATGAATACAACGATCACGTTGTTTTGGTGAGCATATTGTCTACAAGTGCATGCTCTTGATTCTGCTCAGGTCTTAACTAATATCTGCTTTTGCAACCTAATGCAACCAAACAATATGGGCGGCATATTGGCACTTGTGTGAAGATTTTGGATATGACTGACCTAAAGCTTTTAGCTCTGAGCCAAATTAAGATATATTTAAGTGTTTCAATATGTCATATTTTGGTTTTGATCACTATAGGAAGTCTGTTTGTGTGGCTATGAGCCTATGGCAACAAGTTGGCTGATTTTAGTAGAGAAGCACTGAGATGAGTTTAGTAGATTTCATGTAATTATTGAATTACACGTTTTCCCTGTAATTTAGAACATGTATGCTGAAAATGTTGTTTCAAAAGCCAGTGGTGTTCTTTAAGTGGAATTGCAGGTTTATATGAGGCTTGGAAACAACATGGAAAGCTACATTGGGAAAGGGTGGTCATGCCTGCAGAACGTCCTGTTGAAACAAGATTAAGAGTATCTCCTTACCTCTGTTTGCAAATGGATCGTACAAAAGATGGGGTCCTATCTGACAAAGGACTTTGTGAGATATTCACATCAAATGGATAACTATTTTAGTTTTCTTAGTGTTAGTATACTGATGATGTATTTGATACATGCATTTTTTTTAAATACTGATTCAATATGAGAAACAATGTTATAATTAATTGCAATTATTTCACTTTGTGATGGTTGCAAGATTATTTTAATTGGGGAATTAACATTGGTATTTGAATATTTGAGTTTTTTTAATCTCATTGAATGTCATTCATTTGTTGACTTTTTATTTATTTATTAAAAAATATAATTTTACATATTGATTTTTGTAAAAAAAACATTTGTAACACATCGATATGTTGTTAAATTTGAAAATTGTAATATGCTACATTGTCATTAACAACATTGGACATTTGTTACGAAAGTTGAAGGTTGTAACACTTCAAGGTGTTACTAATATTTATAATGTCATGATTTGCAATATTTTTTTGGTGTTACAAATTTTTTTAGTAACAAAACTAATGTGTTACAAATTGTCATTATGATGTAGTGGGTAGGGGTGGGCATCCCATCCCGCGATCCCGTTCCCGTCCCGATCCCGTCCCGTCCCGTCCCGATTTTTTCGGGTCTTAATGGGATTGAATAATTTCATCCCGATCCCGTCCCGTCCCGATTTAGAATGGGATGGGATGGGATGGAGATTTTCAATCTCGCCAATCTCGTCCCTTCCCTAACTAATTTATTAATATTAATTATTAAAATTTTTATTTAATTATTTATTTTAAAATTGTGGATGCCCAAATCCATGGGACGACAAGGTTGGATTCGTATTCTGAGATTATGAGAGACTTCTAAGGGGAAGACTTGTTTCATAAAAAAATCTTTGGGGGGTGGTTTGGAATGGGCTCCTACTCAAGACATGTTGCCTCATGGGGGTATGGTCATTGACATGGTTGTGTCGGTTTTGGTAGGAGATGAAATCTGAGGATCATCTCTTTTGGGGTTTCAACATGTAGAGGCACTTTTTGGAGAGGTTTGGAG
The DNA here is from genome assembly GCA_963556465.1 of Berberis vulgaris. Taxonomy (NCBI): domain Eukaryota; kingdom Viridiplantae; phylum Streptophyta; class Magnoliopsida; order Ranunculales; family Berberidaceae; genus Berberis; species Berberis vulgaris. The sequence goes on from OY747125.1 coordinate 20,956,491, forward strand.
TCCACTGGGCATTTAGATACTTTGTGAAGGTACAATTGTCAAACATTTTCAAAAGGGAGGAAGGTGTTATGTTTCCATATTCTATATGTAAAGAAATAGATGGAACTTCAGTTCAAAGAAAGGTTTCAAGGTTCAAGCATCTTGTCATGGTTATGATTGCCATTTGGTGTCATTGGGTACAACACACCATAGACTAAAAGGGATCTGGTTAACAGATTTTCCAGTTAATTGTGAGATATTCATGGTTATGATACTGCATAACGAATTGACAATAAATCACTGCAGTGTTCTATGATACAGTGTTCTATGATACTGCAGTGTTCTATGATATTGCTTCAAATTTTGTTTGTACTGAGTGTAGAAGCTCATTATTTACAGTTTATCACTTCTTGGATGTTGCTTCAAATTATTTACAGAATTACAGGTATATATTGCTTCAAATTTTTTGGATGTTGCTTCAAATTTTTTGGATGCCGCTGATCCCGTTCAGTCCCGATCCCGTTTGGGATGGGACGAGGTCGGGATGAGGTTTTTTCCATCCCGTCCCGTTCCGATCCCGTATGAACGGGATGGGATAGGGATGAGTATATCTCGTCCCATCCCGTCCCGTGCCCACCCCTAGTAGTGGGTGTTTGCGAGCAAGGCTGATTTATACACAGAGATCATGCAACAAAATTTTGACTAACTACTTTGAAATTTTAAGTTGAGATTTATAAATTAAAAACCATAGCTTGTCTACCTATGTTGCATAGATGGTGGAGAGAATTTACTCCATGATTACTTTCATAAAATTAACCTGATCCAATAAAGTTGCAGACCACGACGATATCAATTCTTCAAGTTGAGACAGAGAAAACATTGTCTACTTTCTCGAGGATTTTCTAATAATTTGTCGCTTTTTTTTACCACGTGGAAAGGCACATTCTAGCTAGTCACTACAATGTCCAACTTTTAGTTGATATAACTAGAAGATCTTTAAAAAAATACCACTAGGGAAAAAAAAAAAAAAAAAAAAACCCAAAAACAGGGAGTCAAATTTCTAAAATATTATCCCATGAATGGAAAGGACTAAAAACACTTCCTTCCGCGCCATCTCCCAAGCAACTATCCATTGAATAGAAATAAACTTTATCATCTTTCTAATGATATTATAATTGAGGGTGCTAGCTCAAAAGGGTTTTTATTGTATTTTTTTCCAAATTACCCAAAGCTCAATCAGTAAACTCTCCCAATTCCATTTGCTTTGGAAGAGAGAATTCTGGAATGAGACTACTAAAACCATTTGAACAATGTCCCATTAAGGGTATATAGCCACATGGTATCATTCACAACAAGCACCCAAACCGAAATAGCAAAAGGACATTGACAAGAGTCAATAGCGATCTTTTAGCAGGTTTGCTTCCTTCATAATCATTAGCAGGTGTTTGCCTTCTTCATAAGAAATCTTCAAAGAAAGTTAAATGGATATTAATCATTGAAGTGCATCACGTGCCCACAAATAGTAGAGGTAGAAATTAGAGAAGAAGAAAAACAAGAGGCAGTGATTGCGAAAGAGAGAAAGAGAAATGCGGGAAAGGAAGAAGAAGATGGCAGACATCAGTGAAGAAGAAAAACATAACGAAGATACGATGGACATTATTTAATTTTGGAGAACGGCAAAATTGAAAACTAAAATTAGATTGAAAATATACATATTTTATTATTAATTAATCAATGTTTGAAATGAACTGATTTTGATTATAAAAATATGAAATGTGTAGGATAAAATAGAAAATCAAAATGTGAGATGTAAGAGCCTTTTTATAATTTATAAATAATTAGAGGAATTGAAATAAATTATGTTAGAGACTTAAATATAATTAATGAATGTTTATCGGAGCTAGCTTTGATTGAAAATAAAAAATTAGATGTTGGGGCATTTTTATAATTTATTATAAATTAGAGGGCTTTAAATAAATTATGTTTGAGCCTTAGATATAATTAATAAATATTTAAAATGACTTGGTTTAAATGTAAATAGCATGAGTTTGGAAAGACGAAATAAAATTTTAAGGGCCTGAGTTTATAAATAATTAAAGGCTTTGAATATTTGAGAAGGGTGGGTTTTTTTTAGGGCTGGGCCGATTCGGGTAACCGGCCCAAAAATTAATAATCGAAGCTCAGACCGATATTTTTAAGTCTAAAATTCCGAGGACCGAGTTGAGCCGACTAACTGAGGTCCGAGTTAACCGAATTTCGGATTGGGCCGAGCCGGTCTCGGTCCAAAGCCCAAACTATTTTCCTATTCATTTGTATGCCCAAATTTTAATCAGCATATGCAAACTTGTCCAAAGACTGTTCCAAACTTGTTCCAAAACCCAAATTCATAATATACAATACCAAACATATAAATGTCAACTAAGATCAACTACATATAAGGTCTGGACTTATTAATCTATCAAGTAACTGATAAAAACCATAAAGAATTTTGGAGAGAAAGAATCTCTCATCTCAACCTTCTTACTTCTCTTTCAGACTCGAGCAGGGTGAGAATATCTCCCTCTCCTCCTAATCTCAACAGCGAAGTCACCACGGATGGTACCAGGAGTAGAGTCAGCTGGGTTGGTAGCTCCAATGATCTTTCGGCCGGTAATAACTACGTTTTTTCCTTCCCAAACCATAGCAACAACAGGTCCAGAGATGATGTACTCCACCAATCCATTGAAGAAAGGCTTTGCAGAAAAATTTGCGTAGTGCTTCTCAGCAAAAGCTTGATCCACAGTGATCAACTTCAACCCTTTCAAAATGAAACCTTTCTTCTCAAATCCGCTGATGATCTCACCAACAAGGCCTCTTTGAACGCCATCGGGCTTGATCATGATGAAAGACTGCTCCATCTTCGCTGGGGATGATTGAATCTCTTAACAGGTTTTTGATGGTGGTGGAAATGAGTGGCCGATCGGTTCATGAGCTTTGCTATAATAGAATCAACACACTTGGATTGTTGCGACAACAATGAAAAAGAATATGAGAGTTTGGATAATGGAGTTACCTGATGGTCCTGACTCCTGACCGATAACAACAGCAGAGGGGGGAGTAGTAGAGGAGGAGTAGTAGTAGAGGATGAGGAGGAGTCAGATGGGAGGCAGAAGAAGAGTGGAATTGGGAGGAGTGGATTGGATTTGGGAGTATAAAACCCTAATTTTTTTTAGGTTTTATATTACTCGGGTCGAGCCGGTTACCCGACAAATTTCAGAAATTGTAACCGAGGACCGAACCTGAAATATTGAGTTGGGCCGGATTGTAGGATCGACTATTGAATAACAGATAAAAAAAACTGATCCGAACCGACCCGATCGGTCCCGTTTTCGGTTCGATCCGAGCTTTCGGTCTGAAATGCCCACCCCTAGTTTTTTTATCCTAAATAATATGAATTTAGGAGGATAAAATGATACATATGTGATAATAATTTTTCATTTAAAATGATACAAATACCCCTAGCCACTATTCACATATCTATTGATTTTTTTTTTTGTAAATATGTTAGAATTAGGAGGGCACTTTGAATAATCCTAAAATCAGGTTAAAGACATACATATACCGTTCTTAAGCCCAGCTCTCATTATAAAGTTTAGATTAGCAACTCTGTTATAACCTTCTCTTCCGATTTGTCATAAAAATATCTTTGACTGAAAAAACAGATGAACTTATCATCTCATTGCCACTTTTTTTTTTTTATCCTTCAACCCTTCCCACTCCAGATGTTGTCGGTTGGGTTCGACTCTGACCTAGTGATACCATCCGCCACTGCTCAACCACTGATCCATCACACCTTCCTTCTATTCAACTCTGACTAGTTCAAGCAAATTTCAAAGCTCCGTCAACCTATGCATTTCATAATCATTTAGACCTGTGCAGTTAAAACGGGGATATAAGGGAGTTATAACTCCTTTATATAGGGTAACGGACCTAAAAAATTTCACGGTTAGATTTAATGGCAAGTTGTAACGGCAGCCATATAACGCCCATTTCGCGGCCGTTATACATATAACGTTATATGTTATAACGCCGTTATCTCGTTTTATAAATATCTGTATAAAAAAAAATACTGATCGATTTTATTTCTTTTTCAGATCTAAGAAGGGAGAAGAAGAAGAAATCGAAGGAAGAAGACTGGAAGATTTCATTTCGAAGAAGAAGGAAGACGAAGAGAGAAGAAGAACAAATCGAAGGAAGACGAAAGATCTGATTTCAGATCTCAGAGAGAAGAAGAAGAAACTCAGACTCAGAGATCAGATCTGGACCTCTGGTAAGTGGTAACCTGCTTCTTTGGTGGCTTCTTCGTTTTGTTCTTCTTCAAACCTGCGATGGTTTATGGTTTATTGTTTTGTTCTTCTTCAAACCTTTTTTTTTTTTATGAAAAGCCTCTTCTTCTTCAAACCTGTGATGGTTAATGGTTTATTGTTTTGTTCTTCTTCAAACCTGCGATGTTTAGATCTGTTCTTCTTCGTTCTGTTATGTAATTTTGTTCTTCTTTGGTTTATTGTTTTGCATATCCGAAGTTCTGATTCCGCACTCCGCAGCATATTTGCTTTTGTTTCTTAATTAATCGATTTCTTGTGATATATTGTTGAGGTTAAGTGGTTCTGATTCCGCACTCCCTGTTTTTTATCTGTAAATATGATCATTATTTGTTGTTTGAGAATCAGCGGCAATGTTTGAGAATCATTATAAACAAGAGGTCAGCGGCAATGTTTGAGAATCTAATTCGAGAATAAAGGAGTTATATTAAATATGTGATTCAAGATATTTGGGTTGCAAAAGTTCAGCTTATGAATATCTGAATCTGAAGTTTATGAAAATTCAATTTTATGTTCAGTGATAACTGATAAGTTTATTTTACATATGATAGGTACTCAATGGATTCATCGTCACGATCTTCAAACCATGACACCCCTTCTGGCTCTACAGCAGCTTCATCCATAAAACCTAATTCCAACGACATAGCATGGGAGTGGGGGGAGTGTAGGGATCCCGCTGCTAAAAATGTTGTAACGTGCAAGATATGTAAAAAGACCATCACATGTGGAATTACAAGATTAAAAGAACATCTTGCGTGGAAGGGAGGGAATGTGTCCAAATGAAGTGAGAATGAAATGCATGGAAGCATTAATGAGTACACAAAAGAAAAAGTTTGAGAAAGTTAGAGTTGCACAAATTCATCAGTTCTTCAATTTCATCAGCTCCAATTTCATCAATTTTCAGTTTTATACATTTCTTCTTCTGTTGTTCAACTGAAATTTATTGAGTATATTTGATAATGTAGATTACACAAATAGTCAAATACACAGTTCAAGGATCTATCATGCTGCTGGTGGCTGGTGCTGCGATATCTGTTACATCTATAAGTTTTCCTTCAATCCTTCTTTAAATGTTTGTTTACCTGAAACAAATATGAGCATTGAACAATGAGTAATGAGTAATGACATGAATTAATGCTTAATGATTAGTTCTTATAGTCTATTAGTCTAGTGAGCAATGAGCATTGAAACTTGATTGACAGTAAAGTAACATTAGTTTCAAATTATGTTTAGTGATTTACATTTTTAACTAATACATTAAATCATAAATACTTATTGAAGGTATAAAAATATATTTAAATATATATATTTTATTATATCCCGATATAATCTGATATAACCTGTAACGCTCCTAGACCGTTATGAGTCCGTTATCCGTTTTAACTGCATAGATTTAGACATCTCCCAAGAGCTAGATCCTATCAATATTTTAAATTGAGGGGCCACCGGCCCTTCCTTCCTGCGGGTGATGAGTTGAATCACTTTGAATTTATCAAACAGGGGGTGTTTGCAAACACTTGTGTCTCCAAAAAGCAACCCATTTACCATTGTCCAAGTTGTAAGAGATGTAATGCAAGGAACTGCTGCTTGAATGATGACTGTTCTCCAAATATTGGAACCATAAGGAGCTTTCACCTCTCTAGTAAACCAACTATGTTGTTCGAGATCATATTTTCTACTATTACCCTTCGCCATAAGGCTTGATCTTCACTACCAAATCTTTACAACCATTTAGCTAATAGAGCATCCTTTGTGTTATTGATTTTTGTAAATCCCAAATATATATATATTTGTAAATCCTGAGACCCCCATCCTTAATGGAGTGCTTAATGCTTTTTAGGAGATTAGTTTTGATCAAATGTTTATTTTTTACTTAAAAAAATATGTATATATATATATATTTATTTATTTATTAATAAATATTTATTAATATGCTTAATGCTGAGTGTTAAGAGTGCTTAAAAAAGAACACTTTTTCTTGATGTCAGAGGAAACGGGTGAGTGAGAGTGCAACCCCCCTCAACTTTTAAAATATGTTTTTTATATATACTTTAGTTTTAAAAAAATCGATTATCTATCTAACATTTCAAAGTGGTTTTTTAACTGTTCATGAACAGTAACATGAGTGTGTTTGTCCTACGTGGCGTAAGTTGTCTCACTGGCAGAACTTAAATTAAAACTTCAAAACTCGAAACTCACTTCCTCTCCACAGTTTTCTCTCTTCTCCCAAACTCACTCTCACACAAACTCGAAATCTCACCCAAACTCACTCGAAATCTCTCAAAGCTCTCAAATCTCTCTCTCACGCAGCAAAAACACCCATCACACAAATCTCTCAAAGCTTTCAAATCTCTCACTCATCACACAAATTTCTCACCCATCAGCAAAAACAAACACAAATCTCTCACTCATCACCAAATTTCTCGATTTCAGTCTCTCACTCATTCACTCACTCACAGTGAGAGAGATCTCAGTCTCTCTTCCCCAAACCATCAGAACTCTGCCCTGCTTGCGATCGCAATCTCTTCCGTCGGGTTCGCTCTCTCAATCCAGGTAACTCGAATTCACTCAAAAGTTGTAATTTTGAATCCTTTTTTGGTTGGCAATAGTGTGATTGATTCGGTTTTCTTGGTGGGCAATTTGTGTGGTTTGTGATTAGGTTTGGGTTAGGGTTTTTGGTTTAAAGTTTTGGGGTTTAATGGGTTTTGATTGTTGAGGTGTTATGCTAAGTAAGAACTTCATACCCATTTAAGGTTTGTTTGGTTGAAATTGGGGTTTGTGATTTCCTTTTTTGTTTTGAATCATGAAAGTTGGTTTGATTGGGTTATTGTTGGTTCCATAATCACAATATGGGTTTTGATGAAATTGAAATTTGTGATTGATCTTTAGGAATAGTTGTTTGGTTCCAAAATCACTAAATGGGTTTTGATCAAACTGAAAATTGTGATAACCCATTGCTTAAAATTTGAGATTTTGTGAGTTTTGAAGCAAAACCCAGACAGTTTTTGTTGATTCACAGTAAAATAGAGTGATTTGGGTTTCATGAAAAAAGCTACAATTTTGGGAGATGTACTTTTTGCATAAGTAGTGCCAGGATTATAGAATGCAAATTGTTCTACAAGTGATATTGTGGTAATTCATAAGATTCGTGATCATAAATGATCCCTCATCTCAAAATTTTGTTGTATGAAAGACAATGGGGACTGTAATGTGACATGTTTTATTGTTAGTCGTGTTTGTGTAGTTATGCTCCTTGCTTTTTCTCTGTGTTGATAGGTAACCACATTGATTTTGGGGGAACATGAAGGTGGTGATGTGAACCAATCATCACTGAGTGCAATAGTTGCAGCAAAGAGCATAAGTGAGGAAAATTCCATTTCTTTGTTATTGGCATGTTCAGGTGCATCTCTTGGATAAGCTGCTAAACTTGCTGCCAAAAGCCATCCTTCGATTTCTGAGGTAGGTTTCTTGCATTCTTAGTTGATCAGATTTTTTTATAATACTTGCAACTCAATAAATTTGTGAACTATCCCTTGCATTCCCACTCATAATTATATATTGACATATATAGTGTGCAGAATTTTAATATTTGTGCTTCTATTTCAATTTTAGGTTCTTGAGGCTGATTCAGATATGTTTGAACATCCTCTTGCAGAACCTTGGGCTGAATTACTCCGTTTGGTTCAGCAAAAGGGTGGCTACTCACACATAATCGCTTCTTCAAGTTCATTTGGGAAAAAACATACTTCCATGAGCAGCTGCTCTTTTAGATGTTTCTCCCGTAACATATGTCATTGGCATTTCTGGCCCTCAGTTTTTTATAAGGTATTTCTAGGTTATGATTGTTCTTATGATTTGGGGTCTTTATGATTGTTCTTTGTGATTTGGGGTCTTTTGTTTTGATGGGTTACTTTCTGATTTTTTTTTTTTTTTTTCAGGTTTGTAAAGATGTGAAGATGCATTTTACTCCAACCTTTTTAGACCAAATCGCTCCACACAAAAGGTGAAAGAGATCCCCAAAGTGAAATTTTGGGCAAAATATAGATACCCATTGAGGGTTTTCGATCAAATCTCAAGCAGTTGGTGAGTTTTCTCTACTCAAGTAAGGGTTTTTATGATTGTTCTTTGTGATTTGGGGTCTTTTGTTTTGATGGGTTACTTTCTGATTTTTTTTTCCAGGTTTGTAAAGGTGTGGAAATGCATTTTACTCCAGACCTCCACGATACTTTCCTCTCCAAAAAAAGTAAATTTTGAACCCTTTTTTATCAGATTCGGTTGGTTTATGTTGTTGTTCTTGATTACATGAATTGGGTTTAATAACCCTAGATCTTGGATTTTTATAGCTTTAATTGAAAAAGTACTCTGTAGTAGTGCCAACGGCACGGGTATTACACTAGGCTTTGAAAATATGTGATGGGTTGAGTTTCTAGGTGTTTTTCCTTGGTTTAGAAGAGGTGAAATGGGATAACTCCTTGGTTTTTTGGATGATAGAGTTGAAATGGGTTTTTGATTTAGAAGGTTTTTGAGACGTAACTAAAGAATTGGTTGATGGTTTTTTGCAGGTACTCGGATGGGTGGGAGGGGTAGGTAGCGTATTGTGACAAAGTCTTATGCATTCTTGCTACATCAAACCTGTATTGTCCACTCGGTACGTGTTGCTACATCTACCCCATTTATCTTCCATTAGAAAATTTGGGCTTTGAACCACTCCACCACCCCATGACTTAATTGCTAAATTTGTTTTCAACGTTTCTGGCGCTTTTTTTTAGTGCACCGATTTGCTATTGACCAAGTATTCGAAAGCATATAGAGATATTTGCTGAGTTCAAGCATATACTAGGCAAAATAAGTTACTGCATAACTATATTGTGTCACACCTCCTCAGTAAGAGTAAAATTCTAAAAATTTTGACAAATGTCGCACCTAATTTTTGAATCCATTCATAGCTGAATTGAGAATGACCCTTTGAATCTTTAAAACTTATGTTTTTGACAAGGGCTACAGAGTATAGCTTCAAGTTCTCTAATAAAAGCAAACTATACCTTCTTTTAACCATTTGAAAACTTGATTAAGCTAACTTCATGATCAGAAGCATATTAAGCTAACTTCAAGACCAACACCCATTAATCTATATATTTATTAGAAGCATATGAAGCTCTTTAAATTAAGATGTTGTCTTGCCTTTGTTGAATTAGAAGTCTACGCGAAGGGAAACTATTGCATTTTCATCTCAAATGTGTGGTTGTGCTGTTTAATCATAATATCTACTTTTTTTGCTTTGATAAGGTGTAGATTCAAGGGTTATGTTCATAAACAACTCATGTTAATAACTTTTTTCTTAGATATCATGCTATGATACATTTAAAATGTTTAAAGCATATTGATTTGCCAAATTTTAAAATAATTTCTTAGATCTCTAATCATATTTTTAAAAGTATGCATCATTGTTAAAACTTATGTGAGAGTATGTCCTACGTGGCAGAACTTATGTGTTTGGCAGAAGTTAAGTGAAAAAAAAATACCCGATGCTTTCCTCACTCTCTCCTTTCCCCTCTCTTCCTCTACCAAAACCCCTCCCACCATGCAGAGATGAAGAAGGACGAGAAGGTAAGATCTCCTCTTCCTCTACATCTCCTCTTCTTCTTCTTCTTCAGATCTGAAGTTTGATTCTTCCAGTTTGATTTTTTTATGAAGAAGCTCTTGAAGGAAATGAAGAAGCTCAAACTCTCATCAGATGTGTGTTTCTCTTCTTCTTCTTCTTCTTCTTCTTCTTCTTCTTCCATTCTCTTCTTCCTCTGGCAGCCCTCTCGCAGCCCTTCGCAGAGCCCCTTCTCGGAGATGTTCTTCAGCCCCTCTCGCAGCCCCTCGCAGAGCCCCTCTCGCAGCCCCATTCTTGGAGATGTTTTTTCTCCCTTTTCCTTCTCATCGAATTTTCCCCAAATTATGTCCAGCTCTTCCACCGCTTCTCGCAAGGTTTCCCCAATCTCACCCTAATTTCGATTCTAATCTGATCGTATTTGTGTTTTTTTTGTGTTTCGATTCTAATTTCGCTTGCAACCGTCTGCAGAAGGAGTTAGTGGAATGGCAGATGAACCCCCCATCTGGATTCAACCGTCTACTGACTTGCTTTTCTTCAAATGTTTAATTAACTCATTTCCTTCAAATGGTTAATTAACTCATTTCCTTCGGATGTTGACTACTCATGGTGATTTTTTCCTTCTTTCAACAACCATATAACTAAGCATGTATACTCTCATTCTACACGTTTTATTTTTTGGGGATTTCATTTTCTACTGTTGAATGTTGTGATAGGGGGTTTTCCTAGCGCCTCTACGTCTTTATCAAATCTCTTCTTTTTTCACTTTTGGGTTTCAATAGCAAAAGAAACTTGGGAAAATGTTGTGACGGGTATGTGGAATTTGGTCTAATGTTTTGATGGGTATGTTGAATTTGGTTGAATATTGAAAATTTTGAGACTGTATATTGCAAAGGTTAATTGTTGAATTTATTTGAATGTTGTGATTGGGTATGTTGATTTTATTTGAATGTTGTGACGGACTGTTGAAAATAGGGTATTCACAATTTCATGGTTCTGGATTTTTTTTTTGTTCCATTTTCCCTGAAGTTTGATGGTCATAATCTCTTGGTTTTTGGTGGATATAGATGGTTCAATAAATTGATTCATTGGAATCTGGCTGAGATACATTGGGTTTTCATGTTTTTGGGAGTTTTGTTTAGAGTCGTCTATTTGAGGGGAAGATGTTGGGAGTCAAAAAATTTATTAGTCGAAAGCGTTTATTACTAACGTTTAGGGATATTTATTGTGGGTATGTTTGAATGTTGTTGTAATTGCCTTTTGAGATACCTGAATGTTTGTTTGAGAGGATACCTTAATGACCTTGATAGGGATTTTGAGTGTGTCTAAAATTGGAACATATTTAGGGATTTAGAGTTTGTCTAAAATTGAATTTCTTTGTTCACAAATTGCTGTAATTTTTGTGTAGTCAGGGATTTAGAGTTTGTCTAATCTGTTGAGTAGCGGCAGCTTTTATGTGTTTTCATGTCTCACACACTGGATGCGCGCAATGTTGGGGAATTGTTCAATTGGCCAGCAGGGATTTGGGACGAGTCGAAGGACCAGCGATGGCTGGGCACTCTGTTGCAAAACAGAGTGTACTCTGTATGCTGGGTGCTGCGATGCTGTGGTTTGCGAGGCTGCGGTCTGTCGGAATGAGACACGGTCTGCTGCTGCGTCTGTGCTGCGTTTCTGTGGTCTGTGCTGCGAGGACACGGCCTGATGCTGATTTGTTGCGGTTGGGAATGCTGCGGCCTGCTACGCTGATTGCTGCGAGGTACGCACCGCTGCTGCTGCTGCGGACTTTCTGCTGCTGCTTCGATGGACGCACTGCTGCGAGGGACGACCTGCTGATGCGAGGGTCGCACTGCTGCGAGGGACGAATTGCTGGCTCTGCGAGGGACGCCTTGCTGCTGCTGCGAGGGCGAGGGACGCATTTCTGCGAGCTTGCCTGCGAAACAGAGTGCGCTCTGTTGTTTGGTTATTGGTCACAGCACTTTTGGTCCATGGTTTTTATGTTTTTGGTTTTAATTCGGGTAAAGTCGTAATGCACCCCCGTTTTGATTGTAAATCTTTTTTTTTACGATGAGTAATAAAGGTCTCGCATCCCATAGTTGCCCCTCCCCACTGGAGGTTTAAAAAAAAATAAAAATAAATAAAAATAAAAATAAAATAAATAAAAAAATAAATCTGTTGAATTCTCTCTAACACTGTAGTCAGGGATTTAGAGTTTGGATGATAAGAGAAGTAAGAAGGAAATTAGAAGTAGAGATAGAGATAGGATGTCAAGGAGGTCACAATCTGGTTCTCATCGTTCGCATTTATCTGATCCATCACATAGTCCTCCTTCTGAAGTAAGTTTGGCTGAGTTTGCTTTGCTGCATTTTATTTTGTTTTGCTTGAAAATTTAGTTTATTGTGTTTGAGGAAGTGTTAACTTTGATGATTGATGTGTAGAATATGGATCGTTACGAGAGTGGTAGTCATCGAAGACAAACTTCATCAATTTCTCGAAGGCTACTTCGGCTCACCGACTACAATCCTGGTGGTTTCGACTCTCGGAGTAGTGCCAGCCTGATGGAGGTACCTTAAATATCTCTGCAAGTTTTCGTATCGTTTGATTAATTAGATGGAAATTTATTTCTTGCATGTGGGTACTCCATGATATAACTCATCATGGATTTATAATTTTCAAAATAAATTGGATGTGCATGCTACCTTGACATATCAAAATCTATGCTACCTTGAAATGGCAAGTATTTTGTGATGTCTTTCGAAAAAAAGTGTTCTTGATGAGTTTTTCATCTATGAAATTTGTAGCTGAAAAGTGTTCTTGATTTGGTCTTAAATTTTTTTTTTTTTTCAGATCTCTTCTTCTCACTCTCTCCTTTCATTCTTCAGATTCTTCAGATCTTTTTTACGCCAAGTTAGGGTTTTGCATGGTGTGCGAGAGTTTCAGGAAATCGATTTCGAAGAAGGTAAGATCCATCTTCTTCACGGGTATGTGGAATTTGGTCTAATGTTTTGATGGGTATGTTGAATTTGGTTGAATATTGAAAATTTTGAGACTGTATATTGCAAAGGTTAATTGTTGAATTTAATTGAATGTTGTGATTGGGTATGTTGAATTTGGTTGAATGTTGCAAATTTTGAGACTGTTGAATTTGGATGGTTGATTTTTCCAAAAGTTTATAAAGGTTTAAATAGGGTATTCACAATTTCATGGTTCTTGAAATTTTTTTTTGTTCCATTTCCCCTGAAGTTTGATGGTCATAATCTCTTGGTTTTTGGTGTGTGGAGATATTATGTGGTGTTCATGGCATTGATTGCCATTATAAATTTTTATGACAGGTTCAGACAGGTTTCAATATTGAAAAATACAAAGGAAACTCTGTCGAATTTTTGATTTTTTAATTATTCATGACATTGATTGTCATTATAGTCACTTATGTGAAGTATATTTTCTTATGACATGTTCAAATAAATTACTTTATTAAAAAAATGACATTTTTTTTTATATAATGATATTGTTTGCATGTCTCTTTGACTGTTTAAAACCATGTTCTACTACCAAACCTCTTTTAATACCGAAAACGTCGATTATATATTGGGCTGAGGCAACAATTTTTTGTGAATGCCAAATTATGTGAGGTACAAATGCTTATGACAAGTTTAAATATTGAAAAAAGGGGAAGCGATGTCAATATTTTAAATATTTTTAAATTTTTGTAAAAAATTCATCTTGATATTCTTCTAAACCGAATGTGCAATTCTGTTTGCCCTAATTATGTTTCTTCAACTGTTGCTTTACTATATCATGCATCAATTTCAGTCAAAACTCACTTGGACAAACTCTAGATTTTTTTAATATTGAATTATTTCCTTATTTTTTAGTTAAGCTGACATTTGATGGAGCTTAAATTCCTTAGCACATTGGTTGCGTAGATCAGTTTTATTAACATTGTTTTGTCATTCAAGATTATTAACTTTTACAAAATTAATTCATCATAACTGTTGTAATAAACAATTATGCAAGTGTTTTTAGAAATCGAAACAAAACCCCAAATGTGAGTATTCGACATAGCCGTGAAGGTAGGATGTAACCTGCAATAGTGCCAACGGCACGGGTATTCCACTAGTATAATATAGAATACAATATGATAATTGTTTATACAAATGCTTTAACATGTCTTTGTTGGTGTAGTGGTTGGAGGTTTGCTATTTTTTTTAAAAGATCCGAGTTCGATACTCTTTGAATGCATTTTTATTTTATTTTCAATGCAATTTTATTAATAATTGCAAACATTAAAAAATGTTTAGTTTAATAAAAATTTATTAACATTAAAGAAATTAATTGTTCTTCACAAGTGGTATAAAACCTCCAACAAAAAATATTTAAAATTAATATCTAAAATAACAACTACAGAATTCAATGAAAATATATACCATTAGCCAACTCGTACAAAATTTAAGCCTCATATGAACTATTTTTTTTATGAAATTGTATTATGATCATATTAGGTTTGCAAATTTCAATTTTTTTTAGCTACACCTAGATACTTATCCTAATTATTTTGTGATATTTGTTATATATTCTAGTCATTATGCTCGTTTGCTCATTGCTAAGGTTATTGATAGTGACTTTATTTTGGCTTAAAATTGAACTAAACTGGATCTAATTTGGTATATGCAATACTTTTTATAGTTGTATTTTTTTTATTGGTTACTAGCTTAGGTAAAAAAAAATTTGGCTTTATCATTGATAACTATTATTATCAATTAATAAGTATTTTTCATTTCACCCTCCCTTGACTAAAATCCTGAGTCCACCCCTGCCCCCACCGTTTCCTCGCTAATAAGAATGGTTGAAAATAGAAATAGACAATCCCCATGTCTAACGTGCTTATCTTGTGCAGTTTCACTAGTATATAGAAGGATTCGATTTTAAGGCATAATACATACCAAAAAAAAGCCGAATGAAGAATATACACCCAATCTTACTTTCCACGACGATGACATTTACTATTCATTTTCCAACTATAAGAAATGCAAGACGATAAATAACAATCATTTTCTCTAATTAGGTAAAATGATATGATACTTACAAATTGAAAACGATATTAGCCACCACAATTTTACAACTTTGCCACCACAACAGGCTTGATCTCGAGCCCAAGAACTTTACTAATTTCGGCAAAAGTATCCTTCCTTATCTCCGAATACACCTCGCCGTTCCACTTCCTGGCCCCCAACTTCTCCGCCAGGCGCAGCGCAGCATCGACGGTCTCCTCCGCACTACCGTGAGCCGAATCAATGATATTCATCTCCACAGCTTGCTCCGCCTTCAACTTGGCGGCGCGCAAGATGACATCGCGCCTGGCGATGGGCGAGACGATCTTGGACCTCAACAGGACGGTGAAATAGTCTGGAAAGGTCATCCCCATGTCGACCTCGCTCATATAGATGACGCCGCGGTCGTTCCTCATGAGAACGTAGTCGTGGCTCAGGGCGAGGAGGAGCCCTGCGGCGGCGGCGTGGCCCGTCACGGCGGCGATTGTAGGGAGAGGGAGGGAGAATAGGTCGGCAATGAGGGGTTTAAAGTTGTTGACCATCAATTGAAGTCTTTTGAAACCAGATTGGGGCTCGGATCTGGGTGCGGATGTGGCCCAGGCGAGGTCGAAGCCATTGGAGAAGAACTTGCCTTGAGCGGTGGTGATGAGGACCGATCCGGGTTTGGCCTCGGATCGGACCTGACTCAGTAAGGATCGGATGTGGGAGATTAGGGTCGGATGGAGACGGTGCTCTGTGGTCTCGCCTGTTAGGGTTAGGATGAAGAGGTTGCCACGCTTCTCTAGCGTGCACATGATGGTGATGGTGATGGTGATGGTGGTGGTGGATTGAGAGAGAATTGGAGGAGTTTTTGGTGTTGATGTGCGGGCCTTGTGGAGACGGTGTTTGACGAAATGAAGATTTGCTTTGCAAGTAAAGAGAGACTTTTTGACAAGGGCGGGGACGGGGATTGAGGGGGGCTCCTGCGCACAGTGGGCAGGAGCAGCTCCTGCGCAGGCCTCCCAACTGTTGGATCAAAATCCAACGGCTCAGATCATCTAAATTTGAAATTCAAATTTTTTTAAAAAAATTTCCCGCCAAAAATTCTCTCTCCTCTTGGATGATCTGAGCCGTTGGATTTTGATCCAACGGCTGGAAAGCCTGCGCAGGAGCTGCTCCTGCCCACTGTGCGCAGGAGCCCCCCTTGATCCCGGGGACGGGGGGTTAGACCCACTAACTGTCAATGAGGTATCATTTAACTAATCTTTCTTTACACCATTTTATATGGCTGGCAAAAGTATCATCATCGCGACTCACAGGACCTAAATTTTGTAGAGCATACCCAACCAAAAGGTGTATATGTATGGTAAGGTATTGTATTTGATGATATACTAAATTTTTTTTTTTTTTTTTTTTTTGTTTTTTATTATTAAACCTCCAGTATGGAGGGGCACCTCTGGAATGCCAGACTTTTATTACTTGTCAAGAAAATTGATTTATAATCAATACGGGGGTACATGATGACTTTACCCGTGATATAACCAAACAAAAAATTGGGCCGCATCCGAAAACCAAAATACATAAAGCCAACATATCACCAATGCTGGCAATGAAGATTTAACCTCCTCCTCGCGGCCTTATTACCAACCCCACGAGCATTCCAATCATCTTAAGCTCGGGAGGTAGATTTACCCCTCTTAGTCTTACGACGCTTGCCCGGAAGGGCCGCCGGTTTGACTTTGTGCTGTAGATCCTTATCGGAGTGCGCCCCCAAATTTATATCATTAATAGCATGTGATTCCGGCCCCAACTCCGATTCCGACGCAGCCTCGTCACTATCATCTGTGGCGCTATCAAGTGTATTAGTGGTCATTGATTGTTTCTTTAGTCGCAAAGCACGGTTCTCCTCAAACAGCTGGACGACGACATCAAACAAGCTCCCGTCCTTGTCGTTCCTTGTTGCCGCGGGCACTGAAAAATTACCAGTTACCGCGGATTGAGCGCGCTTGGCCAAAACCTCTGCCAAACGTTCCATCACTGTCGGCTTCACCGGGGCAGCCTCTACTTCCTATATCATTCCACTCGATTTTGTTTCCGGCACTAAAGAGTCACCAACGGCAAGCAAATCGCGTGCTGTCTGAGGTATCGCGTCCCCTGGGTTGGGGCCGTGAAGAGGCTGGGGCCGTGGACTGGCCGTGGCCTGGGGTCGTGGACTGGGAGGCCGTGGGCAGGCCGTGCTCGGACGAGGGCTGTCTGACTGTTGTCCTGCTCGAGTCAAGGACGGGCTGGGTCCGTGATCAGGCTGGACCCGTGGAGTGCCCTGAGCCGTGGTCTGGCTGAGACCGTGCTCTGACGCAGGGCTGGGACTGGTGGTGAGCGCATTCTGTTTGGGGCCGTGAGCTGGCTGGGGCGAAGCCACTCCTAATTCCCCTGCCAATGAAACGCGTGTCTCTGATCCAGGAAGCCCCAATTGAGCGTCCCCAATGTCATCGTGCGACCTTGCCACAAAGTGATGTTCCGGGCGGATAATTTCATTTGGCATGTCGTCGGAAAGACCACTCTTGGCCCCTGAGATTATGTCATCTGTTGGCTGTGTCGGCTGTTCTTGAATTCCAATAGCATTTGCAATCTCCGAAGTTGTATAACCCGCCTCTAGGAGGCATTCTTCCGTAGTTTCTGAAACCTGCTCAGCACTAACATGAACCATGGTCTCACTCTCCTCTGCACCAATGTTTGCAGTGAGCGACTCAAATTTGTTTGACAAAAACACCTTACCCGGATCCATGGCCACCGGCCTCTTCTCCCCAACTTCCTCATTAATCTCCTCCCCCTGACTATGCTTTGCGCCACTCGGACCTGCTGCAGGAATGAGAGGCTTATCTTTTTTGCTAACGGGGACATATTGTTGCACAGTGTTGGGTTCAACCTTTGGCTTGATCACCTCCTCATTACCAAGATCCGAGGCTTTCCCTTCGCCCTTAAGACCCGGTTTTTTTCTACAAAACTCCTCTTGGTGCCCAATCAGAGAACAAAAGTCACAATATTTGAAACCGGGATATTCGATCTTCTGCCAAAAACCTCTATTATTGGCCCTGTCAATCCACACTCTAGATGGTAATTTCGCCGCCAAAGTCATCTCCACGCAAACACGGGCAAAGCCCGGGCGTGACAGGCATCGAGTATGATCATCCAACCGCAAAAAATCACCAAATGAATTCACAATTGCTTTTAAAATCGGAGGGTGAAATAAATGCAAAGGTAAGTTAGGTAACTCTACCCATAAAGGCACTGAGATTGGATCTTCTTTCAAACTGAAACCATCATGCCAACGAAAAGCCTTAAAGCGAACACCCCGAATCAGAAAAGAATCCCTCGACAGAACTTTCTTTGCTTCCACCTCAGATTGAAGTCGAACCAATACGTGCCGTTGGTTGAGTAAACCAAGCGAAAAATCGCCCAAAATTCCCCAAGTTCTGTGGATCGAGTCTCGAATGTCTGCCAGGATAGGTCGGTAGCTGGAGAATTTTAGAACAATCACATGTTTTTCCATGAAATCTTCTCCCCGTACTTCATCTGTTGCCGTGATGCCGATGGCAGGTGCACCCTCCTTACGAAAATGAGTTCCTTCGACCGGGATCTCCGCAGTATCGGCAACCAAAATTTTTCCCAAAATCTGGGCGAAAGAGGGCTTAGGAGCAGCCGTTCCTTCCCCATGTCCAGGACCCGAGGGGTGGGGGATGTCGGTTGTGGACCCTGACATCACATCAAGAAGATAACGTGGGCGGCTGTATCGTAACGGCAATCAGTCCATTGTGTGCCGGCGGCTGTGGTGAAGCAGGCTGTTACGAAACAGACATACTTCTTCTCGCGTACAAAAAGGAGCCGCCACCACTGAAACTAAACTCTCTGCTATAGCATCGAGGCGTGACGTAGTGGCGTGACGGCGTATTGCAGAGCGCCTCTAGGCGGAGAAACCTAGGGTATGCGTACGAAAGTCTCAGCCGCCACTGTATTCAACGACCTGGATGGATTCCAAGCAGCTTGGAACGTCCCAGATTGAAAGATCGCAAAAATTAAACTTTAATGCCCATGATATACTAAATTGTACACGTGTCATAATGATATTTGGGAGATAGTGGGCGTAAGCGTCTGATAGGGTTGTTAATCGGTTCAAATGGTTCGATTTTGTACTAAAATCGAAATTGAACCAATCTCAAGTTCGGTTTTCTGTTCGATTCGGTTATCCAATTTTAAATTAAAAAATCAAAACCGAATCAAACCGTGCGATTTGATTCAATTCGGTTTTTCATCACAAAATGTTTCACACTGTAATTTCAACATAATTTCAGTACTATAATTTCAACAGGGCTTACAAAATTCACAAGGCTTACGAAATTCAGTCCTATAATTTCAACATATAATCCTATAAATTCAGTCATATAATTTCAAAATTTAGTCCTTTATATACAGTCCTATAATTTCAAAATTCAGTACTATAAATTCAGAGCCTGTGACTTCAACATGGATTATTGCAGCCCTGAAAGAATAGTCCTATAATTTCAACATACGTAAAAGCAAAATTGCATTTGCTTGGGTTGCAAGGGTAATTTTCAAGGGTTGCAAGGGTAATTGGGGAAATTTTTCTTTATATGGTTTGGTTTGATTATTTCGGTTTTCAAAATTCTAAAAACCAAAATCGAACCGAACTTCATTCGATTCGGTTTTTACTATTCAGTTACGGTTATTTTTCGGTTTGATTATTTATCGGTTCAATTCAATTCGATACGACTGGTTCGATCGATTTTCATAAACCAATTAACAGCCCTAGCGCCTGCCCAACATTGATCTGACTCAAGCAGTTTCAAGCTCGCATAGCCCAATCGTCTGCAGATTTGGCATCCCCAGAGTATTGGTCAGCAACAACAGAACTTAGTTCAAATGTATCAAAGTTAAAAAACTATGCAGCGGTTTGAACATCAATCACCATTTCTCCTCGCCAGGGCACCCACAAGCCAATGGCCAAGCGAAGCTTACCAACCGAACAATCTTTGAGGCGTTCAAGAGGAAGCTTGACGCGGTCAAAGGGAAATGAGTTCCAGAGGTACCGGGAACACTTTGGGCATATCACACAATTAAAAGAATCCCTACCGGAGAAACACCCTCCGCCCCTGGCATACGGGTCAGAAGCCATGATTTTTGTAGATCTCGAAGTGTCAACCTTCCGAACGGAGGAGTTCAAATTAGATGGTAACGACGAAGCCTTGAGCATTAAACTAAACATCCTCGAAGAAAAGCGGGATCTAACATCCACCAAGATCGATGTCTATCAGCAACGAATAGCTCAATACTGCAACAAGAAGGTCAAGCCACACGATTTCAGAGTGGGAGACTGGGTACTCAGGATGACCCAGCAAAACACCAAAGAAGCTGGTGCGGGAAAGCTGAACCCGAAATGGGAAGGACCCTACAGAGTAACCAAGGTCAACAGGCCGGGGACGTACTGGTTAGAAGACATAAATGGCGACAGACTTAAATGACCATGGAATGTAGAACATCTCAAAAAATATTATTAATAAAAATATTTGTTTTTTTCTAAACTTCCACTGTTGTCCGTTACGACCAACTCGACTTCCAATCATCCACACTCTGACCAGATCCGAGGGATTACACCCAATGCCTAGTCTGTTGCGCGCGAACGATAACGGCTGAGGAAGTGGGAGTCTACTCAGTGCTCATACGTATTATGACGACGACTCGCCAATGGATCATTTCCTTCCAATAGACAATGATCGCCGAACTTACCAGGTAAGCTTAATCAGTCCACGATTGATGGCGACGACCACAACGCCTAGTTCGCTGCGCGTGGAAGACGACGGTCGAGGAAGTGAGAGTCTAGTCAGCGCTCATACGCCTGATGATGACAACTCGTCAATGGATCATTGCTCTCTAACAAACAATGATCGTCGAACTTACCAGGTAAGCTTAGTTAGTTCGCGACTGATGACGACGGCTTCTGGTGCCCAAGTCCTAGTCTACTGCACGAACGACGATGACCGAGGAAGTGGGAGTCTAGTCAGCGCTCATACGCCTGATGACGACGACTCGCCAAGGGATCATTGCTTTCCAATAGACAATAAATGCCGAATTTACCGGATAAGCTTTGTCAGTTCGCGACTGATGACGACGCCTTCTGGTGCCCAACGCCTGGTCCGCTAAGAGAAGACGATGACGATCGAGAAAGTGGAAGTCTAGTCAGCGCCAATAAGCCTGATGACTACTGGTAAAGGGATCATCATTCTCCAACAAACAATGATCGCCGAACTTAGAGCATCTCCAATGGATCCCCTAAATAGCCAAAAAATTATTTTAGAGGTCTCATGGGAGAAAATTCATGCTCTAGTTAATCCCCTAAATCATTCCCTAAAATAACTTCATATCCAACTTTTCCCTAAATTTAGAAGCAACAAAACCATCCCCCATATCTAAAATAACAATAAAATATTCCAAATTTTTTATTTCCAACTCCCTACTCTTTTAATCAGTCAAATTTAAATTAAGTTAAAATTATTAATAGTATAATTAAAAAAGTATCTAAATAATAGTATAATTTAAATTAATAATACTATATATTTAAGTTGAAATTAATAATAGTATATATTTAATAATATAAGTGAAATTAATAATAGTATAATTGAAATTAAATTGATATAGAAAAGTGGAAGATATATTTAAATAATGATAAAAAAAGTTAAAATAGAGGATATGGTTGAAGTGATGAAGAAATATGGAGACCCCTAAATTTAGTTTTTGGTTAAAATGACGGCTTCTGGTGCCAACACCTAGTCCGCTGCGCGCGGACGACGACGGGCGAGGAAGTGAAAGTCTAGTCAGCGCTCATACGCTTGATGACAACGACTCGCCAAGGGATCATTGCTCTCCAACAGACAATGATCGCCGAACTTACCAGGCAAGATTAGTCAATTCGTGACTGATGACAATGACTTCTGGTGTCCAACGTCTAGTCCGCTGCGCGTGGGCGATGATGGCCAAGGAAGTGGGAGTCTAGGCAGGGCTTATCCGCCTGATGACAACGATTCGCCAAGGGATCATTATTCTTCAACAGACAACGATCGCCAAACTTACCAGGTAAGCTTAGTCAGTTCGCCACTGATGGCGACAACTTCTGTTACCCGATGCCAAGTTCACCGTGCGCGGATAAAGGCGGCCGAGAAAAGGAGAGTCTAGCCAGCACTCTCACGCCTGATAATGATCACTCGTCAATGATCCCCCGAAACGCGACAATCTTTAGAGCATCCCAACGCCCAGTCTACAATACACGGACAACGATCGTTAAACGCATATTCCATGGTACCACGGCTCATAGCGACAGCTCGTCAGGGACCATAGCAACTCACCCATGAACGAAAGCAGCTAAAAGCAGTCAGTTACCACAGGACTCAGCTGATGCACACGGACGGTCTGCCAAAAACTTCCATGGCCCGAAAGTATGAATTTCGCAGCTTACAAAACTTCTAAAAAAGACACAATGACGCGACAATACAAGACAAAAGGCAAAGTTATAAAACATGGCTTTCATTAAAAACTTCACGTCTGTCTTTGTCCTTAGAATGACGTTACAACTATTTCAAAGTAGCAAGGGGCGAAACGGTTTCCTCAGCAGCCTGTCCCACAAGGCTAGAACTTTCTTTTTGCATTATGGTTCCAAATGCAGCTCTCCTATAATGGGAAAAGTCAAGGTCGATGTCGGGGTGTTTTTTTCCTGATGAGCTCCAGAAGCTCCAATCTGCCCTGAATAACATCTGAGGTGATTTATGGCATCCGTCCCGAAGCGCTGAAATCTACCGTGCCTACCAAAGCAGCATAATGCAAACGCTCTTCTAACAGCAAGCGTTCTGCCTCACGGACATGATGAAGCTCCTCAGCGACTTCGGACTCAAGCTATCGTCATGTAACGACCCACTTTGTTTCCGCCCGCTTTCTCTCAGTAACTTGGGCCTGTAGATCGGACGACCACTTTTCCACGACAACGTCTAAGCGCTCCAACTCAGCACGGGCCCATCCTAGCTCAACACGAGTTGTAGCTAAGTCGGTTCAACTGACCTTAGTGAGCCTTTATGATCATGGACTTTGCTTCAGACGCAGATACCACGGCTCGAACGGCCCCCAAGTTCACGGCAGCACTAGAGTCTACAGCTGATCAGTCAAGGAATCAGGATGTTTCTCAGGGTACGACACGTGTAGGTCGGCGAAAGCCTTCTCCAAAGTAAAAACTCTTCTGCAAGCATCAGGATGCAGCCCAGTGAGATCATGTGACTCAAGAGCGCGATCCTCCACCACAGACCCATGGTGTTTCACAGCGTCTACACCTAGTCCAGTGCACTCTCCCTCAACGTCAACAGGGGAGAAAACAATGTCAAGAAGAGTTGACGATCCCCTTAAATGGCCTCCAGGGCAGAGGAAGGCAATTCGCGCTTCGCAACAGTCGTCGCATTCTCTGGCAAGGACAAAGGCTTGGAAAAAGAAACTGCATGAATAAAGGGTTGCCTCCGCTTCGGAACAACAACAAAGGCACACTCGCTTCCAAATCCGCTAACCTAGTCGGACTAGGACTGGCCAAGCTCCTTTTCCTCGAACAATGGCTGATGACCTCTTCAGGCGGTGGACCTGGCGCAACAAGAAAGTCATGAGAGCACCGTAACAATCCGTTCCACACAACATTACCCGGCATTATGACCTCCTCAATAGACATCAATGAAAGTTTGATGAATTCCCTTTCTATCCGTTTTTCCTCTTCAGTGAGAATCGAAACCGCAAACTTCCCTGAAAAAAGAAACGACGTATCAAATTAGCATTGCGTTCAGGAACGAGAAAACGAAATAACAACGAAAAAGCTTAATGAGGTCAAACTAGAAGTATTCGTGGACTCAACGACCTCCAAACTTGAAATGCGAGGAATTCACTGAAGCCAGAAACTAATACTTCGTCCAGGGCTCCGCATCATCCGCTACCGGACGCAAACAAGAGGATTTATTCAGCATGCAAAGGCCCCTAGAATCCAACCGAGTGGCGTTCAGATGATGAACTATCATCGGGGTTAAACAATGGCCAACATCGTGAGCTCGGAGGAGAATTGCAATCAAAATCTTGAACCCGCTCGGGACCAATTGAGTGAGAGGCATGCGAAGAGAGAAGAAGAAGCGCCAAACATAGTCTGGTACTAAAAATCGGAGCCCAGATTCAAACATAGTCTGGCTTAAGGTAGCTATTTCTCTTTTTTCCATTATCAAACTACAATTTGCTATGAAGTGTCTCCCAGATGTGAATTGAACTCGATTGATTTACTTTAAATTCTCCCAATTCAAAATACAGTAAAACCTCTTTATAGTAATAATGTTGGGACCAAACTAACTTCATTGCTATATGGAGGTTATAACTTAATAGAGGTCTGGTTACAAAATTTGTTTCAAGAATTGCAAAATTATGGCCTCAAATGTCGACTCATTATAAATAGAAAATGAAGTAGAACAAGATAATGGAAGTCATTGATTAATTGAAAGGTTACGTTCACCAACTTTTGGCACTAATCCTCAATCATCCAAATGTGTAACAAGTCGTGTACACTTTAACTATTAAAAAAAATCATTGTTACAATTAGGCAAGAAGGAGAAAAAGATAATATATAGAATGACAATATAAACATAACAAAAGTTTCATCCCAAGAAGCTATAACCATGCTTGAGAAACTAAAAGTGGTGATACATCAAATAAGACTCGAATCACAACTGTACACGTGGCAAACACCATCTATAACGAGAACCATGTGTTTCGTTTCAGGTCCGACCCGCAAAGTCAAGAAAGGTAGGTCTAGCCATTAAAGACTAAAAGGCCCCTAAAAATAGATCACCATTAGAGGCTCGAATTCAGGCTCAACGAATCTCTCCCTTAAAGAGGAGAGACGTTACCAAGGAGACGAGTCGTGACAAGAATCACTCCCCCAAGGACGTATCTCAATGAAGGAGGAGACTCATCTTCCCTCATCGCGCTTCACATGCTTAAGTTACGCATATAACTAATAACAGGCATTATATAAAGTAATGGGAACATTCGATGGTATGTAATTTTAACCGAACTCTTTCCAGATTTCGTCTTTTCTTACAGATTTATGGACTTAAGCATCAGAGTGCCTTCAACCACCAAAAAGGTGGTTTTGGGCAATAAAACTTTGTTTTGCAGGCCAGATCTCTAAGAGACCAGTTTGCACACATCAATTTGGCACCGTTTGGGGGAAACGATAGTTTCCTTTTCTAAAAGAGAGTTTGTGGTATGTAATTTCATAGCACGAATTAGTAATAAGCAAGGATTGTGATTTCGGGAAATTTCGCCGAAATTTTCGTTTTTTTGAAAAAAATTTAGGTTTTTTCATAAATTTCGGGGTTTATTCCTAAATTTCGGGTTTTTTTTTGCAAATTTCATTTTTTGTAAAAATACAAAAACCAGCTACTAAAAATGCATTTTTCGAGGATTTTTTTGAAAAATTTCTTGGTTTTTCATAAATTTCAAGGTTTTTTTCTAGTTATTTATTGATTTTTTAAACCGCTCCCTAATTTTCTAATTAACATTTCTTCTACATATATATTGATTTTTGAAACTAACCTGTAATTTTCTAATAATAAGTATTTTGGTTTCATTTAATGTGTTTAATACATTTATTTATTTTCATCTTATTTTTCACATATTTAATATACCCTCGAAATTTGTTACATATATTTTATTTATCTTCAAATTTTTTTACGTTTTTTCTTTACACACCAAAATATTTCTTAAAATCTGGAGACCGAAATTAACTCGAAAAATGAAATCACAATTTTTGGTAATAAGAAAACTTAGTGCAAATGAAACTTCAACAAATTCTCAACTCAGCAATCAAAGTATCCTTCCGCTAGTGAAGTTGAATTACCAGCAAGGCATGTCCCAAATCCAACACCAGCACCAATCATGCTAGGTAATTTAGTATCGCCACTTGGAACAGTAGCCCAATCATCTCAGACGTCTGATAATATAATAACAAATCTTCGTGTGGACCAACTCTTGGTCAAGATGGATTATCTGGTCAAAGTAATTGAAAAACTCAGCCAAGAATGTACCAAATCTGCTGACCACGTCCAAACACCACCACAACAGAATTTTGCAAACCAAGTTCGAGAAAATCATGAAGTTCCTACCAAACTTCGACGAGCAAATTTTGAAGGCAGTGAACCACAAGGAGACGACTCCCAGAGCAATGGAATTCCTTCACAAGTTTCATTCAGGATTGGAGTCACGGATCCCAACGTGTTTTACGAGTTGGCCAGACCACCATTCTCTGATGCACTCATGAATACCCCTTCTGCCAAAAAAGTTCACTCCTCAAAAGTTTGAATTTTATGATGGCACTACTGATCTGACAGACCATCTGCGACATTTCCACCACATGATGACATTGAAAGAAAGCACAGAGTCTATTCTATGGCGAACTTTTCCGACCAGCCTCACGTCTACAGCTATGAGTTGGTTCAACAATCTACTGCCCAGGTCGATAGACTCTTTTTATGCATTAGCCACTGCCTTCATCACAAGATTTATTGGCAGTCAGCGGATCAAAAAATGTCCGCATTGTTTCTTCCACATCTAGAAAAAAAACTCGAAGAAACTATTAGGGAGTATGTTACTCGTTTTACTGACGAGTTAATCATAATCGATAGATGTAGCGATGACACGACCATGGAAAACTTTCACCTTCAGATTGAAAAGAGGACCGCTCTACAACTCCCTGAACCTGGACCCCCCCAGGAACATGATGACCTTATTAAAGACCGCTAAGAAGTACATCACCCTCAAGAAAATGTTGGACACTAAGAAAAAGAACAAATCTAAGAAAAGAACCTTCCCAACAAATCGGGAAAGGAAAGAGAAGAGATGACGAGACGACATACAACATGAGAAAAATGGCCAGTCAAAAAGGCATCTGACCAATAACAGGTCTGAATTCAGCAAACAAGAGTCCGAGAAGCTGCAATTCGATTACGAAAACGATCAATCCGGGACTTACGAACGAATCCGATACTCGGAGCCTTCCGTACAACGTATCAGAACAACCCAACAAACTCTAACCTTTTCCGAAGAGGATGCAAAGGGAGTTCATTTCCCTCACAATGATGCTCTGGTGATTTTAGAATTGATAGCTAGATGGGAAATCAAACGAGTACTAGTCGACATAAGTAGCTCAACCAACCTTTTGTACCTGACGGTATTTCATAAGATGCAATTCAGCAAAGAGATGCTTACACCCAATGATCAGCCAATGGTAGTTCAAGTGGAGAACAATATCGCCCGTTTGGAATTATTTGATTACCAGACAAAGCATGAGAGTCGGGTAGACACCGAGTCCTATTAACGGACTTCCTCATTGTCAAAGTTCCATTCGCATACACCATGCTTCTCGAACGACCTTGCATACACAAGATGGGTGCAGTGTCCTCAACCATGCATCAATGTCTGAAGTGTCACATTGAGGAAGATATCAGGGTCATCAAAGGAGATCAGCCAGCTGCACGAGAATGCCACTACGCAGGAATGAAGGCCCCAAACAAATAGCAATCACCGTCACTTCCAGAGGAGCCATTGCAGCAACATGGTCAAATGTATTCTAACCTCCCAGAAAATAATGCAGCTTCAATAAGTCTATGAAGTCGACCAAATACTGGACAACCAGGAAAAAAAAAAGTCCATCTGGCGGTGAAAATGAAGGAAAAACAGTTCGGATTGGCTCAAAAATCCACCCAGAACTAACTGAGAAGTTGATCCAACTGTTGAAAGACAACCAGGACATCTTCGTCTAAACAATGAAAGACACGGTAGGCATTGATCCCTCCGTCATTACTCACATACTGCAAGTCAATCGGGACAAAGCCGGTCCAACAAAAAATAAGGCCAGTTGCCCCAAAGCGCAACCAAGCAATAAACGAGGAGGTGTATCACCTAAGGAATGCAGGGATGATCAAGGAATCTAACTACCCGAACTGGCTGGCCAACACAATTTTGTTCAAGAAAAATAATGACAAGTGGAGAGTATGTGTAGGCTACACGGATTTGAACAAGGCCTGCCCAAAAGACAATTTCCCACTCCCACAAATAGATGAAATAGTAGATGTCACTGCTGGACATGAACTCCTAAGCTTCATGGACGCATATTCTGGTTATAACCAGATACAGATGCATCCACCCGACTAAGAAATACATCTTTCATAACATAAAGAGGTGCGTACTGCTACCGAGTGATGCCATTTGGACTAAAAAAATGAGGGAGCCATGTACCAATGTCTTGTAAACAAGATGTTCAAAGATTAAATAGACAAAACAATGGAGGTGTACATTGACGATATGCTAGTTAAGAGCTTACACAAGAAAAACTACGTCAAAGACCTCGAACAATCTTTCTCTTAGCTTTGAAGATACAAAATGAAGTTGAATCCAGAAAAGTGCACATTCGGAGTAAAATCAAGAAAATTTCTTGGGTAAATGGTCAATCAGAGAGGAATCGAAGCTGATCCGAAACAGATACAAGCATTCCTCAATATGCCGTCGCCCACTAACATCAAGGGTGTGCAAAGCCTCAGTTGTAGAATAATAGCTTTGAACAGATTCATTTCCAAATCGTCACAAAAATGTCTTGCCCTCTTCAAAATTTTGAAAGGGAACAAAACGTTCAAATGGAGTGAGGAATGTGAAAAAAGTTTTTCAAAGCCTGAAGGCATACATCGAAAGTACGGAGCTGTTATCAAAGCCAAGTACAGGAGAAACATTGTACTTATACTTGTCAGTGTTCGAGCATGCAATCAGCTCAGCACTGATACGAAAGGAAAAGGGAGCATAAAAGCCAGTCTATTATGTCAGTAATACATTTACGGATGCAAAAATTAACTACCTAGCTTTAGAAAAGTTGGTACTCGCCCTAGTCATATCCTCAAGAAAGCTACGACCATACTTCCAAGCTCATCTTATCATTGTCATGACCGAATAGCCACTTCGATCAGTGCTGCACAAACCAAAACTATCAAGAAGAATGGTGAGGTGGGCAATAGAGCTCGGCCAATTCGACATTAGTTATGCTCATAAGACTGCAATAAAATCTCAAGCACTAACAAATTTTATTGCTGAACTCACGGGCATCAATGAACATCAACCAAACAGCAGTTAAGAGGAAGAACACACTGAATAAACTATTCACGAATGGATCCTGCGCTATGATGGCGCATCCAACGAGAAGGGAAGTGGAGCGGGAATAATCTTGTACAACTCGAAAGGCGTAATGTTGGAAAATGCCATAAAATGCAGTTTCAAAGCCTCAAACAACGAAGCCGAGTATGAAGCAATGATAGCCAGATTACAACTGGCCAAACACCTCGGAATAAGAGAAATCAACGTCTTCATTGACTCCAAACTGGTAGTCTACCAATTGAACGGTGAATTCCAAGTCAAAGACGTTCAGGTGAAAGCCTATCACCAGAAGACAAATGAGTTGATCGAAAACTTCAAAGCTGCAGCCATTCAATGATGTGTGAAAGCAGAAAATGACATAGCTAATAAATTGGCCAAAGAGGCATCACGAGCTAAAGAAGCATAATCCACTCGTCACAGTAGATGAGAGCTTAATACTGGAAAATCAAGTGCAATAAAACATGTACAGCAGATCAGGAAAGCAACTAGATGACTCCAATCCTGATGTACATAAAGAATGGAACACTTCCAAAGGATAAAATGGAGGCTCATAAACTATGAATCAGAGCAGGATGGTACACACTGATCAACGACAGACTCTACAAAAGATTTGCTACAAGACCGCTGCTAGGATGCCTTTCACCTGACGATGTCGACTATGTTCTACGAGAAATTCACTTCAGCATATGCGGGAAGCATCCAGGAGGAAGAGCATTAGCCCACAAGGCCTTAACACTGGGATAATACTAGCAACAATACAAGCGGATGCAAACGAAGTTGTTCATATTTGTGACAAATGTCAAAGATTCGCCCCATATACTCACATGCTAGGCCAAAACGTAATCCCAATGAACAATCTATGGTCATTCGCATAGTGGGGTATGGACATCGTGGATCGTAGAACCATTGGCAAAGATCGGAGAATCTCAAATTGAAAACTTTCTCTTGAAGGATATAATATGTAAATTTGGAATCCCAAGAGTAATTGTTACTGACAATGGGAAGCAATTTGAAGGCAAGAAAGTTAAGAAGTTGTGCGAGAACTTAAGTACCAAACAACACTTTTTAGCACCTGTCCACCCACAAGTGAATGAACAAGTAGAGATGACCAACAGAACAATCCTAGAAGCAATTAAAAAGAAGCTCGAAGCCTCAAAAGAATTGTGGGTGTTTGAACTGCCAGGCATCCTTTGGGCCTACAAAACAATGATGAAAACTTCGACTGGCGAAACACTATTTGCCCTTGCATACAGATCTAAAACAATGGTTCCAGTCAAAATTGGCATGCCCACATTCAGAACCGAAGATTTCCGAACAGGAGATAACAATGAAGCACTACGAGTTGGATTAGATCTTCTCAGTGAGAAACAAGAAAGAGCCTCAATCAAAGCAGCAACCTACCTACAACGGATGATAAGTTATTACAACAAAAAAGTAAAGCCTCGTACATTCAGCATCGGTGACTGGGTGCTTAGAAAAATTCAACTCAATACAAAAGAACCAGGCGCGGGTAAACTGAATCCAAACTGGGAATGACCATACAAAGTGGTGAAAATTAACAGACTGGGAACATACGGGCTGAAAAACTCGATGGGTGAACAATTACCCCGACCATGGAATGTCGAACACTTGAATAAGTATTATCAATCAAACTTCCAAATTCAAGGAATTCTTCATCTTGTGTTCAAACAATCTAATATAGTCAGGACATTAAAGTCAGGCTAGGTATCTACCATAGAATTTCTGGTCTGATCAACCATAAAAGTAAACTTATAAAAGTGTAGACGTATAATTTAGGCTTATTCGTAAATCTTTCGGCCCGACTAACATGTCGGACCACGAAGTGAACTTATAAAAGTTTGGACGAATAAGTCAGACTTATTTATAAATCATCTGGCCCGACTAACATGTCGGACCATGAAGCGTACTTATAAAAGTCTGGATGTATAAGTCAGACTTACTCGTAAATCTTTCGGCCCGACTAACAAGTCAGACCATGAAGTATACTCATACAATTTTTGACATACGAATCAAAATTCAATCAAAAGCAAGTTCAAAAGCAGAAATTCAGCTAAGTCTAAACTACTAAGTTAGACGAAGAGATATACAAAATACGGGAATGATCACTACGAAGACGACAAAGAAACAAAAAGAATACAAGTATAGATAAAAGAAGATTTTCATTAATTTTCTACTTCGTTACATGTAAAGAGGAAGATACATGGATTGGAGAGGGATCAGTAGAGTCATCAAGGCATTACTTGAAGAGACATTCGAAGGAAGTTGAGCATTCAAGTCAGCAACATTGTTAGCAAAAGGAGATGGTGTCTTATCTCCAGAAGGAGATAAAGGCTTCTCTTTAATAACAAGGAGATAAAGGCTTCTCTTCAATGACGGAGGAGGAGACGATTGTTCTTCATCAGCTGATCTGGAACATATTCCTCATCATCAGCATCTTTGAAGACTTGGTCAACCAAACCACAATACTTCGAAAGATCGAGACCCGCTTTCGAATCCATGTATCGATGAGGTCAATCCTACCGTCAACGACTCTTTTCCAGTCCGTCGCTTTTGCAATATTTAATTTATCTGTGACCACTGCAAGCTTATTCTTGGTCGATACAAGTTCTCCTTTAACAGTTGTGAACCTCGCAGAAGCTTCCAACTTAGCAATGGCAAGCTCAGCAGTTAACTATACCACTAGTTCCTCAGTAACCTTATGACTGGCAGATTGCTCAGCAGCAGAACACATGGCCTCGTCACGACTAGCCTTCTTACTGGACAACTCCTTCTAAACAACATCCTGCCGATCACGAAGTTTGTTCAACTCTGTCTCCGAGGTTTCAAATTCAAAACAAACTTGTCCCACACAGCTTCCACTTCCTTTAATGAAGCCCAAGCAGTCTCAACTGCATTCTCTTGCTCCGCATACTGCGCCTTCAGCACATTAAACTGATGGATAATGTGGGAAAACACCAACGCCTGCCCCACTATCTTCCTCTCCACGAAGGCCATTTAATCACGCGCAACCTTGTAGTTTGACCCCATCACCCCAACATAAGTGAGGTGATTCATCCCCTCCATTATCTACTTAAGACGTTGATCAAGGTGACTACTAGGCTAATGCACGAACATTGGAGCTCTCTCAACCAACCGCCTATACCACTCAACAATGAGATTATGTGTGCTATCTTGCGCGTTTATCTATGAAAACTAGCTAAACTTCCCATCCGATTGAATACGGATGTCTTCAGAATTGGGTTCCTTCCAACCAATCTGTGGATGAAGGGATTTGGGGATCAGGAAGAATTTAAGCCATGCGCCCTAGTAGCCGGATGGGCAGTCGGAATGGCAGTGATGACAGAAGTACCACTCTTACCATTCTTCTTAAAGGCAGTAGTGGCAGGAGTGGGACGAACAGGAGGAGAAACTTGCAACTCTACTACGTCAGTAGCACGATTATAAGAAGGAGGAGGAAACTTAAAACTTTGACCATGGTCAACTTCCCCCTCGTTGTACATTGGATTATACTCGAAATCACATATGGTTTTCGTGCTAGTAAGATCTCGAGACTGCTCCATAGCAAAATGCAACATCTTATTGTTGATGACATGAGGGTCATCATCAGACCACTTGGCAAAATCTGGAACACCATGAGTTGATATGAGGCTTGTTTCATGCTCGTCCAACGGACGAAACAACTCTTTCTTGCTCATCTCTAGAATTTGATTTATCTCCTTAGCCTCTCGAGCAACAAGTTGAGCCTCATCTTCATCACCTTTCCTAGACGATCTCAGACGAGGAACAGTCTGAGTAGCACCATGAACATAACCAACAAGCAACTTCTTCTTTGGGACATGACCAGGGCTAATCGTTAGTTGTTTCGATGGGATGGTAGGCCTAGAAGCTTCATTTTTCTAGTGGTAGAGCCAACACCAGCAGCAGCAATAGGAGCATTGAGATTCATAACCCTCCTAGTGGAGCTCACTTTCCCATCAATGCTAGCATCACCAACACTAACAGGAACAATATGCTCATTCGCTTCATCAGAAACGACGACATTGCCAGCACGAGTAATAGTAACTTTAGCAACTCAAGCCTCAATAAACGTTGCACGTTCCACCTCATTTATAGTGTACAAACCACTATGCTTGATAACATCCGTAGCAAGGAAGGCCTCCACGTCTACTCGAGGAAGCTTTAGAAATGGATCACGGATCGCTCGCTCCTCTGCAGTCAAGTACAGATCATTCCACTTCTTGGGCTCCCAAAACGACCCCATAATATGATGATTATACAACTCGAAGCAGCCATAATCAATGGACGCATAAAACCAGGATCTCGACTAGCCCCTGTAATCGTCCCTAAGCTTCCCAAAACAAACAGGAGAACGGAGAAAGCAAATATGATTATTGCTTACAGTTAGCCCCACTTCATAGTGCAAAATATTGGTATTCAGAGGATTCCTAGACAAAATGGCTCTCGCCACGGTTGAAAACATCACCCTCCAGCCGTTGGGACCCATTTGAGCAAGAGCAATGCCCAAAAAATTCAAATATACCCAGAAGATCTCTGGGCTGGAAGCCTAGGCAAGGATTGTCATCATTCCTTGGCAAGATTAGACGGTAGTGAGAATTCATAGCGAACACTATCCAAAGTTGCATGCGTCACCCGCATCGCCCGCTTGGGCAAAAAGAATGCCTCACAGGTTTTACGTGCATTACCGCTTAGCATCCTGACAGCAGACATGAGAAAGTAGTTGTGCAAAAAAGAAAATGAATGAGAGAAAAAGCGAACTCTGATAACGTAAATAAAGAAACACAAATCTCACACCTCCTTTTATAGGGTTGGGCAACGAAAAGAGTACTAATGAGAAGATGTGCGAGATATGATGGCTGCACGAAATCTAAAAAATTGCGCCAAAATTAACAGGCAAATGAGACATCAGAATAACAATCGTATCAACAACTACCAACGACATTAAATGCTCTACAATGATGAAGTCGAAAGTCCAACCGCCTTAGAGTTAGTGGCCACGTCAGCATGCCCAGTAACTAAAGAGGAGTAGTTGATGATACATCAAATAAGACTCGAATCACAACTGTACACGTGGCAAACATCATCTATCACGAGGACCAGGTGTTTCATTTCAAGTCCGGCGCGCGAAGCCCGAAAAAGCAGGTCCAGCCATTAAAGCTCAAAAGTACTCCTCGAAACAGATCATCATCAGAAGCCCGAATCTAGGCCCAACGGATCTCTCTTAAATAGGAGAGACATTACGAAGGAGACAAGCCATGGCGGGAATCACTCCCCCAAGGACGTATCTCAATGAAGGAGAAGACTGTTACAAAGAACGTCTCAAGCTTAAGTCACGCAGAGAACTAATAATGCGCATTATATAAGGTAAAAGGAACATTCGATAAAGATATGCAATTTTAACTAAACTTTGTACATATTTTGTTATCTCCCACAGATTTATTGACTTAAGCATCGGAGTGTAGATATTTCTTTATAGAATATCACTATAGAGAGATTTTAGTGTATGAAGTTTTAAACTAAACCTCTTCAATTACCAACAAAACAATTCTTTAGAAAATGGTCTCTCTTGCTAGCAATAGCAATAACAATAACAATAACAATAGCTAATGTGTGGGTGTAGATTGTTCTAGTCCGATTTGATTAGCTTGGTTTTCTTTACTTTTAAGAAAATAAGAACAAACCAAAGAAGATGAGTATGTATGTTCGGGTGACCCATGGATGGCCCATTAAAGATCAATGCAGCTGACTCATCAGCTGCAACCAACGATGATTGGAGCTGCAACCTTCCTGATTTTGACATAAGGACTCCAACAAGACCATTAGACGAGACTCAACAGAGTTAGTTGCTTGGTCCAATGGGGTAGCATCAAAAGAAGCATGTAGATCTAGGTTGCATCATTGTAAGCCGCAAAATATTTGTACAGACAATTGTGAGACAAAAACATAGGACTCATAGTCCTTGTGTAATTGTGGCTCTCAACTTTAAGGGAGGAATTTAAGAGGGAGTTAAAGTCCTTTATTCACAAGGACTTAAACTCATGTTCTCTCTTTTGTTTATATAGCAAGCAACGCAACATGTAAAGGTAAGCAAAAAAATACAACGTGATTTAGCAAAGAGCACACAGCTGAAATGCAGCAGCAATATGCAGCAAAACAGCAACAACAACGCAGCTGAAATAGAATAGCAGTGTGGAGTGAAAAGGGTTGTGATAAGGGCATGAAACAGGCTGCAAGTTTGGCGTGATTCGGTGTGTGTGCAGCGTGAAACAATAGCCAAATAGAAGGATTGGAATCGAGTGATTTCGGGTGTTCTTCGTTTGCGAGTTTCGTCAAACTTTTGGCGGTATTGTTGGCTTGAGATTAGGTAATCTCAAGGATTGTTGCCTGACAACGTTGTAATCTTCAAGTAAGTGTTTCCATATTAATAAGAAAGTTATAGAGTTGTCGTTCGTAGAGTAGGCAAAGCCAAACCACGTAAATCTCGGTATCATCTTTATTTTCTGCACGTTGTTTGTTTTTTGCTATCACTTGCATAATAATTTTAGCCATTCACTATCACCAACTAGGTCTAGGACTTGTGTTGGGATTATTTGCATTAGCTAGAATTTTCCCTTACAAGTGGTATCAGAGCGCCAGTTAGTTGGTGTTTGTGTTTTGAAAGTGTCAATTAAAATGGCTGAAAGGTCTTCTTCATCACGTGATGATGGCTATGTGAAAGTTCATGGGTTCGATATTATTCAATTCAATGGTAGGAACAATTTTAAAGCTTGGCAGATGGATTGTAAAGAAATTCTGGTTAGTTTGGATCAAATTGATGCACTTGATAAGAAAAGGAAACCATCATCAGATAAGGCGACAATTGAGGTTATCGAGAAGTGGAGTAAAATGGATCAGAAGGCATGTAGTACGATTCGTTTGTGTCTTTCTCTCAATGTGGCTTACAACTTCGCTGATGAGATGACGGCTAAGGGTATTTGGGATAAGCTTCAGGCTATGTATCTTCAGAATGATCAGATGAGTGTGATGTACCTACAGAAAAAGCTCTTCACTTTCAGATTGCAGCCAGGTAAACGCATGACTGATCACATAAATGAATTTGAATGTTTATATTCAGATTGTGTTAGCTTAGGAACTAAATTTGAAGATAGTCAGAAAGCATTATTTTTGTTAATTTCTTTGTTACCGGAATGGGAACTGTTTGTTGATCAGATGACAACATTGAAGAAAGAGAAATTTGTGTATAGTGATATTATTCAAGCTGTACTTGCAAAGGCTTCCAGAAAGAGTGCTTCGAATGAGGAGATTCAAGCACATGGCCTTTCAGTGACAAGGGGAAGAAATTACAAAATGAACAACTACAGAAGAAACTGGTCTAAATCAAAAGGCAGAGATATGTCTAAGGTTGAATGTCACAAATGTAAGCGCAAAGGTCATTACATAAGGAATTGTCCAGACTGAAAGGATAATCACAATAAGCA
This sequence comes from Berberis vulgaris, assembly GCA_963556465.1. NCBI lineage: Eukaryota > Viridiplantae > Streptophyta > Magnoliopsida > Ranunculales > Berberidaceae > Berberis > Berberis vulgaris. Next base: position 20,993,248 of record OY747125.1, read on the forward strand.
AGAGAATGAGAGTAAGGGCGTAGTGAATATTGTTGAGACACTGGATGTGGTAGAAGATATTCTAATCGGGGGTGACTTAGCACATGCACTAATGGCAAAATCTTATGACCATTTGTATGACGGTTGGATGTTGGATACAGGAGCTTCGTATCATATGTGTCTCGTAAGGGAATGGTTCAGCACTTATCGCGAGGTTAAGGGTAGTTCAGTTAAAATGGGTGACTCTCGGCCTTGCAAGACAATGGGTGTTGGTACAATCAAATTTCAGTTGGCAGATGGGTCATGTAGACAGCTTACCGAGGTAAGTCATGTTCCAGCTCTTTCAAAGGGGTTGATTTCTCTTGGGGTGCTTGAAGCTCAGGGCTACAAGTATATTGGTGAGAATGGATATTGCAATGTTTATTTTGGTGACAGGTTGCTTATGACAGCGGTTAGGCATGCCAATTTGTATTTCCTTCAAGGAAGTATAGTTGAAGGTGGAGCTATGGTTTCTACAGTTGTTGATGAGAAAAGCTTGACGCGTACACAGTTATGGCACATGCGATTAGGGCATGTAGGTGAGAATGGACTAAAAACTTTAAGCAAACGGGGCTTGCTTGGCGGTGATAAAATGGCAAACCTGGATTTCTGTGAACATTGCATCTATGGGAAGCAGTGCAGAGTCAGTTTTAGTGATGCTACTCATAGCACCGCAGGGATTGTGGATTACATCCACACTGATGTTTGGGGACCCTCAAGAGTCGCATCCAAGGGGGGTTCCAGGTATTTTGTGTCTTTTATCGATGACTTCAGCTGGAGAGTATGGGTGTATACCTAGAAACATAAAAATGAAGTCACTGATATCTTCAAGAAGTGGAAAGTCATGATTGAAAAAAAACAGGAAGGGTGATCAAAGTAGTGAGATCTGACAATGGCGGTGAGTATATCGAGGATCCCTTGAAGCAGTTTTGTTCTGAACATGGCATTAGAAGACACTTCACAGTGAAGTCGACACCACAACAGAACGGGATAGCAGAGCGGATGAACCGTACCCTGTTGGAGAGAGCACGGTGCATGTTGTCCAATGCAGGTTTGGGCAGAATATGGTGGGCTGAAGCAGTAAACACGGCGTGCTATCTCATTAACCGCTCTCCTTCATCAGCTATTGAGTCTCAGATTCCTATGGAGGTATGGTCTGGTATTTCTTCAGATTATTCTAACTTGAAAGTATTTGGTTGTCCAGCATATTTTCATGTTGGGGAAGATAAAATTGGAGTAAGGGCCAGGAAAGCTATTTTTCCCGGTTATCCAGTTAATGTGAAAGGGTATATATTATGGAGCTCTGACTTGCAGAAGTTTGTGATCAGTCGAGATGTGAAGTTCCATGAGGAGGCTTTGTTACAGGCAAAATGTGAGAGATGCAAAGATGGTTCTCCTATTTGGAGGGGTGATAGCTATGATGAAGATGAGGATGCTGGAAATTCTCTGCAGGTGGAGCTTGGAGCACCTAGATCTCATACAGAGCATGATGTTCCTTCTACTGAAGAAATGGGCAATACAAATATGATGCCTGATGAGACAGTGGCAGAAGATGAGGTTCCTACTGATGGGGACATGGATCCTACACAACAACATGATCAACAGTTACAAACAAAGTCTTTAGCAGCAGGCAGAGAACCTAGAGTCAGACATGCACCACTTAGATTTGGTTATGAGGATGGCGCAGCTTGCGCATTCTTAGTTCTTGATGGGTATGATGATGTTCCTACCACATATACGCAGGCTTTGCGAAGTGTTCAGAAAGAGGAGTGGAAGGAAGCTTTGGATGAGATGTTATTTCTTCAAAAGAATCATACATGGGAGCTTGTGACACTCCCTAAAGGGAAGAAACCAATTGGGTGTAAGTGGGTTTTTACAGTGAAAGACGGGATTCTAGATTCCAGGGGTACTTGTACAGGTATACGATACAAGGCAAGATTGGTGGCTAAAGGATATGCACAACAAGAAGGTGTGGACTACAATGAAGTATTCTCTCCAGTGGTAAAACACACTTCTATCCGAGTCCTTTTGGCTTTAGCAGCGCAGTTTGACTTAGAGCTCGAGCTACTTGATGTCAAAACTGCTTTCATACATGGAGATTTGGAGGAGGACATATACATGTCTCAGCCCGATGGATATGTTGTTGTTGGTAAGGAAGAAAAGGTATGCAAACTGAAAAAGTCATTGTATGGGTTGAAGCAATCTTCGAGGCAGTGGTACAAGAGGTTTGATATTTTTATGATTGAGCAGGGATATGCGAGGAGTCAGTATGATCCTTGTGTATTCACACAGAAGCTCAAGGATGGGTCTTTCGTGTTTCTCTTACTTTATGTTGATGATATGCTCATTGCTGCGAAAAGCATGAAAGAAATTGATAAATTGAAGTTGAAACTTAGCATGGAGTTTGAGATGAAAGATCTTGGTTCAGCAAAGAAAATACTTGGGATGGAGATAGTGAGAGATAGGAAGAAGGGCAGATTGACATTGTCACAGAGACAATACTTAGAAAAGGTTATTCACCGTTTTGACATGGATACGTCTAAGCCGGTAAGTACTCCTTTGGCTGCTCACTTTAAGCTCTCGGGTAAGTTGTCTCCTAGCACGGAGGATGAGAGGAAATACATGTCACAGGTTCCCTATGCTAGTGCAGTTGGTAGTCTTATGTATGCCATGATCTGCACACGTCCGGATATCGCTCATGCAGTCAGTTTGGTTAGTAGGTTTATGTCAAACCCGGGAAAACAACATTGGCAGGCAGTGAAGTGGATATTGAGATATCTTTGGGGTACACTGGATGTTGGTTTAATAAATGAGAGAGGAGATGTGTCAAATATGATCTGAGGTTATGTAGATTCGAATTATGTTGGTGATCTTGATAGGCGCCGATCGACTACAGGTTATTGTTTTACATTGGCGATGGGTCCGGTGAGTTGGAAGTCTCAGTTACAGCCTACAGTTGCTTTGTCTACTACCGAAGTAGAGTACATGGCTCTATCAGAGGCGGTGAAGGAAGCCATCTGGCTTCGAGGCTTGGTTAGTGATTTGGGTGTTACTTAGGATGATGTGACAGTGTTATGTGACAGTCAGAGTGCTATGCATTTGGCAAAGAACCATGTTCATCATGCTCGAACAAAACACATTGATGTGCGGTATCATTTTCTGAGGGACGTCATTGAGGATGGCGAGGTTCTCTTGGAGAAGGTGAGTACTAAAGACAACCCAGCTGATATGTTGACAAAAGCGGCTCCAGGGATCAAGTTTGTTCATTGTCTCAACTTGATCAGGCTCTCTCAGTGTTGACGCCCCAAGGGGGCAGGGCCCTTAGGGGCATGACGGCGATTCTCGTGACCGAGAGATGGGTCTTGGCGGTATTTCATGCCAAGGTGGAGATGCTTATATGCTTATATGGTTGTTTGTGATGCTTGTGTGGCGGCCTGAAATTGTTCGCCAAGGTGGAGATTGTGAGACAAAAACATAGGACTCATAGTCCTTGTGTAATTGTGGCTCTCAATTTTAAGGGAGGAATTTAAGAGGGAGTTAAAGTCCTTTATTCACAAGGACTTAAACTCATGTTCTCTCTTTTGTTTATATAGCAAGCAACACAACATGTAAAGGTAAGCAAAAAAATACAACGTGATTTAGCAAAGAGCACACAGCTGAAACGCAGCAACAATACGCAGCAACAACGCAGCAAAACAACAACAACAACGCAGCTGAAACAGAACAGCAGTGTGGCGTGAAAAGGGCTGTGATAAGGGCGTGAAACAAGCTGCAAGTTTGGCGTGATTCGGTGTGTGTGCAGCGTGAAACAATAGCCAAATAGAAGGATTGTAATCGAGTGATTTCGGGTGTTCTTCGTTTGCGAGTTTCGTCAAACTTTTGGCGGTATTGTTGGCTTGAGATTGGGTAATCTCAAGAATTATTGCCTGACAACGTTGTAATCTTCAAGTAAGTGTTTCCATATTAATAAGAAAGTTATAGAGTCGTCGTCTGTGGAGTAGGCAAAGCCGAACCACGTAAATCTCGGTGTCATCTTTATTTTCTGCACATTGTTTGTTCTTTGCTATTACTTGCATAACAATTTTAGCCATTCACTATCACCAACTAGGTCTAGGACTTGTGTTGGGATTATTTGCATTAGCTAGAATTTTCCCTTACAACAATCAATAGCATTCTTGTTGTCGGTCTCCTTGCTGGGTCGTCAAGACTATCCCTCGTTGCAACTTTGTCCCTCCTCCAGATGACAAAAGAAGATGACGTGAATGTAGAAAAAGGAGGCACTTCGTCCAATTGACTCGAGATGTACATCAAAACTAATGGGTTGTAAATTTGCGCATGCATGGCATATGTAATATAAAAGGAGGGCATTTTTTGGGATTATACTTGGTCAAGGTAAGTCAATGTGGTTGACTTAATAAATCTTTTAGAAAATGGGGGTCATACTCCATTAGCATTTACAACGGGAGCCAAACAAAGTTGCATATACATAAGTGAGGGCTAAAATCAAAATAACCCTTTATTTTTCATTTTAATATGTTTAGGACAGTAACCTATGAAATTTTGTAAAGTTGAGATGGATTATAAAATTTAGAAAAGAAAACTTGATAATAGAGAATGATATTAGGGTGTGTTTGGTTGCATGGAATCCTAAGGTGGGAATTGGAATAGGGTGTGTTTGGTTGCATGGAATCCTAAGGTGGGAATTGGAATCTCATTCCATGGCATCTCATGTCATGGTATCCTATGTCATGGACTTGACCAACTTTGATGTTTGGTTGTTCATGGGAATTGAATTCCAATTCCTATTGTGAGTGTTTGGTTGCCCAAAACTAATCATGGGAATCTTTTTTTTTTTTTTTGTTAATTATGAAGATCCCACAATTCTACTTTTATATATAAACTAATGAGAAAACATGTTTAAATTATGAAGATCCCACAAATTTTGAACAATTACTATTTTGAGCAATTACTATTATCTCCTGCAAAACATCCTTACAGTATAATTTTAAACCCGACGTTTGCTTAAATCTTTCAATGAGAAAGCAACGTTCAATACTGGTATTCATAATTCTAGTAAAAAAAATTAGCAATATATATTTTGACTAAAATTTTCAAAATGAAAGCATGTTGACTGTATAAGCATAACAAGTCAGACTTTTGTTGTCAATTAAACAATAAAAATGGTTAAACACAAAGACCAATTACTAAACCACATACTCCCAAACACCAATTAAACAAAACCCAAACTTTCTAACTCCTTGATTACTAATCAAAACATAACTCATTAGATGACTCCATTTTACCGTTAACACTTTGGGTCTTTGAGCATCTACTCAACTTCATCAACAAAAATGCAACAAGTTATCTGGCACCGGGTGAGCATGAACTAATCTTGATTAAACTAATTTGAAATTTATTAATAACTTGATCATTGCACACTCAGTCTGAACTGACATATTTTTCTTTTCAATATTCAGAAAATCAGATCAATAATCTTTGATTGATCGCTGGATGCACACGGTTAGTCCTCACAGGTGAATCAATTGTTTTTGCCCATAGTGCATGAATCACAGATATCACAAGAATTATCTCATCAAAAATGGTCATGTCCATACTGCAAATTCACATACCTATTTCTCCCTGCGGAAAACTACATATTGGGAAAAGTCTATCACAACAGGGTATTGTCTTGCACCTTTGGAAAAAAAAATGCAAGGGCATAAACATTTCTCCTGAGACTACCAATTTGATTAGTATACCTAAAGTCAAAATCCGATCCATTCTATGCCATACTCACAAATGACTTACAACAATTATATTAGAAAATGCTCTAAAGAAAAGAGCTCGCGAACTGGAGAAAATATGTTGTTAGGGTTTGGTTTGGTTTGGTTTGGTTTGGTTTGGTTTGGTTTGGTTTGGTTTGGTTTGGCAATGAAGAGCAGAGCGAGACAGAGAATATACTTGTGTTTAGGGTTTGGTTTGGCAACGAAGAGCAGAGCGAGAAAGAGAAGATATCCATATCTAGGGTTTGGTTTGGCAACGAAGAGAAGAGCCCCATGAGCAAAGATAAGAGACCCGTGAATTGTTTTCCTCGCTGAACCGAGGCGTTTGATTCCCACCAAAGGTGGGAATCTATGGCACGTGCAGGCATCCCATGCCGGGGAGTAAAATCCCAAACAAACACTCAAAATCTTATTCCAAGTGGGAATAGGATTCCTATTCCCATGGAATGGGTGCAACCAAACACACTCTTAGTGTCGTAAACAATGTAGTTAAAAATTGTTGCGCAAAAAAATGCAAAAGTTGTGCCCCTTTGCAACCCAAGCGCCCCATGTTTATGAAGCGCTAATAAAGAATGTGTTTTTAATTAGGTGCGGGGCGAAGGGCACTAAAAAAATCGCGCCTTTTGCACATTCCGATTTATGCATGTGCCATACACATTTTTTTATACTTTTTTTCTAATGTAAACCAAACCATAGTAAGGGCAGCCATCAAGCTTTAAAAGACTCGTAACTCTCTTGTTTTTCGGTTGTGTTGCATTGAGGAAAATTGGAAAAGAGACTCATGCTCAAAATCACAACCACAAGGGTAAGATTTCAACTTAGAGATGAAAAGTATGTAGATGAAGAAGATGAAATGGAAGTTGAACTGAATGAAATAAGACAACAAGAAGATAGTTATAACCTTCGGGCGGTAGAAGATAATGCAAAACTTGATGATGAGTATGATTGAGAAGTTGTAATATGGAGCAGGAATTCTAAATGTCGAGGAAGCCAGCGAGGAAATCAGCGAGGGAGGGAGTGAGGGAAGGAGGCCAGGGGACTGTCCATCCCCCTCGGGATGCGCGCATGCAAAATGATGGCACACATCCCGAGGGGAATGGACGGTCCCCTCCTTCCCTCTCTCCCTCCCTCGCTGATTTCCTCGCTGGCTTCCTCGACAGGTAGAAGCTCTCAATATGGAGGCTTGGGATCATGAAATGTTCAAACTTGTTTCACTTTTTGATATGTTTGTTATTTTATTGGCTTGTTGCAATTGCAAGAACATTTTTTTTTCTTTTTTTTTAATGATATATTTGACTCTTTGACATTATAATTTGGAATCTTGATGCAAGTTTTATGGTTGACAATGCTAGTTTTTTTTATCTTGAAAATTTGTGTTCTTATCTCATATGAGTTTCATTTATATATAAATTTTATCAGCGAATATATCATTTATATGTATTATCAAGTGCTCTAATTAGGCCAAAGGTGTATCAGCTAAGTTGGTAGAGGTATGGTGAATGAAATCACACGTCACGAGTTCTACTATATGTACCTTTTTTCTTTTTTCTTTTTTCTTTTTTCTTTTTTCTTTTTTCTTTTTTCTTTTTTCTTTTTTCTTTTTTCTTTTATTTTTTATTTTTAATTTGTGTGCCCTACAGTTGCTTGATTGATTGGTTATTGTTATTGCCATCGTTGAAATTGCTTTTTATGATCATAACTTCTTCTGCCTGACTCGGAATATGCAAGATAGCTCCTAGCTAGAACCAGCACAAAACTCCACACCTGGCTGTATTGTAATCGTGATGAGCACATTAAAGTTGTATTCCCCGCAGAGCCTACTGGTAGTTTTTGGATGGATGGATAGTCCCAGCATATCCGTGTAAAACATGCACATCAACCATTACGCATCTATAGGAGTTTGTGTGATTCATTTTTGTACTACATTGAAGGACTAAAGTGTTTGTGATCTGTGTGAGTTCCTTTAAATTTTGGAAATGAAGAAATGCAAGGCAAAATGGTTATTTGCTAAACAGAGAACTTAAAAGATTAATGACTTACACCGATACAAGATCCAATTATTTTTTTATTTTCAATATTTAGTAAATATTTCTACAGCTTTGCTACCACAGCAGTCTCCACCTCTAAACCAACGGCTTTGCTAACTTCTGCAAAACAATTTTTCCTTATGTCCGAATATATTTCACCATTCCACTTCCTCGCACCCAACTCCACTGCCAAGCATAAAGCAGCCTTTACAGTATCCTCTGCACTATCATATGCAGAGTCAATAATCTTCATATTCGCCGCTTCCTCTGCCTTCAGCTTTTTCCCTTGCAACACCACGTTACGCCGTGCAAGTGGTGAAACAATCTTCGATCTTAACATAACCATGAAATAATTGGGAAAAAATATCTCAATGTCAATCTCACTCATGTAAAGAACGCCTCGGTCTTTCCTCATCAAGATGTAATCGTGGCTCAATGCGAGTATAAACCCGGCGGCAGCTGCATGGCCTGTTACCGCAGCAATTGTTGGAAGTGGAAGAGATAACAGATCGGCTACAACCGGCTTGAAGCTGTCTATCAAGAGCTGCACTAACTGTTCAAAGCTTGATTCCGTAGATTGGGCTGCCCATGCAAGATCAAATCCATTGGAAAAGAACTTGCCTTGCGCAGTAGTGATGAGAGCGGAGCCGGGCATTGCTTGGGACCTGACTTGACTCAGAGCAGACCGTATATCAGCGATGAGGGTTGGGTGAAGACGGTGTTCATCATCTCCGGTTAGAGTTAGGAGGAAGACATTGCCACGTTTCTCTAACGTACACATGGTGTTTGTTGATCGATGAACATTAGCAAATTTCTTGTTTCATGTAGCAATGACGGATTTACTTGGGGGGAATCACCCACATTCACAGTTGTATATACTAAAGCTAGGAGTTTTGCATTTCTAAAACGTAGGAGTTTTGCCTCCTTTTCTTTTGTTTTTATCTTTCTAGAACCTAGGAGTTTTGCCTCCTTTTCTTTTGTTTTTCTCTTTCTAAAACCTGGGATATTCTTTCGTTCTCTAAGAAAAGATGCTCTCTTCAACTCTAAACATCATCGTAAAAGCTCTTCAAAAGGCAATTTAACTCCCTGCAAGGCTGCAAAGTTGACAAGATACACCTGATTATTGTTTGTTTAGTTTAGCAACATACACACAATTGCCTATTTGTATCAGAGCTTGACAATTACATCTGTAAAGGTTTGGTCACAAAAACACCCTGTATGGTACTCACCTTCTGCGGCATTTGGACTGGGAGCAACTGAAGAATTTCATACAGCAGTCAATTTATCCTAAGATTCAGACAAAAATCAGAAAGGTGATATCTTCTCTGTTCAGAGTGCTGCAACATATACTTCATCTCTCTTGTTCTTTTAATCCTGGTTGCTACAGTGTATTCTTGTTCCCAGTGTAATTTCAGAGTATTACTACATAAAACAAATCAGAAATAAAAAAACTGAGAAAGATACATGAACAAAATAAACAACAAAAACAGCATAGAAATTATGTATCATACAATCGCAGAATCTTAAATCATTCAAGTTTATATGATAAACTTGACATCTGACAAAAAACACGGTCAATGAGATTAATCAATCATCTAAATATGAATGCAAACTCTTACAGAAGTTTTTCCTCCTTTGCTTTTAGCGAATTTTAAATTTATATGATCACAAAGTAACTGATATTTAGGTCATGACCCCAAATACCAACAATTTTGTCAATTGATGACCAATTAAAGTGATCATGCCGTGCGTATAACCTATTGAGTAACAATATTACTCTTAGGGTGTGTTTGGTTGTATGAAATAGGGGTGTTAATCGGTTTGGTCGGTTCAAAGTTGGACCAAAATCAAACCGAACCAAACCAAGAATTTGGTTCTCGGTTCGGTTTTCATATTTATCAAATAAATAACCAAACCGATCGGTTCGGTTATTTTCGATTTTTTCCCTTTTATTCTTTTTCTTTTATTTATTTTCCGCTGCTACATACAACCGAGTTGGCTCTAGCACAAAAGGAATAAGTCAAAACTACAAAGAATGGAAATAAGGAAATGAAGTTTGGTTTGCAAAGGAGGAAAACCCAGAGACAGAAAGAGTACAAATAAAATAAAAGGGAGAGAAGGGGAAGCAGTAAAGGAAAAGCAAATGCCAGATGAACATAGATAGTTTCAAGGCTCCGACTATTCATTTATAGAGAGTTTTTTCAATTTTTTCTTGCCTTTTTTTCTTGCCTATTTTTCTTGATAATTCCATAAGATTAATTTTATTTTGCCCTGTCTCTCATAAACACAATACTATAACATCATACAAAAAACTATAACCATAACTACATTGTTTGCATCTTAATCTATCTCCACCACACCCATGTGATGATCTGAACAAGACCGAAACCTTCTATGACGATTCCACAAGTCTCGTAATTTCATCCTGCATGAAGTTTTTTTTTATCAAATCAGAAGTGTCGAAGTTGTCGCCATCACCATTGCTCATCTTTGCTACAAGCAAACAAGTGAAAAGTTTGGTTTTCTTCAACAAGATTGAGTCAAGCTCTGTCTCTTTACCTCAACTTGCAAGTAGTTGTATAGAGAGAGAGAGTTAAAAAAAATGACATTGAGGGTGGAGACGTGGGGTGCATTGGAATGGGGTGAGAATTTAAATAAAAGTGGGTTTGTGGGGGATTAAATAAGAGAGAGAGGATTAGGAGATTAAAAACAAAATAAGGGAAAGGGTTCGATTCGGTTCGATTGTTTCGAATGTGTGAAAAACAAAAACCAAAACCGAACCAAACCAACTTGGTTCGGTTCGGTTTTCTAATGTTCGGTTTCGGTTTTTCTCGGTTCAAGCTTTTACAATTATATTTCGGTTTGGTTCGGTCGGTTTTCAGTAACCAATTAACACCCCTAGTATGAAATTCTAAGATGGGAATGATCTCATTCCATGATGGATGCCAGGGACTTTGATGCCAGACTTGTCCAACTTTGTTGTTTGGTTGTCCAAGTGAATTGGATTCCAATTCCTATTGTGAGTATTTGGTAGTCTAAAACTAATAATGAGAATTTTTTTTTAATGGAAACCCCACAATTCCCCCAACCAATTCTACTTTGTAGAATCCGAGAACCATTTCGAAAGCTCCCCTCCTAGCGATCTCGTTACCAAATTCAAGAAAAACTCCCAACTCAATCGCTCAAGTATTCCTGTCCAAGTTGCTAGTTCTTGCAATAGTTTGATTTGTTTACATTATACTACTTTAGTTTTACTGGCATGAGAGTCCTAGTTGAGGCGGATGATCCCACGGATTTTAAGGTATGCAAAGCTAGTAAATGAATACCATGCACTAATTGGACAGAATGTTTCATTCGCCCTGCTGCAAAACTCAGCCGACTGTGTTCCTCGTAGTCACCCAGATCAGTCGAGCTACAATTCCTTCTATATGGTTCTCTTGAAGTGGGGTTCCTTGACACTACTAACAAACTCTACAGTCAGTACTCCAACCAGGTTATATGTTTATATTTCCGAAGTGGCTAGTTCATTACCAGTACAATGCTGAGGCTAGTTTCCTTGCCCTTGCCTTCTTAGCCTTTAGCAGTGTTAATGTTGGAAGTTCCTCAGTATCCAACACCATGTTTACTAGTACAGGTATTGATGATGCCATCTTAGCATAGTTCTTCAAGACCGATGTTGTTGCTATTCAAAATATCAAAGCTGGATTGGTTCCTAAGGCATAAAGTTGTATTTGTAATTTATACTACATCGAATTGTATCATAATGAGTGTTATGAACATGTAATATCATCCAATTTGATATGCAAAAGTTGATTATTTTCCCCTGTTGTTTCTATTTGATTGTTCTAACTATATCAGACCAATAACACCTTTACACTTGAACTGAAAACTGACATTTTTTAGGTTGTTTAGGTGTTTACCAGTAAAGAAAATGGAGAAAGGCAATGTCCTCGATGTGAGAAGCAAAATAGTGGAATTTTTGCATCTCTTGTAAAATTTTCTGCTACACATGGCAAGTGATTTTCGTTAGCTTTCTTTCCTTCAGCATTACATGGTTGATCACATGTTTTCATGCAAACATATCGCCAATGATTGATGATGCTAACAATTACAGTGGTGATATATGACGGCATCAAATTTACTTTCCTAATTATTGCTACATTTTAGTTCTTATTACATGACAACCTGGAAGCATCAGTCAATTGGACATGAACAAACATAACAAATGATGATAAGAAGGGCTTCAAAATTAAGGTTTAGGTGCTAGACCAGCCTTGATCTTCCAAATAATGACCTCAACTGGTTGTGAAACTTGGAAAACAGTAACAAAGAGGATGCTACGCAAAGATAAAGGTCCCGCATTTGCACAACCAGAGGCAGAGGTTGGTCCTTGGCTTTGGTGTTGCATATATGATTTTTGGGGAAGATGAACATGTCTCGTCTCTTACTTCGAGTCTATCTTCCACATCAAAAGGAGCTCAACAGAGCGTGTGAGGCAGACTGATGCATTGAAGTACAGCCATTGATATATTTGATAGCTAGAAATTGATACAAGCTAGTCTTTTCTCATCTCAAAGGTTGTTGGGCCATGAGCATCAAATATTGCACATGTTCCAGTAAAGAATGTCGCTGACAACCAAGAATTGTGATTTCTTTTTCGAGTTGATTTCAGTTCCCGATTTTAAGAAATATTTCGTTATGTGTAGAAAAAACGTAAAGATTTCAGTTGTAAATTTCAATTTAACAATATAAGTTATGCATTTTAAACTATTAAATACTACATAAAAAGTCTCACACGACTTGTAGTGTCACAAAGACTAAATATTACATAAGAATCACTCACTAACAAACTATTGATACAAAAATAACATTATAACATGTTAAAATATACGAAGATTAAAATATTTATTTCTTTTTTCTGAAAAATTTCAACACATTTCGAATTTCGAAAGAAATTTCGGTAACTTCAAAATAAGAAATATTTCGTGAAATTTCGACATATTTCGAGAAATCACATTCCTTGCTGACAACACTACAGTTTGATGGGATGATGGAGACTGAGATGATATTTTGGATTACTTGCACCATGAACTATCTCGAACATGGCAAAAGTAACAAGTAGAATGAACATGTTTGAGTTGGTAGAATTCCATCAGATATGAAGAAATTCTGTCTGCGAATTATTTCTGCAATGTGTTGACAATTACCTACTACCATTGGCCATACTGAGGATGGTCATAGAAGTTGAAATGGCAATCCGCTGAGGTTAAAGTTCACTAAGCTCATCTTTTGTTTATATCTCTAGGGTCTGTGAACAAGAAAGCATATTTAGAGAAAAATATAATTCAAATGCAATGAAATAAGTTAAATGGTTCCAAACTTGAGAATCTCGACATGAAAACTAATGCGAAAACTAACAGCTACCTTGGTAACAACCCAATTCTTACTCATGACCCCATAAACTAACTCCATTTGAGCTCTGTGTCATTTACAAACAAATTTTTTTAAGACATTTGATCTCGTATAATATTGTGAATTATCCTTTTCTACTGGAAATCAAGCTAAAATCATCTTGTTTTAAGACAAATTGATCCAATCATATCAAATAAGCAAGCTCGGTGTAGAAATACACTTCAATGTTAGGTTTTCCATACAAGCCATTAGTGAGGGTGATATATCAATCAATACCATCGCAGGGACCACTTAATCCTCCCACTTTTATGTATTTTAATCACATAATACTGTCATTTCATTCATTCATAAAATAAGCAAGCTCAGCACACAACTAGACATCAAATTATACAATCTACGGATCATGAGTACTTATCATTTTGTTCATGAGCTCTGACAATCACCACTGAAACCCAGTATCTCTGCAATCTAGCTAATTCAAAAAGGATGTCTACTACTCTAATATAATCAATGAAACTGCTCAGGAATCTGAACCACCAGATCTAATGCATATCTGTGAAACGGATTGTCAGTTATATGTAAAGTGTGAAAACAACCCATTCAAGGGGAACATCATACATGATATTCGCCGATGTTATCGACCTATGTCGGGATAAAATATGTCGCTGTCTATCAACATCAATATTCGTAGTGTACGTGAAACCTAACCAAATCAACACCAATCAATAGAAATCAACATACCCATCACCTAACACCCCAAAATTTCTTCATACCCATCTCCGAAAACACCATAAATCGAGTGCGAGTGAGAGAGGAGATCGCAGAGAGGAGGAGATCTTTGACAGAGATGAGTTCGCCAGGGGATGTGAGGCGGAGAGGTGGGGAGAGACAAGGGAGGAGAGAACGATCGAGACTTTTGTGTCCAATGAATTGTTTTCTCAGGGGATGCGAGGCGTCGGATTTCCATCAATGATGGGAATATGTGGCATGTGCAGGCATCTGATGCCCAGGAATAAAACCCCAAAAAAACACCTAAAATCTTATTCCAACTGAGAATAGGATTCATATTCCCATGGAATGGGTGCAACCAAACACACCCTTAATGTTGAGTTGGATCTTATGTGGCAAATATCCATATAGTTAATCAAGTTTGCAACTCAGGGAATGCAGTTAAAGAAAAATGAAACACATAAGTACAAACTTTACGTTGAGTGAGAATAACACGGGATCTTCTCTGATTAAACCCTTCAGTCCTTGGTGAACAATGGTGCAATTGATGCTTGGGAAATAATCAGGTCAAAGCTAAAGTATGAGCTCTATAATCCTAATAACTCCAAATCAAATCTCATTGATGATTAAACAAACTAGATTTAGTGTATTAGGTTTGATGATTTTTAGTGCCTTATAAGTTTAATGATAAGGTTGAGTCGGTAAAATTATAAACTATGGGTTGTTAAAGTAGAAGGCGAAAAAAGATAAGAGAAACTATAAGGTAAAGGAGACTAAATGAAATAAATGGTGGAAGAAGATGGAAATGTGACCATTATGTTTGTTGTAAAAGAAATAAAAGATGGATCATTTTCAAGAAAAGATTTGAGTGTTACCAAGAATTCTACCTACGAGATTTGTAAATGGCTATTAGTTTAGTAGAGAGTGAATTGAAAGGGGAAGCAAAGAGATGGGGAGAATAGAAGCAGAAAAATAGGCAATAGAGTGGAAAGAGGGAAGAAGGATGAGAGGAAGTGACTAGAACCGCCAGGGTGGTGGTGGTAGCATGGGAAAGAAGGGTTTCATTTTGTTTTCTAATTGGTTTGTTTCATGCAGTTGGATGTTTTCGACATTCAAAGAAGTTTGGTAGATCATATCTTGTTCGAAGGATCATATATGCTGTTGAATGACCTCAGGCTATGCTAGTTCCACATCGGATCCATGAAAAACCCAACTCAACGCCACATAATCCTAGACCTCGCAAAAGGTTCAAATATAACATATCCCAATTGGCATACAACGAATCAAACAATAGCCCACAAAAGAAGGACGACAGACTAATAGAATCTCCACAATCACTCTCTCAATTATTGGAAGCTTATTTTACAAAATATTTGTTGTTCTACTGTTTTGAACTACTCAACATAAACCAACAAGCAAAAGCTTCCATAGTATATTTCCTTTTAAGAAAAGATGATTCAGAAATCCCTAAAAATAACATTTCTATGACTCTTGCATCACCAAACATAAACCAAAATGTCTAATCAAATGCCTCCAAACCATACTAACCCACTCACAATACAGAAAAAGAAAGATGCTTCACAATCTTTCTGCAAGTTAGCTACATAAACTACAGGGGGGATTGGGGAACCTCTATAGTGCTTCGAAAGAAAGTTGATACAAGTGCATTTAGGCTGGTATTATTAAAACAATGATTAATAGGCTATTAGTCACTGGTTAATCGCTTCTTGGCAGTAGACGTTCCGATTTCTAAATAAATCATTTGAACTATCTCAAGCCGAGCAACCAATCATTTTCGGTAGAGCTCTCCCTCGCCTCACAAAGGCTCGGACACCTCAGCCTTGGAAAAGGTTTTCTTAAACATTCAATATTTCCCTGATGATTTTAAGGACAGATCAAGTCCCTTTTCTAATCCCTCTAGAACTTTTAAAATGCACGTCAGGCACCCCATTGATTGCAACTTCAAAACAGTTCATATATAGCATTGTCTTCACCCATTTTCTACACTCGTCTCCAAAACCTATTGAGCCTAATAGTGAATTAGTAAACAACCATTAAACGGTGTCAAAACACTTTTAGAAAGTCCAGTATATACATGATCTTGGTAACTTTTGACGAATTCTTAAGCCGATAATTTTGTTATCTAGCAAGTATCAACTCACCATCAATGTCCTCTTCTCACACTGTAGTTGATCTATAAGGACCATTTTAAAACCAAATCGCCGGAACCTTTGAGGTGACGTTGTAAACTGAGGATATTAAGTTGACATGAGATGACTTTGTAAACAGAATACAGTAAGCTGATTGGACGAAACTCCTTCACCTTGACAACCCCTTTCTCCTGAGGAACACAATTAGAGTGATCAAGGTCATGTTCAATCGCCATTCTAAAAAGATCCCTACGAATTAAATCTTTCGCTATACTCATAACGTTTCCCTTTACTACTCCCCAACACTTATGTACACAAATTACGGCAAGAAACCATCAAACCTGGGCCAACATCAATTGACAAATCACCCAATGCCCCTGTAATATGCACCTCTGTAATCTCTGCTTGTAGGCTATTTCTCTGCTCCACCAAGAGAGTTTTGAAAATTGAAATACCGAAAGTATAAATCGGTCTCCAATGTTTTTTTCAGCATATAAATCCCCAAAGAAATGAAGGGCATGGCTAGGGATTCACTGTTATCTTCCACTGCTGCTACGTTGATTTAGAGATTCAAAGGAGTTGGAAGTCCTACAATTCACCAGTTTATGGAATAGCTTCGTGCATAAATCAGCATGGAGACCCCATTTTATGCCAGTTTTCCTTTTCCTACAAATAAGCTCTTTTGATCTCCCTCAATCTTCCCATTTGGTGTAGTCAAGTCCCTCTCTTGTCGGGTTGTTCATGGTTCAGTTTGGTTTAATTTCAATCTGAAATCGCAAACCGACCAAACCAAACTGAATGTGTAATGAAATATAACCGAAAAATCTATTCTAAAGCAACTTAATCCGAACCAAACCAACAAAACTATGTATTTTATATAATGAATTATTTACTAATTTTTTACATTATATAACACTTTGAAAAATAAACATGTGTATCAGTTTGCTCCGTTTTTTTCAACCTAAAACTGAAAACCGAACCAATCACTTTGCTTTGAAAACTTACAAACCAAAACGAAACTGAAACCGAAACAAAACCAAAACAAATTAGTCAGTTCGAGTCAATTAAAATGAAACTCTGCAGCTCCATTGTACATTTGTTGATTAGCGTCTACAGCCCAAAATCCACGATGTTATTAGTGTTGCTTAAGAGGTTAAGCTTTCCCAATCTAAAACCATTATTTTCTTGAGTGATCAACTGACAACACCCCTCCTTGATGGCATTTGTAAAGTCCTTGTGCTCAAACCACATACTTTCAAATTTGAAAGGCCTTCTACCCTCAACTTTGGAAATTGCTTTTGGATAAAATCATGATGAGAACCAAAATATTTCAGCAGGACCTCATTACATTCCTGAAAATGTTCTATCCATCCGTAAGATGCAAGAAATTTTTTTTAGATGCAAGAAATTTTTTTTAGATGCAAGAAACTTTTCAAGCATGGAAATCTCAGGAGACCTCTTATTCAACCATGTGAGTCTACCCACCTTAAGAACCAAACCATATTCATTGTTTTAGTCCATGAAAGCAGAGATTCTCAGCCTTCTAAAGCCACTGCCCTCCTAAGATTGAATTTGTTGTTTGTGCATGCATGCTTAATAGATTCCTCTTCCAAAATAACCTCAAGAAGTGCCATCCTATCTATCAATGCCGTCTCCTTTCTTTAGCCAACATGGTCATTTCTCTTTAAACCTACAAATTTCGGCCTCCATTGGCGAGATCGAGATCAAGGAGTGAGAACTCATGGACCATAAGGTAACTGAATTTTCTTTCAATAGCGATCAACTCCTCTATCCTCCTAATGCCAAAATGCTTTGGTATCTAGCAATGAAGCACAAACTCTTAGGAAAACCTAAGGTATCCGTGTCCGACACCGAGCCCAACACTCCTCCGACACACATTGAATACATGGTCAACGTGTTGGCAAGTGTCATACACATGGTCAGTGTAGTCAACGTGTCGAACACGCCTCTGACATACCCAAAACTTTGTTAGAACACAGTCAAGACTCAACAACCAACTTTACTTTATTTTTTACTTTTAGGTGGACGCATATAACCACCTGATTTGAAGGTTGTTATTCCATCTAAAGTTACAAACTGCAATGCACGATAAGAGGGCAATGAAGCATAGACCTCTATACTTTTTCTTATCTTCTTTGCTTCTTATCTCCTCTACTTCTTCTCTACTTTACTTTGTTTTTTTTCTTGTGAAGTGTCATCTTCTTCTCCACTTTTTTTTATATCTTCTCTATATTTTTTCTTTTTTATGTTCTATTTTTTTCTTTTCCAGAGCAATTTGTGCTTCATTTTCATCTAATACTTCTTGTTCTTTTTTACTTAAATTCCTTCTTTATTAGATTATTGTTCTTTTCCAGCGCAACCATGTGAGTCATATATATATGATGTGTCGTCGTGTCCCCGAGTCCTAGATTTGAAAAATTACGGAGTCCGCGTGTCGGTGTCCGTGTCCGTGTCCGACACAATGCACATGCCCGTATCTGTGCATCCTTGGCATCTAGTCATTTTTTGCTATGTGGCCCGAAAGAGGGTCATTAAAATAATAAAAAGAACAAACCAAACTAAGCCAAAATTATATGTTTGGTTTTAGGCATAATATCAGTTCCACCCGATTCTAAAAAAATGTCAACTGATAATGAGGTTTCAGAATTTGATTCTGCAACATTTCAAATTGATAAAAAGACGAACCAGAGTGTACATTTGATACTATTAAATATATAATAAATACATGCTCTATTAAATTTACTAAATAGTTAAATGTCATGTAAGAGTTACATGTAGAAAATAAATATATATAATTAAAATTAACATATCTTGGAGACATGTCTTTCCACAATTACTAAACCCCCTCCCACCCCACAATTTTTTTTTTAATAAATAAACTAAAGTGGATATCTTTCTAGATGCAAATAATGAGCCTTGGCTTCTCTCTCCTTCTCGCACTATCTCACCATCCCTACCTCTATTTAATCCCTCGTCCCTCAAAGTCCGCCGCAAATGCACCTACACAATCTATGCCTCAAAATACTTATCATATCAAGGATGGGCACAACAAACTCATCCCAACTTTTGAGACATGGATGGACAAATCCATTACTCACCGGAGCTTTGCACACTTTTGTCCATCAGGATTGATCAGAAACAGGTTCAATATTTGCGACAAAGAACTTTTGCACATTTTCTCAAATTTGTTCGCTTATATAAGATTGCCATTGCTAGAGCTTAGGAGCTATGTTGTCGGGGGCGTGGAGCACAACGAGGCACTTATGAGGTTTCCTAGTGGTTTGGACAACAAAAATCATGTTGGAGAAGAAATCGCACTTTTTCATAGTAGTCGTGGTTTTTACATTTTCTTAGGTTTTTTTTAAGTTCTTAATTCGTTCTAATGCTTCCTTCAATACAAACATCAACAAAAGATAATAAACAATTCGACAAACATATAAATACAACAAATAATGCATGCTACAGCCCCTAAGTAAGTACATAATGTCTCGAATCTCAATCCCACCATATCCAAAATAGTTATTCTATTAGCAAATGTTTCTCATATGCCATAAAACTTATAACACAAACCAAATATATTCATAACAAGAAGTCAGGTAACTAAAACTAAGACTTAACAAGGCCACAGGTCATAACTCCATCCCTCGTAAAAGTCAAGTATCCTCAATATTCCCAAATAAATATTATTTCATTATTTTCATCTCCATCATTTGTGCAACCGTAGTAGGGATTGGGCTCAAAAGAAAAAGGAGAAATTGCAATGGGACGATGGAAGGCCAAGAATCCGAGGCAATGTGTAGTAGATGTACAAAGCTTTTTATTTTATTGGACCAGAACTCGTATTATCTTTTTGGAAATCCATCTAATGACTTCATAATCAATTGGGAGCACTCCTTCAATGATAAGGACATATTTTTCTTTGTGATAAGTGTTTTGTTTGTTTCCCAATCAAATGGGAAAGTTGTTCGAACTGAAATATGTCATTTCTTTACATTTGGTGCTTGCAGAAATTAGATAATTTGTATAGTTCATAGAATTATGCCATCATTGTACTTCTTGATTGCACCACAATCTTGAAATCTAAACGCATTGATGTATTTCAAAACATACTCACATAAAGATTGCTGAATTTACACATAATTGCCAGAGAGAAGCCACAAGTGGGCAAGTTGTCCAAGTTTGTTGAAAAGGTAAACTGACTTACTACCTGTACAAGTATTTGAAACATAGAATCTAGTATTAAACTTCCAGTTGATTCAAGCAAAATTGTGTCAAATGACAATAAATAAATAAAAACACAAATGAAGTCTATTTGAAACAGTCAGAGTATTACAGAATTTAAATAGGCACAGCTCTTTTAAATGCCAAAGCACAGTTTGAGAATGTCGCGGAATCCACCAACAATCTGCTCTTCTCTTTAACTGTGCAGGAATAACCATCATCATAAAGTGGCATGTGGAAGTTTCAACAGATAAATGATATAAAATCCCGGTACAAGAACTATCTCTACTCAATCGGTAAGAGGGTACCAAATATGTTGCATGCAGTAAGAGTAGACTCCCTCCAATGTTAGCCATCTCTCAAGCATCACTTTAAACCATGCTGAATCCAAAGCATGATTAGCATTGTAACCAATTCGAGAATGTGTTTCAGCTAATCATGCTGCATATAGATGAAGCAAAATAGCTCCTTTCTCAACAATTTCCATACTTATTTCCCACCATACCATGAGCTTTACAACATTAGTAACCAAGTCCATCATTGATAACATAACCATTTCACCGAGCACTGAATGCGATTGTGGCCAGTGTAAATCATCCCATTACTAAATGTGATTGAGATAATTATGAATTAGCGAAGAACTGAAGTGAGGTTAGTATTAATCATAAGTACTGGTCTATCCTAAGCATTGTCCGAAGCTTTCTTAATTCTGTCAAACCTCGTGAAGTATAAAGACCAGAAAAAACAGCCCTTTTGGCAGACTTAAGTACGTTTACGCCTTCTTTCAAGCAAGATCTCAGAACTCTAGCTGCCAGAAGGAACCTCCCTTCCTTGCATAGACCATGCAACAATGAACTGTAGGTAAAAGAATCCTTCACTTCCATTTTTGCATACATCTTCATCGCATTGTCTACATGACCTGCCCTACACAGGGCATGAATCAAGCAATTCCTAGCCACCAAGTCTGGTTTCATGCCCCTCCTTCTCATATGTCTCAATCTATCATTTGCCTGATCAATATCACCTGTCCTACATAACCCATCAACTAGTATAGTATGTGTATAGACATCAGTTTCCATGCCAATTTTCTCAATGTCATTAACCAACTGCAACGCACTTCCCACATCGCCTTCTCTGCAGCGCATATAAGCAATAGTATTATAAGACACTATATCAAGCCCAGTTCCATTAATAGACATCTCATCTATACATTTATTTGCCATTTCCATCAAATTCAACTTAACCAAAGCACTAATCACCGTGCAATGTGCAAAGCTATCAAAAGTATACCCCTTAACCTTCATGTGCTCAAAAATTTCGAACCCCTCCTCATACCTCTTGGATCTGAAATAACATTTTAACATGGTAGTATAAGTAATGGCATTCGGAGTAAGACCCGCTTCGCACATCTCATCAAAAAGCTTTCTAGCACGAACCAACTTCCTCGACTTACAAAGCCCATTAATAATTATATTAAAAGTAACAATCTGGGGCGTAAAATGCCCATTTCGTTGCAAATTCCTGAACAACCCCAGAGCATGATTCGTATACCCCGCCTTACAAAGAGCATTAATCAATGTATTATACGTTGTCGAACTAGGCTCCAAACGCGGCTCGAGATTAACCATAAGAAAATCCTCAAACACTTTATACCCTTTATCGAACTGACCCGACTTAAAATAACAATGCATCAAAATGTTGTATGTCCACACATCTGGGGAAACTCCTGACTGACGCATTTCATCAAACAGGTAGAGGGACTGGGGCAGAAGAGAGTACCTGGAAGCAGAGGCCATTAAGGAGTTGTAAGTGACAGCGTCTGGGGTTAGTCCAGCTTCTCTGATACGGTCGAGTACTGAATAGGCTGCGTTGAAGCCGACTGAGCGAGAGTAGCCTGAAATGAGGGTGTTGTAGGTGACGATGTCGGGGAGGTAGCCGAGCTTGATTGCGTCTATGAGAGTTGATTCGGCTTTGTCGAGTTGGTGGGATTTGCACAAGGATGAGATTGCCATGTTGAGTAATCGAACTGAGTATCCACATCCACGATTCATTCTTTAGTAGCAGAGCATCACGAATTGAATTGTTCCAACTATGTACACAAATATGTGAGAAATTTGGACAAACAGGTGGTGTGCTGCGTGACTGTTTGATGAAGCGAGAAAGATTGATTATATAGCACCCAGGATTGTGATTTCGTTTTCCAGTTAATTTCGTGCTCCTAATTTTTTAAAATATTTTGATAAATATGTGAAATATATATAATGCATTTTGAAGGTACACGAAATATGCGAAAAAATGTAAAATAAATAAATTTATTAAACATATTAAATGAATTCTAAATACCAGAAATGAAACAAATATGAAATCAATAATTAGAAAATCGTTTTTTCTTATTGTCGAGGAAACAGGCGAGGGAGGAGGGTCCACCCCCTCGAGATGTGTGCCATTGCACATCTCGAGGGGGATGGAGGGTTGCACCCCCCTCCCTCGCCCGTTTCCTCGCTAATAAGAATGGCTCTTAGAAAATTGAGGGGTTGTCTCAAAAATCAATAAATAATTTTTAAAAATGATAATTAGAAAAAACTTGAATTTATAAAAAAAAAAAAAAAAAAACTCCGAAATTCGTCTAATAAATGAAATTTGGTCACTAAGTTATATGTTTTTGACGAAAAAACCAAAATTTATGAAAAAAATAACTCAAAAAATTTTCGAAAAAATGTAAATTTATATTTTCCCTTTTTTCTTTTCATAATTCAAAAAACAAAAATTTCGGGTGAGATTTCTGGAAAACTCATTCCATGTATAGCACACATAAGTTTTCGGCTATCCCATTGAATATTTCACTTTTCGAGTTAATTTCGGTCTCTAAAAATATTTCAAGAAATATTTAATTTCGAGGATATATGAACATACATAACACATTAAATGAAGCCGAAATATCAAGTAGCTCTTAAATTCATCACATAATTAACAATGTTGTAAAAAAAAAATAACAAAGTTCATACACAACTATAAATCTAATGTTAATAATCGCTTAAATTCTTACAAATACTATATCAAAAGTCTCAAAATAATCATTTTGTCGTACAAACTATCTATTATACAAGATAAAATCTAATGCACTCTATTACATAATAAAATTTCAATGAGTCCCTCGTTGGTTCAAACATAATAAGATTGAGAGTTGTTTGATATGACAATATTGATCTCATGACATATTAAACCACTAACAGTTTATAAACGTGTTAATATGGGTGAAGTATCATTCATGATCAACTTCTATCAAATGGCTCATAATGGGATATTGCAGATAAGTAGCTAACTCAAACTCAAACTCAAAGTAGGTGTACTTTGCCCATGATAAGCCATCATCCCACCCATTAACTGTGACTATCCTCAATGGACGATGAATCATAACATCTTTGTTGTTGGAAATGGATCATCCTCTCCAATTGACTCTCTATTTTCAGAAAATGAACCATATCCAGCCGATTCAGAAAAACTCATACCGTCGAAAGTGGATGAAAGATAATTAACTCCAATGTCAACAAAATCATGTAAATATGTTTGGTCAATCTCATTCTCATTGACCATTGGCAGATATGCATGGTTTTTCGCCCTCCAAACGTGAACGATGTGGTCTACATATTGAGCATCAAAATTGTTTCTATATAATAATGCCTCACATGCGAATGCCAACGGTTCCATTGCATCACCCGTGTTTGTGATTGCTTCACCACCACCATTATTTCCATAATGACCGACATCACCATCACTCACATCACTACCATTCTCATTATCATCACTACCACCACCACTCTCATTATCATCATTCCCACCATCATCACTGACTTGGCCATCCTCACATATGGAACGTCTTCATCATCTCAAATAGGCAATACAAGTTAACTGCCAATATTTGCATTTGCAATCTCTCAATTTCCCTTACTATTGAATAATGCAAGGATCTGGCTCACCCTGTAGTATATTTTAGTGGTTCACCAAGCTCTTTTACCTATGAGTAAAATATAAAAATGGAAGAAATGGAATATAGATTTTAGATTTTCTTTATAGAACACTAGAAAATAAACTAATCAAGTCTAACAAAAAAAAAAGTTAAGCCACCCTAAATAAGTAATCATTTCACATCAATCAGATAAAAATAAATTGGACAAAAGAAATATCATCCACTAACACTAAGATAAACTTAGCAGAACATGAAAAAAATATTTGAAGAAACAAAGAATTTTAAACCACCACATAAGGGACCAAGGCATGTGATTCTCATGTTCATGGGACTTTCATTCTCACTATTGATCACAAAATCAAATGGTGAATGTGGAGTGATACCTCAAATTAGCACAAAATATGGAGGTCCCCTCATGGCTTCCCATGGCATGGGATTCCATGCAACCAAACACACCCTAAATTCCAACAAAACTATTATCGTATCCCAAATAAATTGATTAACATGAATTAAAAGGCCAATCTCCATTTTCTAAACTAAACCAATAATGATTCAATCCACATGGTACAATATTATCCGCTTTGGGCCCAATGCACATAAAACACGTTGTATCATAGAGATCCAAACTCGCACATATATAACACATCATCTTTTCTCATCCAAGCCATGTGGGACTATAACATCCCTTGGTAGCATGTTAGCCTCTGAGTTGGCCCACGCAAGGTAACCTTCCAGCCTCAGACCCCGCCCACATAAGGGCATTACAATCCACTCCCTTAGAGCCCAACGTCCTCGTTGGCACACTTATGGTTGAACTCGGCTCTGATACCCTTTTATAACACCAAGGTAATTTGCCAGCCTCTGAAGCCATGTGTGGGCAGGCTCAAAGGCTAGCAGACTATCTTAGTGTTATAATGCCATATCGCCTGGGTGAGGAAGGGGATGTGCTATTTGTAAATTACATAAAAACCCTTTACATCTAACTTTTGTAATTTCCATTTTGCCCTCCACATTCCATACTTTTATAATCAAAATTAGCTTCTTTCAAACATTGACTAATTATACATATGTCTCTAATGTAATTTATTTGAAGCCCTCCAACTATCTAAAAATTAAAAAATGCGCTTATATCTAATTTTTGGATTTCTCATTTGCCCTCCACATTTTACACTTTTACAGTCAAAACTAACCCTCAAACATTAATTAATTATACTTATGCACTTAACATAATTTATTTGAAACTCTTATTTATTTATAAATTATACATAGGTTCTTAAAGTTATATATAATATTTTGTTTAAAATTTTAATAATAATTTTATTGAAATAAAATTTTATAAATATTAAATATCCGCGCACATAGAGCGTCTCGAACCCTAGCTATATAAATAGCACATGTTAATAAGCATCTCAACCATCTCATTCAACTGACTTGAAGTGCGCAGGTACTCCTGAACCGCCACTGAGAAACCAAAACCAAATCAGGAAGTTTATAGATAACGATAAACTAATTTGACATCAACATGAATTCTCTTTGCAGAATACGCTTAGTATTTAATGGCGTGTTTCATCTGCTAAGGCTGAAAGCTTGAAGTGCGTGGAACATAGTACTTTAGTTAGAGATATTTGACATGGTGTTGCTAATGTCTCTAAGACAACCTATCCTTAAATCTCTCAAATTACACCAAGCACATTTTCATGTTGGAATTTAAAATCCCGACCTTATATTTTCTTTCCCCTCACTAAAATATAATAAATAATCTATGTATTGTAATGGCATCTCCTGCCATTTGGTCTTTATGAATATAGCACCTTTTTAGGGGGAAAACATATCTTCATAAAAAAAATTAAAATAAAAAAGTAACAATAATAGTGATACCTACCAGATTTAGAACCCCCTACTCAAATTAAACACAACTTACTAGAAGACAATGACATTCTTTTCCTCGAATACAAATAATTTACTAAATAAAAATAAATGGGAGATAGTATACGGAAATGCTACAACAAAGGAAATCAGGCACTAATTTATTACTACACATCATTAGCACCCTGGAAGGACTTCACTGCTAGATTTCTGCTATTCTTACAATGCAAGGGTACATCCCTCAGTATATTCCTTATATCCTGCACGGGAGAACAGACAGCTTCTTCGCTGATGAATCTGGTGATGAGGAATCAACTCCAGTGGTGATACTGGTAGAAAATTAACTTCCTCTAGTTACAAGAATTAAAGTTCACGCTGATGGGATTCCATTCTTGAATTGGAACCATGACGACATTGATCTACCAGAGCCTGCGTCAGCATATCCGTACAGAACTGGTCATCTGGTTTTACCCATAAAGCCTGTTTGAAATAACAATAACAAGTTTTAAGTTTATAAAGATGAAAGAAATATTGACATCAGCCACATACTTTTGGTCTGATTAACGTTAGCCACACCTCAAACTTTTCTTCAAAATCTACATTGACTAATGGGTTCATCAGTTGAAAATATTTGGAAGTCTAGATTTTACAAATATTTGGAAAGGGTGTGGCCAAAAGTAGTCAAAATTTCCTAAAGACAAATTTATATTCCCCTCAAGGGAAGATTTCAAGAAAAGAGCTGAGAGTTTCTTTTTTCTCTTGGTTAAATTAACAGACCAAATATCAATTTTTTTTTTCTCTTGGTTAAATTAACAGACCAAATATCAAAAAAAAATTTCTCTTGGTTAAATTAACAGGCCAAATGTCAATTTTCTGATTAACTATCAGCACTCAAATTTCTTAAAATATTCATACTGTGGATATAGAAAGAACTGAAAACTATATCTATGGCAAGTTACCTTGTGGTAATATGTGATTGCGGCGTCGAAGTTATCCTGCACAAGAAATAATATATATACATAGATCAGAGTCAGTACATGTGTTGAGTTTCAAAAGATAGATTGTGATGGGGAATACATGAAGAACAAATCATAAACTCTCTTCGAGTCTGTTTCTGATGTAAAAAGAGATGTTTAAATTGTGTTTGCTTTTAGAGGAACTCCCATAGATAATGGTGAGAGAGACAGAGCATTTGGGGTTGAAGGTGACCATATTTTCACGTTTTCAATGCTCAAGTATTCCTTGCACTAACAAGTTGCATCAACACTTTTCAGAAACAACATGAGGTTGCAGGTCATCTTTAACCCCAATTCTCCCTTCTCTCTCTCTCTCTTTCTAAGATCTACCCTCTACTTTTTCACTGTTTTCTGAAGGAAAATATAGCTTGACCACTAGACATCTTATGGGATCACTTCAAAAGAAACCTCACCGGTTATTTCATGGGTTGAGTTCATGTGAGGAAGGAGAATTAGTACATAATGGCTCCTTCTCACCCTTTACAATTGTTGGCCCTTTTATATGACTTCTTTTAGGATGCAAAAAAAAAAAAAAACATAGAATAAATCATGTAGTCCCTGAGACATCGCTTTCGCTGTAAATCCAGAAGGGCTCAATAACATTCCATCTATTTTTATATTGAAGGTCCATTTGAAATATACATAAATCGTTTTAATTTGACTACCTTATGCATTTAACAACATCATCATTTAAAATAAAAATAAAAAACCACCAAATGAGATTAATTGATATAAACTCCAAAGGGGAAGACCTCAGGAATGAGAATTCAATCCTTCGCTTCCTTATATATTCATACATCTCAACTAACTGGGTAAGTTTGTAAGCTCTTGATATGTTTAACTGCAGAACCAAAATCTCCACAGGTCAAACATTTGAATCTATTTTTTAATCCTATAGCACAAAAATCCCCTCCATCAACATAACTATATAGAAGGGACACTAGCTTCAAGCACTTGTGGGGAATACCTGTAAATGGTAAGTGTATGCCAGACCCGCATAAGTGCTCAAACTTCTAGTTGATATGGCCAATGCTTTCTCGTAATATGATACAGCTTCATGATACTTCCTGAAAAGTCACAAATTTAAATTAGAAAGATTTATACAAAGAAACAAACAGATTTGATAAACTCCATATAGTAAGAAGACAACTTTTCAAATGATATAGTAAGAAGAGATAAATGTTTCACAACATAGAGCATCAACAGGAATATTATTAGTCAGTCTTATGATTACAACTACTAGTACAAAGAGTGCATTTGTAATGCATGTCACAGAGGATATTGTTCATTGTAATTCCAGGGTTATTTATTTATTTATTTTTCTAATTTAATGGTGGGGGCCTCTAACCCCTACTTGCCTTGGAACATAAAAGTAATAAAGAGAACAACAACACTAACAATAATAATATTTAGTAACACCATAGTACATATATTATCTGTACTTATAATGCAATAAAATGAAGACTAAGATATGAGTACCTCTATTTAATGCGCTTTTAATTTAGTAAAAATGATCCAACATAATGCTCAATCATATCCGTGTATAATGCAATGACTTGTCAAAGGATTCAAGGAAAAGCCTTGAATATAAATATCCGTCGTGTACTTAAACTCTTGCCAAAATTTTCATCTTGAAGATGAAATATGATCTGTCAATAATATCGTTTTAAACACTTCTCTATAATATAATTGTTTGAATAGTATTAAAGTTGAATCACCCACTGTAATTACTATAAATTTAATGTAAAATATCATGATCCTCGAGTCCTAGTTAAGGGGTAAGGAACCCATGCAACATCCATTCATGATCAGCAAAAATTGGCAATGAAAAACATATTGAACTATTACAAATGTATTATAGTGCAACGAAATTAATGTTGCAAAAGCTTTGCACAATGACTTACTTAAGCTTCCTTAAAGCGTGTGCAAGATTTACTATAGTTGGCTCCCACATTTCACTTAAAGATGATGAAACAAGAGCCAAAGTCTTCTCAAACCACCACACAGCTTTTTTGTACCTATACATTTAACAAGGAAACATATTTGACTAAATAATCTCAATGTAACAAGTCCTGAAGTTGTTGTCAACAATAACATATAGGTTGCAAATAAAACCCTAACATGGTCCTGAAGCAGAAGAAAGGTTGCAAATACTTGATTAATAAACACAATAAAACATGAAAAAAAGATAAATTAGAGTTATCAAATCCAGAAATGAACTGCTATGAACAATAACACAAACAGATACTTCCTTAAATAATCTCAGATGCCTTGGGACAAACCTTAACATGCTTGTGAAGCATAAAAATGTATTCGCAAATAAATCCAAGTTGGATAGGGATCTTTAATGTGGAAGTGCACTGAGAATGGGATAGAGCGGTTCAGGAAAAGACGTGGTTCAAAGTACGTAGTGGTGATCAGATTAGGTTCTGAGAGGATTCGTGGCAAGGGTTCATTCCCCCATTTGATTTGTTTCCAAGGTTGTCCTCTATTTCAGGTTATAAGTATCTTTTGATATAGGATTCCATAGCTCAGTCTTTTGAAGGCTATTCGTGAAACTTGGAGTTTAAAGGGAACCTCGACCTGGACGATTAGGAGTTCAATAGTATTGTTTCTCTATCAATGTTTGGACTTGATTAGGGAAACTCTTCAATCTCGTGCAGCAACAGTATCTGATTCTATGATACTCGCATTCAAAGAGGAAGAAAATCAAGTAAACTCTTAGTTAAGGCACATCATCAAGATCCTTTTCAGTGTTTTTAGGGAACTAGACCCAATATTTGAACTCATTGCCCTTCTTTTATTCTAAAAGTAATTAGGGGTTCATGTAGTCTCAGGCTAGGTTTCTTTGTTTGGACAGTAGTCTTCAATAAAGTTCTGACCCAGGGGAACCTTAGAAAGAGAGATTTATTTTTAATGCAGTTGCATGCAGTCTGTCTTCTTCATTGGGGTTTAGATAAAGGGAAAACATTGTGGCAACTTATCATTTTGCTATTCTGGGGTATATGGTTGGAACATATTTGGAGTTAGAGAATATTCCAGGATTCAGGTCACAGCATGGAGGAGCAGTACTGAAACTTGAGAGCATATCACCTGGTGTAGTCTTTCTGGATGTGGGAGATGATATTTTGAATATTTCATTGTCAATTGAGAAAAATGCTTTGGTTGTAGCGTTTTTTTTTTTTTGGTAATACTATCCTCAGCATATTTTGTATTTTTTTAGCTGCTGCTAATGAATTATTGTATCTCCCAACCGTCCGGCATAAAGGAATAGATTTGGTTCCAGGTTGGACAGCAAAAAGCGGGCGGGGCATCTCGATCATGCCAACCAAAAAAAATCATGGGTATTATCCCTCGAGAGAGATTTTCTACAGCAAAATAATTCATCCATGTCAACATCATTACTAAATGCTGACCATTTATACAGATTAACTTATGTGTTTGTGAATATGCGGAAGCACATCTAGCAATTGCTAGAAAATCATGAGAAATAAGTGATGCAGAGAAAACCAAAATCAATTAATAGGGTTGAGCTTCCTTACTCCTTCATGTGATAAGCAACGACTCCAAGTTCATTGTATACAAGAGGATCAGAAGGACAAATTGTTTTTGCCTGCATGAAAAACTGGAAGACAAAATAAATCAGATTTATTCATTAAATCATTTTGTTAGGTAAGAATGGAGCTTCATTAAGAAAAGCAGTAATATGAGACAACGAGAGATGAAGATCACCACTCTTTACTCAAAAAAAAAAAAAGTTTGGGTTGAGGGACTGAGCCTGATAAGTATCTGCATATACACATCATCATCATCAAAGCTCATTCCCGATACTCCCGGGGTCGGCTACATGTATTTTAGTTCTCCAAGCAATGCGATCTTCCCACATATCCTTGCATAATCCAAGCTCAATGATGTCTTCCTTCGCCGCCTTCATCCAAGTTTTCAATGGTCGTCCCCTCAGTCTACACCCACCACTAACTTGCCAATCTAGACATTTTTTAATTGGCGCAGTGTTTGGTCTCTCCGCACGTGACAAAACCACGTTAAATGCCTTTTTTCTAATTTTGTCCTCTACGGATGCTACACCTAAGTATCTTCTAATTCATTCATTCCTAATTTTATTCTTACGGATTTTACCACACATTCATCTTAACATACTCATCTTTGCTACCGCCATCCTATGCGTACGTTGTCTCATAGTAGCCCAACATTCTGAACCGTAGAGCAAGACTAGTCAAACAATTGTCTTATAGCATTTCCCTTCTAACTTTGCAAACATCCTTACGTCATTTTCCATTTCGTCCAACCAGCTTTAATCTTATGGTCTACATCTGCATATACACATAAATGATAAAAACCTCAAGAGACCCCTTCACTTTTAGGATGCCATTTAGACCAGAAAAAAAAAAAAAAAAAAAAACAATGCTTGCTGCTAAAGCTTTATTTTTTTATTAAGTAGTTAACGCATTGAAAACACCCTATCCACAGGTGCACGAGGAACATCGCTATCAGCAATTAAAGAATGACTCTTCTTTATCTTAGGGTACTTAGGCTCATCTCCAAAGGCTCCACCACCACGCAAGATGGGCAGAATCTGAATCAGATAATCTAGGATCTAAAGGAGCCATAGTAGTAATGGTGGCAGAACAAATGAGACACTAAAAGATCTGTTCTTATGTAGGGCTTCTGACTTGACTCCAACGGTGCACACAACGGCTTTCTCCATTGTCTCAATATCTTTGAAAGTCAATCAGCTTTCATTTTCTGTTGAAAAACACTAATGTAATGGCTCATCTTCTATTCCCAGACTCCTGCAAACTAGCTTGGCTTCACAATGAACTTGCAATATATATTACAAAAGTTCTGTCATTACTCAGGTTGCAAGGGATACGATTTTACAAAAAATCATTCGATCATAATTAGATTGATTAATCAGCAATTAATCGAATTGCTGATTATATTGGTGATTAATCATGTGCATTGCCGATTAATTCTAATACAAAGTTCTTTTTTTTTGGATAAACAATTGCTAACACCAGTTGGAGCTTAGCTTGGTAAGTTTCGGTTTGGGGAATTCATGACCCAAATAGTCCCTGTCAAGCAAAAAGCTAGGGATTAAAAACAAACAAAAAATTGATTTTTTTATTTTTATTTTTGTTTATAAAACTTATTACTAGTTAATCTCATGTTGTCGTGGATCTTTGTTTAATTTTGTCATAATTTGCCTTATGTTGACAATGACATTAGTTTGTAGGTTGATATGTTTGACATTATATGATTATCCACTTAACAGGCATCAATCTCCATTACTTTGTTGCAAATACACATGTTAATCGCGGGAGGTAGAGAAAACAATACTGGGAGATATCAGTGGATCAACTCCGATTGATCCCAAGTAATCTCATATCACTCCCAGACCGGTTAGGGGCCGATGAGAATTTATAATTAAAAAAGCTTTTGTTTCAGTTCCTGGATCCATGTGAATAATTTTTTATCATAAATTTTGGAGAAAAGCAGAATATTAGCCTTCATTTTGCACCGAGAAAAGATGCCTATTCCACTTTCAACATCACAACTCCTTTGGCTCTCCTTCCCTTTTCAATTTTAGCAACCAGATCAACGCATTTAATGCCAGAAAGATTTTCAGGTTTTGATATTCAAAAACAATTTTAGTTTTATCCATGAGGCAATGAGGCTCAGGGTCTAGTATGGCCAGCAATAAACCAAAAATGCAGCAAAGGCTAATTTTGTGCTATAGATAGATTTTATAAGCACAAGATATTAGCTTTGATCCAATAAACATGTTTTTGACCTAAAAAACAACTTTCTTCCATGTTCTGCTTTTTAACTAGATCATCTCCACTCTTTGGATAGACTATGGATGCCTCCCTAGCAACATGAACTCCTCATTCTCTCCACAACATAAATTCCTCATTTTGAAGTGTTGTTGAACAATGCATTGACGAGGAAACACTATTTCATAAAAATAAAGTAGAAATAAACACTTACCAGTAAATCCACAGGAATACACTATCACACCTTCTCATTTTTAATGTGGATGAATTGTTTCGAAATTAAAGTACAAAGAAGCATTTCAAACATACCTATGCATCCGCACAGGAATGCCCTAATCAATCACACAAATTCCCGAATATTTTGAATGTATATGCACTACTTTGAAATCAAAGTATAAAGCAACACTTCAACATACCCATACCAGCGTATCCCTGTAGATGTTATGATCAATTACACCAGAACCATTGCTTTTTAGATACTTTTATTTGCACAACTTTACATAAAAGCGAGCAAAGGGAAGAGAGGGGGAATTCATACTTATGTAATGGCATGTTGAAGCCTAAGCAAAACAAATTCATAAGAGGCAAACAACAAAAAGTTACAAATATATCCATTATTTCTTTCAAAAAGGTTCATCTGTAAAATTTATGTACATGTACATCAAATTCCACCATGGTACAAGTGTATATAATTCCTTTTTCAGTTGCCATATAATCTGCTCTTCTGGAATATAACCAAGACCCAGAAGCTAAGATCATGTTCACGAATAATCACTGGTGAGGTACTAAATTTATAACTCGCGCATGCATTCAATATTATATAATGTTATCAATTTTAAGAAGCAAGTAATTTTACCTGTTCTGCAAGTTTAAAGCTATGTGTCCGCATGTATTCCATTCCAATATAAAGTGTTGGTAAATGACACCTGGAATATGAAAAGACTTGACTTTACCATACCATGAGAAATATTAGGTGCCCGCTGTAATAACAAATGTATGTAAGAGATCAATGCTGAACATTGTCGCCATAAGGATATTGTTGTGAGATATTGGCTTCATGTTTTTATTTGAAAGCACAAAAACACATAATAGAAGAATGTGATGGGGCGACCCAAACCTCTGCACAACGGGGCCATACCCCAACACGAATATGTAATAATAATAATTAAAAAAAAAAAAAGAGTTTTGGAGTCCAAACTGTCACGACGTGATACCTAGAATATTTATTTTAAATATGCTTTTAGCTATAACTCAATCTCCAAGATCCCTAGGACATGTAAAAAAAAAATGAAATGACATTTCCCAATTCACCTCCTTCTCTCCCAAAAACATGGCATGCCATAACTATCAGTTTAGTTAACATCAACATTCACAGCATGTTCTACCAAGTACTAACGACATAGTCATGAAAATTTCAAACTGACAAATTTCTCAAGCAATATCATTCCTTCTAGTTCCCAGCATAAATGGGATTATTATCATGCTAGAGAACTTAGGGCTCAGTTTTCAATCAAAGAAGTGCATCATTTTCATTCAGCTTTTATAGAATTTAAATGTGAAATAAAATCTGAAATTGATCCAACAGCAACATCCTCCCAGGTAGAGTGACAATTAAAAATATAAAATATAATAACCATAAGACGTCTTTATAGTTGTGAATATTATGTGAAAGTGACCTTAAAACTATCATGATACAGCATACAGAACATATTCTATTATTTTTCCCTTCTAGAAAAGTTTTCAATTTTTTTATAGAACTTAAGCATGAATGAGGACGCCCAATCTAAAAGTGGGCCATAAAGCAACACAATCAATATGAAATGAGTAACTAAAAAGAACGATCACAATAAGAACTAAAATTATTTTTTCACATTTTTTCCAAGTAACCAGAGCACTGATGAGATATCATCTGTTATTTTTTCTTATACTCAAAACATAAAGAAAGAAATATTTGATTCACTGTGATAGACAGAGAAAAAATAAATTCAAAATAAATTACCCAGGAAACAAACGGGCTGCAGTGCGGAAAGAAGACATAGCTTGATCACCCTCTTCTTTAGCAGCAAAAGCATTTCCATGGCCTATCCAAGCAGGGGCAAATTTTCTGTCGAGGCTAGTGGCCTTGCTAATAAGGTAAATAGACAGGCCAATAAGTAATTTATTCAACTCATTTATTGCAATAAGCTATCAGCTATAGGAGAATTCAGTTACAAAGGATGATCTAAAAAAACCAATGGCTTTGTGGCTGGCATTAAGAATAAATGTAATATACAATCAAAAGAAACAAGTACAGCTTCTTCTAACTTATAACCCAGAGAAAGCATGGACAAGGAAGTATTCATAGAAGTATACCCAATCATGTCAACCAATGGGAAATTTTTTCGGGTTGGCCTGGTTTACATGCTATTTTAGCCAAAATGCAAAAGTCTAAACTTTTCATAATAAATTGTCAAATTTCTCCGATGCACGGACTCTTCGGAAAACCCCCGTTTCGAGAGTCGGATACGTGTCGGACACGGACTCGCGTCCGACACGTATCCGACGCGCGGTCAACGGTCAAGACACGTTGACTGAGACCGACACGGCTCCGACACGACCCCGACTCGGCCAGTGTTTTTTTTTTCTGTTTTTCTTGGGGTTTTTTTGTCTTTTTTCCTGTTTTTCTTTGCTGATTTTTTAAAGTAGTTTTTGAAGAGACACCAAGTTCTACTGCACTCAATTGCAATCGCCAATTCTTCGATTCCTTCAGTCGGAGAGAGGGGTTGCTTTAATTAGAGCACATCTTCACGTAGTACTCAATCTGAGGGTTATTGACTTCTTGATTGACATTTTTATTTGATGGTACATCAGGCATCATCAAGGTCGTTTATTCCCTCACTCTAAATTAGATACAATACATAAAAACAAATGGTATTTTGCTATATAATTTCTCAGTAATTTGATTTATCTGTTTCTGATGATTAATTTGCTCTTAGATACACAATTACACACACTATTTTGAAACAATTTGTAAATAAGATACACTCCCCAGTAAATTTTGACTATCCGAGCATCTCTGTAAATTTTTCTATCTCTCTTGTTAAGCTCTCATCTTCTACCTTCAAAAGTAAAAATTTTAAATAATTTTAAGCTTTAGGTTTTTTATGTTCATTAGTTATAAAAAAATAAAAATTAATAAAAAGTAAAGTTTGGCTGTTTCGCCGTATCACCGAGTCCTAATTTTTTGAAAATTGTCGAGTCGCCGTGTCGTATCCGTGCATCCTTGTCAAATTTTAAGGGTGCGCGAGTTTTTTGGTTGCTAATAAAATTTTGGGTTGAGTTGGGTTCGGGTGAGCCCTTCCAAGTTGCACCCCCTCAATTCTAGTAAAAGGAATGACTGAATGTCTTTTTCGTGCAGAACTATTATTAGGACGGCAAATGAATTAGGATGATGACAGGGACATCAAACAAAGTGTTGACAAATAGCATATGTGTTTGGGTTTTGGGGACTGATTGCGATTTGAGGAACTAATTGAGGAAAAGATGAAGGTATGGAAGTGATGTAGCTTCTAATGTGAAGGTGACGTAAATAGTACAGTATTTGACGAACACGAAGATGGTGATTTGGGTTCTGGATATTGGTTTCTGATTTTTCTCTTTCACAAACTGATGACCACAAAGGTGGAGTATTGATTCGAGGGTTTTGACATTTGTGACTCAGTGTTGGGGGTTTGGATTCAACAAAAGAAAAGGGTAATAGATTTGTATTTATTTCATTGAGAATTAATTGAAAGGAGCCGGTGGCTGGAAAGTGGAGGATTGTGTGCTATAAAGATGATGAAATGGATCTGGTTTTTGGTATATAAACCAAACAGACATCGCGCAGCGAATAAGGAGATTCGGATATCTCGAGGGAACAAAATTTGCAAAAGAACGGAATTTAGGGCAAAATAGTAGAAAGTGAAGAAGCAATAGAATGATAGAAAATTGGAGAGAAGTCATCCAATTACAATAATTTGAATTGGCTTTAAAACTTGTGTAATTTCAAATAACTGAAGATAACACTTGAATAGACAGCGAAAGCATCATTTTTTCCTACTTCCTAGAATAGACCGATCTAGAATGTCCGCCTATTCATTATAATGTCACCAATTTATAATCCAATTTTAGACTATACATTGATGACTATTAAAGATACCATATTGTATAGTGTCTGACACTACATGCGCTCAGATAGCGGACAAGATAAGACACTTGTACTTATACAGAAAATTACATGAACACTTACTAACAAGTATTCTGTGCAACTATTATCCTTGTTTCTTCAATGACAAATGATACAACGAACTATAGCAAACACTCTTTCAATCTATTTATTCTTTGTGAAACTTTTTAGTTCTCTATTGTATATGTTACTATACAATGTTAGAAGTCATGCACATCTAGCATTTCAATTAAAAGGGTGAGTGGACAGGACAAAGTAATATAGCAATATCCATGCCCAGATAAGGATGATAAACATATATCTAAATAATCTCGTATCATCATATATAGTGTTAGGTCAGTTTAGGTCGAGGGAGATCAATACCTGAAGTAACGCCATGATTGATCATACTTCTTGATACAATAGTAGTAGCAACCAACAGCAAACCATGATAAAGCTCTAAAAATTAGAGTCTATGTCAGCATAAGATTGATGGAATAAATAAATAAACGATGAAATAATGGAATAAACATTAAAAAAAAATGCCAAAAAATAAACCTACTAGATCTATAAATAAATAACGTATGCATTTAAGGGATTACACAATATAACAGAATCCACAACCAAACAACAAAAGTCAACACTCACGTCAATTGGAATATTAATTATTTTCTCTACGAGTCTTTAAAGTTATGAACCACGCCCCAGACAAAAAATTACTTCTCTAACTCAGCACCCCATCCGGCCCCAACTACGTGATTACTTGCACAGGTTCTTTTCAGTATGAGTGCCTTAGGTTTGACCCGTCTGGGTCTGCCTCTTTCTTAAAGGAAATAAAGACTAAATAAATAAATACTACTCAAGTATTTAAGGGGGTAACAAGTATTGTTTCAAGTTACAAGGATAACAATCATTACAACTAACAATCTAAGATAATATAGTTCATCAGAGCAGAGAAAAAAAAATTCCCACTAAACCTAAATTGCAGATATCATCTGATAGCACGGCATTAAACAGAAGCAAGCTTTCAACAGCTCTAAAAGGTTGTACCTATCAAGAGTGAGGACCTATGCGCCAAAAAAAGACAACAATGTAAACTACCTATTTTTTTCCTTTCTTTGAACAAGGAAATAACTACTCCTGCTGATGAAAAGAAGTAACTCTTATCATAAAATGCACCAGCAAGGCAAATCAATCAACAATTTCTCCTAAAATTACATAGAACAGATACTGAATTACAACTTATAAGGAGAAATGGTACCCACTTTTGAGGATAATCCTTTACCAAGTTACATGCCATAAGATAAAGTTCGTTTGATTGCCCGAGCTCTAAAGCAGCTGCCAAATGCACCACCGTGCACTTCAAATGGAAAGGATCTCTTTCAAGTACACTGAAATAAGCAACATTATATGAACGTAAACGCTACCTTAGACCAAACTTAGCCAAAAGTTAAAGCTCTCTCCAGAAACCTTCACAAACTTACACAGAAGTAAGCTCAAAGCTTTTTTCATACTCCCCAGATTGACGATAATATTCAGCCTTGCAGGCCAAGAGATCACTATTGTTCTTCAGGGAGCATTCTATGGATAAACCTGAAGGATTACTATCACGATTTTCTTTTTCCAGCTCTCTAAACTTTGCATCTACAACATTTTCTTTGTCGTACTGGATAAGAAGAAAGAAATACTTGCTAAGTATTTGTAACATCATAAAAAGAAGTACTTAATCATTTAAGCAAAGGAAGAAATGGGCTTAAGATTCTATTAATCTTTTTTTTTTGTATTCTCCGATAAGATAAATACTCAAACTGCTTCAAGTATTACCTTCTTCACCAGACATGAATAGAATGAAGAGAGCCATCCATC
Source organism: Berberis vulgaris (assembly GCA_963556465.1). Classification (NCBI taxonomy): domain Eukaryota; kingdom Viridiplantae; phylum Streptophyta; class Magnoliopsida; order Ranunculales; family Berberidaceae; genus Berberis; species Berberis vulgaris. Next base: position 21,032,302 of record OY747125.1, read on the forward strand.
TTCCGGGGCAAACTGCAACGACGAGAGGAGACTTGATTCTGAAATACAGTATCAATTTATGTTGAGCACTGCATTATATGAGTTTAAGTATAGTTCTGAACAAAAGCTCATAAGAAGATAAATATATCCAAAGGCACTCTCTACTATAAAACAGAAGCGTCTGGGTGTCAGGTAAGTCAAGATAAAAACTAGTTCAGTACTTTATTTATATTCACGTGCAAAAATCACAAGAAAACGTATCTTCAAAAGATCAGTTCTCAGGTTCAAACATTTACCTTCATCACATGTAAGCATATGATTGTCAATCAAACATTCTAAAGCCTGAAAAATGGAGAGTATAACTATGAGAGACAGCATTTTCCAGTCAGACTCAACACTTCTACATAAAATCAGATAGTCTTGCAAATGGAAATTGAGCAGCGATTGGCTATCAGGGCAATATCAATTTTAAGAAGTAACATAGTTTCAAGATTGCTACAAAAGAAAGCTAAGCTCCTCTTTTGTGCAAATTTATCACATTTTGGATCGTATTGACTCTAGACGCACAAAAGGATAAACATGACTAGGTGGATATTTGACTAAGCTAATATATCTACACATACCTCATAACATAAAGGATCCGCCTTGATAGCAGCTTTATACCTTGAAGCATCAGAAAACAAATAAAGTCAATTTTTACCAAAATAAAGTTTAATACGAGCTAGTTGAACCAACTACAAGCTTTAAACCTTGAAGCATCTGAAAGCAGATCATATCAATTTTTTTTACTAAAATAAAGTCAATACGAGATAGCTGAACAAATTATAAGCATATATTGAAATGTTTTCTACAAGCAAAACAAATGTCAAATTATTTCATAAAGAACCAACCTGTGCAGTTAAAACGGCGTTATAACACCGATATAACTCTTAACAGGGGTGAGCTATTACGTTACGGCATTATCACGTTATGGTATCGCAGCTCCGATATAACGGTGCTATATGCCCATTATTGAGGTAACTTTTTTTCTTTCAATAACCCCGTTTTAATGTTTTGTTCTAATACATTAAAAAAAATCACTCATTTCATTCTCGATCGAACGAGAACCCTAGACTCATAGGAAATGACTTGAGCTAGTCGTCACCAATTGACTGAGAATTAGACCTAGCCGTTTGACAAAGAACGAGAGTAGAAGGGAAGAAGACGAAGAGTTGATCACACTCTCTGTCGCGATCCCACTCTCATACGAAGGGAAGATGTTTTTATTAATTTTTTTTTTGTTTTTGAATTTAATGTTATGAACATGATTTACTTTTTTTATTCTATAATACATTAATACTTTGTGGGAGTATTAAAAAATATATTTAAAAAACTATTCCGATATATCCTGTTATAACCTATAACGCTCTTGGACCGTTATCCGTTTTAACTGCATAGGAACCAACAAAATCATCAGAAGAAAATGCTAAGGAAGACTAGTAAATCCTGCTACCGAAAGTAACTTGCACATTGTAGTAAATGTCCGAATAAGCAAACGAATTGTGGTCACTCAGAAGCACCTCAATCACTAACTAGTTGACCATAAACTCCCACTGCCCCACAAACCAACCTTTGTCATCCCCACAAATAGACATGGTATTATTAGATATTGCATAAATGGTGGTATATGTACTACGATATATGAGATGTGCCTTTCAAAAAAAAAAAATGATATATGAGATGACTAATGAATTATGAATGGTATTATGTTATTTGCTCGTAAGTTAAGATTTATGCAAAATTTCAAAGTGTAACAAATATACGGTCTGATGAGTATTTGTGTTTTTTTATATCAAGTATACCAAGATACTAACTTTTTGAATGTCCATCGCCATAATGTTGATTAATTATATTTAAATAAAATTATTATGAGTTTCCCATCACACCATAATCGATATCCTAGTCTTTTCGTAGTACCAGTCTCACAGTATGTCCATTTAATGTATCATGATAAAAACATCTGTATCTGTAATAGAACATTGGAAACTAAACAAAGATAAATGAAGCTCAAAAGCAAAGCTTCAAGAGAGATAAACTATTATTGCTTCAATTCTGCCTCATAAGGCTTACAGTAGATGAATTGATAACAAAACATCACTTGTCCTAAAAGTAACGTAACGAACCTTGATGTGGAACCCTGGCCCGAACTGAATATATAAAACTCTAAGCTAATGGCTCCAAGATTGAAAAACAATAAACAATTGAATAAAATCCTACTGAATGGCCCTAATACTAATCAGTCGAAATTCGTGCTTCGTTGATAACACTTCATTGAGCTAATTAATTAAATGGCGGGTTTTTTTAAACATATAGCCAATATTTAATAACCTTCCTGAACTGCTAAAGAAACTACACATGTTCAGTCAGAAAATCAGAAAGAAAGAGACATAAGATTGCAGTCCGGACCGACGAGGAAAATTAATATTCATTGAATCCACCAAAAAATACTTCATAAGTATTTCAATATTTCCTTCTTCCACAATGGCTTAGTTTTCTTATGGATTCCATCCTGACTACTCGTCCGGTCATCCATTCTTTCTCTGAAATTATAACCTTTAACTAAAACAAACTCTTTGTTTCTTATGGAAAAATATTTCTTAACCATTGCCGTTGATGTCCAAACATGGCTAGCATATTTCATCCGTTCTAGACATGATTGATCATAACTGTGATGCTCCCAAACCAGATAATCATTTATAATTTGCCAGCATCAGTTTCAAAGGAATCAAATGTAAAAGAGGGTTGCTATGAATCAGTAAAAACTAACACACATTGAGTTATATCATTTTAACATGAATGCAAGCTGAAATAATGACAACTCACCACTGACGAGCTTGGACACTGTTCTCCAATGCCTCATATGCCTTGCCTCGTAAAAAGCAAATTGCTGAAGAAATCTGTCAGAAAATGGGTAAGTAAACTATCATTAATGAATATCAGGCCTTTACATACAACGTGATTACAAATAAAATAGACAAGACCTTAATCAAGAACTCTGATGGAAACAATGGAAGCAAAATTTTAAAAAAAAAAAAAAAAAAACCTCGAAATTTTGGTTAAAAAGGACCTATATTTACAAGATTTTAACTCCATCGAGATTCTAACTTAAAATAACTAAAATTCTGGTTAAAAAGGACCTATATTTACAAGATTTTAAGACTCCGAAATGGACAGAAATACTATAGAAACTTCCTAACATATATCCACTAACCCCCCCCCCCCCCCCCCCCCCAAACTATGGAAAAACACTGAAAATACTCTTTGGAAACCTCCCAAAACTATGTAACAACAAAAGTTCATTTTCGAAAGGGAAAAAAAAAAAGATCGTGTCAGGCACATGTTGGACACTCGTAGATACTCCTATCGGATACAAGCAGATGCAACACATCAACTTTTTCACATATCTCAAAAGTTTCAATTCTTTACAAATGTTACCATATATTATGGCAAGTTAATACGTGTGTAACAATACCGGCCTACTACCTGAAGAATATGTTTAATAAGTTAATAACATAAACTTATTACTAGAACTTTAAATAATACTATAATATGTGTCCCATGTATTTTTTTCCTAAGGTCTCCAACACCTCGTATCCATGTCCATGTCCTTCTTACATAATCCAAAAACAACCCAATAACCTTACAAAAAATTCACAAAATAAAAAAATAAAAAAGAAAAAGAAAAAGGAAAGAAAATACTACAACCTTAGATGAAATAAAACTCCCATTACTCATCATTGATGAAATCCGGTTATCAAAACAAGTTTATATAAAAATAGGTATATGCAATAAAGAGAAGGAAATAATTAATAATATAAAAAACTAACATTTATTTCGCGATCTTCCCCATCCTTGTCCAAGTACATGGCGTTATCTTTTAGATCAAGAACATTTCCATGCTCATCAACTTTTGGATCGCCAAGCATTTGCAGACATTGATCCCACTCTTTCAACTCTTCCTGATGAAAGAAAAATGTATATTGTTTATAACAAGATAAACAATTTGCATGATTATTTAGATCCATAAAGTGCATTTGTAATAATGGAAAAATAGAAAATGGAAATACATAATTACTAATACCACATACAACCTCGGAAGTTTCAAATGAAAACTTGAAGCTCGTAACATACATTTCATCGAGAGTTTAATATAAAACTCAAACTTCATAAATTTGGCACGTTCAATACTACATTAATTTTTAGTACTAAATAAATAATGTTTCTGCTCTAGAGCAAATGCTCGAGACTATAGCAATTCCTTAAATGTATTGATACTAAAGAAAGGAGAGTTTCCTTTTGTGCAAGACATAATTCAGTGTGATAGTTAACACAAAATAACCCCATGACAGTAAAAAAATCAGAAACACAATATATGCACATGTGCAAGTACAAAAATAGATAAAGAAGATTCTTCTTCGTATATGATATCAACGTAAGCCATTTACAAAATGGACATTTCTTTTTCTATTTCCAATATTAAAAGTTTATAACTACTGTTTTCAAGGTATAATAAGCTTACTTTTGAAAGCTGCGTCAAAAGAAAGACTTACTTGAAACATCCTAACAGTCTACATTAAGGCATGTATATAATAAGGCTTATGACGAGGACACTGAGTTGTTCAGGTCGGGTAGATCTTTATGCCTAGTGAGTAACTCAAGATGGACTCTGAAAATTTTTGGTTTCTAACTATTTAAGTCGGTACTCATAATTACATATGAGATGATTTACATTTACAAGAAAGCCAACAAAACACTATAAATATAGATTAAATTCGTTTCTCATGCCATATATGGATGGAAAAAGAACCCAGACTTGGTTCTCTATATCATCTACTTAATTATCTAGAAAATACGAAAATCTTAATTGAAGGAACACAACAAATGACTGTGGGTTATTAAAAGAATTTCACTAATGGAGCCACGGCAGGTCCCTAGTTGTAATTATGCATAAGCCCCAATCATAAATGGTGCCTCGAGATGTGCAATGACACGCCCCAGTGGATGTAATTCAGAAAGCTCCCCAGCTAAGAGAAAATTAGATTGATAAAATGACCATAATTTATCAACAAAGTATAAATAGGTTTAATTACATAGAAACAAAAGAAAAAGAAAAATCATTTGATTGATTTCATCAAACACTTGACTGACAGAACAGCATCAACATTCAAAAGACTAACTATTTCAAACAAAGACTCCAATTAAGCATGAAATTAAGTGCAGGAGAGATACATACCAAACATTTGGCAGCGAGGTAGCGAAATCTGAGATCCCGAAAGACGATCTGGGAAGCATTGAGGAGGTGAAAAGCGCGGCGGTAATGGCGACCAAGGAAGAGAGCTTGGGCCTGCATGTAGATGTCTGCGGGGTCGGAAGTGAATGCGACGATCTTGTCAGCGAAGAAGCTGGCGGAGGAGTAGAGATGCTTGCTCAGACAGTCGCGAACAACCCCTCTCAGTCTCTCCACTTCCTCTTCCCTCATTTCTTCTTCTCCTTGTGTTGGTGAAGAGAGGGTCTTGGTTTTGGTTTTGGGGTTTGGAATTGGGAGGTAGAGGAGGAAGAGAGGAACAAGGGGTTTGTGGAAAGGGGAAAAGAGCGGGAATGAGGGTTTTGGTCCAAATTGCGGTGAGCGCAGATGGAAGGAGGATTTAGCAGTGGGGTGTCAAATTGAATTTGGTGATTGCCAATGCCCAATGAAATTGAAAATTTTGAAAGGCGCTACCGTGTGCACCCCGGACTTCCTTCCACCTATTGTTGCACAACTTAAGATTTATGAAATGAAATCTAAAAATAAATAAATAAATAAATAAATGGGGCTATGATCCAATTTTGGTTTTGGGTTACCCAATATGTAGGTTTTCAGTTGGACTTAAGGACACAACATATGATATCTTCATAATGGCTCAGCAGTTCAATAGGCTTCAATCGTCGCACACTTTCAGGGGGTATTCATGTTGGTCTAGGAAAGCAACGTCCCCTTTTGTAAAGCGCAAAAATGCTAACGTCTGTTATATAGAGGAAAGGGTTAGGCTTTCAACTGAAGAATGTGGTGTCTTAGTTGCATGTCTGACCTGACTTGACCCCTTACATAGTAGTTATAGGTCATGTTCACGTCTAGGTAGCTTGCAAATGTATTAGAAATCTTTCCTCCAAAATCATGTATTAAATGAATCATTCATCCTCATCTATTCTTGCTGAATATTAATGAAAGTTTTCCAATGATTGTCTTACTTTATCGCCTCAGATCATTGCTACTTTTAATCAAGTTGCATTCTAGCTAAGTTGAAATTGCATAACTCCAGCTTTACTTTGGGCTTGCTAGCAAATCATATTGCTAAGGTCGCATGGAATTGCTAGTTTGTGACATGCGCAAAGCTCTTCCTCCTTGGATCTTTTTCTATGATCTCCCCTCCGCATGCATAAATCCCTCCTTCGGCACGTAGATTTTCTCATCCTCCTCAGATATCTCCCTCTTTATGTTCTTCTCTAATTCAAACTAGTGTGGTAATAAAGAAGTATTTATGAGTGTTTAATGTGTAAATACAATGTTTTTAAGTACTTCATGTGTAAATGCTTTGTTGGTGATTGTAGGTAAAGGACATTTCATGATTTACCTACCATACTAGCAATATGGTAGGCAGACGTTTTATACAATATGAAATTTGCATGTAATAACATCTCAGAGTGCATATATCTTGTAGGCAATGAATTACAAGTAATGTATTCACTAATTGTCTACCATATTAGGAGCAAGGATTGTGATTTCACGAAATTACACGAAATTTTCGTTTTTTGAAATTACAAAAAGAAAAAGGGCAAAAGAAAAATAACATTTTTTGAGGATTTTTATCAAAATATTTCAAGGTTTTTTCGTAAGTTTCATTTTTTTTCGTAAAAAAAAACAAAAACCAACTACTAAAACTTACATATTTTCAAAAAATTTTGGGTTTTTTTTTTTGTAAATTTCAAAAAAAAATTTATTTTTTTCTAATTATCATTTATTCTAATAATTTTTTATTTTTGAACCACCCCCTAATTTCCTTATTATCACCTATTCTACTTATATATTGATTTTTGAAACTACTCCTTGATTTTCTAATCATAGGTATTGTGGTTTTATTTAATGTGTTTAATACATTTATTTACATGCATATTATTTTTTTCAAATATTTAATACCCTCAAAATTCATTATATATATTTCATGTATCATCGAAATTTTTACGTTTTTTAAACACCGAAAAATTTCTTAAAATCAGGAGACCGAAATTAACTCGAAAAACGAAATCATAATCCTTGATTAGGAGTATGTGGGTATATGTTTGAAATAACCTGGAATATGCAAGTATATGGTAGGCATTGATTTTAAAAGCCTCGCATCTTGAACATACAACCATGTTTCCTTAAACCTATTAAAACATTAATTTTTTAATGGAGCTTGTTTGATGTGTTTTCGACAAATGGCTTGGCTTGGGTTCATCTTAATACATGCTTGAAAGAATCAAGAAGTTTGACACGCTATCAAATTCTTAAAAAAATTGATGATCAAGGAATGTGCAACTGCAAAGGTCACAAATCCCAAAATGGCCTTTATGTAATCATCTGGAAACAAAAAAATAAACCAAAAGGTCTGTAGATGAAAGTCCCACCTTCGCCACGTGATTATTTATTTTCCAAACCTAGTTAGGGGTGTGCACGGTATGGTTCGGTATTGTGGTCGTACTGGTGCCATCCCGTATATTTCTTCGGTATAGTTTGGTTCTATTTTTTGGGAGTTTTTGAAGTTAATACTGATTTTACCATACCGATCAGTCGGTCCGGTTCAGTACCAATTTCGCTCCGTCCCAAATAGTGACACCAAAATCAATTTTTCATTGATTGAAGACAAAATTACATCTAGATTTGAAAATGGTCAACTTTGTACAACCGTGAACATAACTTACTTTATATTGTCCCCAAATCAAGCCCTACCATGCATAATAAAAATAACACCCACCACCCAAATTTAATAATTAAATTCATTATTTGGTTCAGTTTGGCATTCCAAAATCGACAACCAATACCGTACATACTAGTAGTGGTTCGGTTCAATTTCCCGAACAATAAAATAGTAATAAGTTTTATTCGATTCTGAAACAGTATGATACAGTTCCAGTTTGGTTTTTCGGGAAGGACAAAAGAAAAGAACACATAAAATTTAAAATAAGTAGAATGTACATGTGGCGGATAGATAAAGCTTTTGTATTTTGTTTTCTTGAAATGAAAATTACCATAACTATCTACTTAGTTGTTGGATTTTGGTAAACTTAGTTCCACTGAAATGCATTTTTGAAGATCTTTCTAACAAAACCAATGATCAATACAAATGCTTAAAATCTTAAAAAATGCATTTAAAATTTTTCTAATGCATTTCACATATAATGAGTATTTTAAATCTTTTTCAAATGAATGAGAAGGGTTTATCAAGGAATAGTCAAACAAATAGCCCGAACTTCACTTCTGTTGTTTGAAACTTTTTTTTCATTGATAAAAATTTGACAAATTTTAACCCTAATATCACTACACACCTTTTATCATGCCAGTGACACAGGTAATACACTAGTCTATTTTATAAATCAACTAGGTATATCACTACAACTCATAAAGAATTGAAGATAAAAAAAATGGCTATGATTAAAAGTTGAAAAATATGTTGAGGGTTGAGATTCATTGTCTATAATGAAAGGTAAAAAAAATGAAAAGTGATAAAAAAAAAAAAAAAAAAAAAAAAGTTGGCGTAATGTACATATGGGTAGGGATGGCAGTGGGGCAAATTTTCACGGATATCCTCCCTACCTGCTCTGAATGTGGCAAATTTAGATGTGCCCAAATAGATCTCGGGAGGTTTCGAGGATCCAAACAGTATCCATCACATATTCAGGGCGGATACGGATTTGGTCAGATCCGCCCCGCAGATATCTTTTTACATACATGTTATTATTATAATACCCTTGTATCATAAAAACCCTAAATCATATCCTCCCTATATTCTCTCCATTAATCACACAGAGAATTCGCCACTCCACGCTCACTTCTCTTCATTGCATCTCTATTTCCTTCTCTTTACACAATGAATACGCCGCTCCAATTCCATTTCCGCCCTCTTTCTAGTTTTATCTCTGCCATCTCTCCAGTTCCATCGCCATTGCTCCATGCTCTCTTCTTCTTCCACACAAATAATCTGCCCTCTCTCCAGTTCCATTTCCATTGCTCCACACTCACTTCTTCTTCTTCCTTGACCAATCTCACTTAGGGTTTAGTTTCGGATGAGGGTTTTGATGGCTCTAAATCTGATGAAGTAGACAAAGTTTTTTATTATTATTATTTTTTTGCAACTGTTAATGGGGTGGGGCAGATATCCGCCATCCGTCGGACCGTCACAGATTGGGATGGTTTCAACAAAAAAAAAATAGATATTTGGGGCGGAATTGGGGATCCGCGATCCCTGGCAAGACGGAGACAAATTTGCCCAAATTCGCTTTATTCCCATCCCTACATATGGGGGTGGGAAAGAAAATTTTGTAAGTTTTTTTTTCTTTCTCAAAATTAAAATTTTCATAACTATATTCTTGGTTGTTGGATTTTAATAAATTTGATAACGTTAGAATGCTTTTTTGAAGATCTTTCCAATGAAATCAATGATCAATATAGACGCTAAAAAATGAGATAGGCCGATCATACTAGGAAAAAATGGGCTGATCATTCCAGAAAAGTCTTTCCTATGTATTTTATTATTAAAAATGTACAATGCATTTCACGCCGTTAGTATTTTTCAAAGAAATGGGATGGGCCGATCAGAAAAAAATTAATAAAATAAAATAAAATTAGATGTGCATCTTAATGCACATTTAAACAAAAAACCTTAACTTCATGTTTTGGCGAAATCAAATATTTGGGAGAAATCGTTGTCGGCGTTTGAATTTTTCTCAATTAATTTAAATTTTGGCTGAGTCTAAACATAAAGTTTATAGTATATATTTTACCTTAGAATAGGCTTGCACTTCAAAGTTGATTTAGGGCGAAAGTGGGGATGGTTGGGGAGGTCTTTGATATTTAGCAAAAAGATAAAATAAAAAAGTATGTGGAGTGCCAACGGCAAGAACGTATGCCAATATATTTAAAAAAGGTTTTTGCTAAATAACACCACCATTTCTACTGAAGAACACCACCAATGCCCAATTTTCTAAAGGATACCACCATTTTTTTGAAGGACACCACCACCTACTGAAGGACACCCCACTAATATAAAAAAAAAATCCCTACATCTTCCTCTCTCCATCTCTTCTTTCTCCCTTTCTTCTCCATCAATCACCCCCACCACCACCACTTCTCATCCTCTTCACCCTCCCCTTCACTACCACCCTACAACCTCTTCTCCTCCTCTCCTTCTTCTTCTTCTTCTTCTTCACCATCAATCACCACCGCCACCTTGCCACCACCACCTCTTCGTCCTCCCATCTTCTTATTCTTCTCCTCCTCCTCCACCCCTCCCCCACCCCTTCACTCACTCATTCACCTTTTTTTTTTTTTTTTTTTTCTGTTCCTCTTATTCTTCTCTCTCTTCTCCCAAGCACGACCACCACCACTACTGTCGCCTGGCGGTGGCAGGGCATGGTGGGGTGAGATGGTGGTGGGTATGGCCGAGGTGCTACTCCAGTGAAGAGAGAAGAAAAAGTGAAAGCAAATCCAAAAAAAGTTGTGTCTTTTAGTAGAAGTAGTGGTGTTATTTAGCAATGGCCATATGAAAAATGCAAATCTGTTGTCAATCCGTTGCAGTCTAGTTGGTCACAATACTCGACTCTCACTCGAGAAACCCGGGTTCAAGTCCCGGCAACGAAATTTCTTTTTCCTTGTACTTATTCTTTCATTTTCCTTTTTTTTCGTCATTCAGTCACCATTCACCAATACAACACACCCGTTCTCTCTGCCTCCTTTGTTTTCTCTCTCTTGTCACCCTCTCTCATTTTCCATATTTGCATTAACTATCCCGCCCAATTAACCGAGCGTCCGAGAAGAAGCTCTCAAACCCAATGAGGGAAACTGAACATCTCAGTTAGCAAAAGTAGGGATCGCCTCACCAAAGCCGCCGACGTCTTAGAACAGATGAGTGGGCAAACCCTAGTCTTCTCCAAGGGTTAAAACACACTCACTTTCACTCTAATTTATCATTACTTTCAAAATAACATTGAGTTATAACCATTGATGATGCGTCCAAATTTGGTCTCCTAGAAATCTGACTTGCAAAACAAGGGTTAGATTACCAAAGACCACCTTTCTGGTGGCCGAAAGCACTCCGATGCTTAAATCAGCAAATCTGTAAGATAAAGCTTAATTTAGATAGAGTTCAGTAAACTTGCATAGTGTTGATGGAATAATCAGATCTCCTTCTCATACCTTTTCCTTTACCTAATATACTGAGTGCATTCAACTATGTGCATGACTTAAACTCGAATGGCGCAATGGAGTGGGACGTTTATTATAACAATTTTCTCTTTCATTGAGACGCGTCCTTGGGGGAGCGATTTTCGCCATGACTTATCTCATTCATAATGGTCCTCCCATAATTATGATGGTTTTGCGCCACGTGTATGGCCACGATCAGGTGACAATTTGATGTATCATTAGCTAATTCCCCCTTAGTTAGTGGGCTTGTTTGCATGGCCACTAACTTGCCAATCGCGGGAGTCCGAGTAGCGGCATGATGGCTTTCTCTATTCTTACTGTGAAGTCAGTGTGACAAGTCATCGGTCGGACTGCGTGAGTTCTAACTGAATGAAATCATCGGATTCAGACATCATGAGTTCGGACCAGATGAAGATTTTTGTGATAAGTCATCGTAATCAGATTCGTGAGTTCGGACCAGATGAAGATTTTGTGACAAGTTATTATACTTGGACTTCGTGAGCTCGAACCAGATGTCGTCTGTGTGATGTGTCATCGCAGTTAGCTATGTGAGTCCATAAGTTATCTAACAGATCATCGTAGTCGACTGCACGAACCCGTACCAAATGAAGTCGTCCGACAAATCATCACAGTCAGCATGAGTCCAGACCAGATGAAGTCATCGTGATCAAACTGCGTGACTCCAGACCAGATGAAGTCAATGTGACTAGTCTTCTATTGAGTCTGCGGACCTGATTCTTGTCGGATCCATCTCCTGTCGGACCAGTCTCTACTTGGGCTTGAGGACTTACAGACTAGTCTCCATTCGAGCTAACGAACCCATCAGACTTGTTCTCCATTCGGGATAGCGGACACGTCCTCCATTCGAGTGGTCTTCCGGACGCATCCTACATTCTGGATGTGTCCCGTCCTCCATTTGGGCTTGTCCTCCGGACACGTCCTCTACTTGGACCCATCAGGCTCATCCTCCATTTGACCCGTCCTCCGGACACCTCCTCCACTCGGGCTCATCCTCCATTCGGATAATTATGCAGCCGACAAGGTTCGAACCCGTGACCTGAAGGTTTTTTAAGCAACACCCCTATCAACTCAGTTGGTATACAATTGACAAAGTCTTTAGTTTTGCATTGTTATATCCACGTGTACCTGGATCATCTGTCTAACTCACATGACATATTTAATCATTTAAACCAAAATAAAATATTGAAATCTAAAAAACTGTCGAGTAAAGAATGTAAGCTAATTCAGTTATCATATTCTCCATTTGAATAAAATACATAAGACAAATGGATTCGAAATTAGCTTGTCCTTTATGAAATATTTCACCAAGAAACATACTCTTGTTACCATTGATATTGGAAACAACTCTGGATGATCGTAACATGTCTAGTTATGGTCAACCACAATATTTACGACAACCAATGCGATGATGGAAACATATCTAAGCACATGCTCCGTCTTATTGCTCAGCTGTGATCAAGCATAGGGTTTTCATTTTTAGGGAAACTGTCATTCCCCATGGACGACGCCAAACTGTTGTGTCCAAATTTGGTCTCCTAGAAATCTGACCAGCAAAACAAGGGTTAGATTGCCAAAGACCACCTTTTTGCTGGCCGAAGGCACTCCGACGCTTAAGTCAGTAAATCCGTACGTAGGAGAGAGCTTAATTTAGACATCGTTCAGTTAAACTTGCATAGTGTTGATGGAATAATCAGATCCCTTTTTCATATATTTTCCTTTACCTTATATAATGAGTGCATTCAACTATGTGCATGACTTAAGCTCGAATGGCGCAATGAAGGGGGGCGTTTATTATAACGGTCTCCTCCTTCACTGAGATGTGTCCTTGGGAGAGTGATTCCCGCCATGACTTATCTCCTTCGTAACAGTCCTCTCATAATTATGATGGTTTGCGCCACGTGTATGGCTACTATCGGGTGACAATTTGATGTATCATCAATTGATTTTTTGATCGAACAACAATCAGGGTCAAGCGTAACAAAAAGATACTTGTTACTATGAGAGGTGACAAGGCAATGCAGTTGTTGTAGAGTGGGGTTGAAGGTGAAATAGTATGAGTTGTTGATCAAGAGGAACTTTAGTGAGACTGAGTACTTTTGGGTTTGGGATTCAGGAACACATTTATCTTTTCATCAAGTAAGTGCTTACATTTGATTATTTCTTCGATTTTTTAACATTATTATTATTATTATTATTATTATTATTATTATTATTATTATTATTATTATTATTATTATTATTATTATTATTATTATTATTATTATTATTATTATTATTATTGTGTTTAGAGAAATATAGGATGAGAGAAGTGATAAATGTTGATGTTAGCCAAAATGAATATGCAACTATCAAGTTAAGACATTACAATATGTTTTTGAGCCTTACTATGTTGAATTTAGGTCCCACAACCCTGAATACAATTTAATCAAAGCTAGGCAGGAATGAGAGTCACTTCCAAAGATAAGCGATAATCTCAGATCACTAGGGATTTCGTACTGCTGACAAAGGGCAGCCAGGTCCTCCCCCGACAGTAGTGACCCTCTGAAGAAGTCTAGACAACCCTTAGTACCGCTTTCGCGAGAAATCAAGTTGCACAGACATGTTTGACAAAAACTCGAGCTCAATCAATTCGAAAAAACAAAATACAGAGAATAAAAAAACGATTTGAAAATGTGTCGAAAATATGGCATCATGGCACACCGCGAACCCCTGCCCGCTTTCAGTTAGTGGCCCAGTGCGCAGACCCACTGACTAGGGGGAGTAGCTGATGAGACATCAACCAATCATACAATCCCAGCTGTACACGTCGCATGGGCCAACCCTAACACAAGAAAGGCTTCAGCGCGGTCCCAAGCGGACCCATTCATAAACTGTTGTTCAACTCGTAAGTCAAGTGCCCAAGCCCAAGTCATGCCAGCCCAAAAGGCACAAGCTTGGGGGCTTGGCCCAGGATTCACTCGCATGAATCAACTCTTAGCCCAATCAAGCATTGGGTCCTAAATAAAGTCAAGTGCCGAAGAGACTCAATCATGCACATGTAAGATCTTGGGCGAGATGTTCTCCCTCCATCACGCCGCCCTCGATAACATGGACAATTGAGGAGGGAACACTCGCTATAAAAGATGATGAAAGGGATAAAGAAATGTACACATACACTTTGCAATTTACATCTAGTCTTCACTCTCCTTGCATCGTTACCTGACTTAAGCATCAGAGTGTTTTCGGTCACCACTGTTGAGAAGTTGGCAATGCCAACTCTCTAAACATTTCTCAAAATATCAAGAGTAATCTAGAAACCAAGATTTTTGTATGTTGTCCTAGAAAATTCTAGAGAAAGCCAACATGTGGCTCTAATTATCTCTCTAGAGTTTTTTTTTTAGAAAATAACTAGAACTGTCATTTCTCTAGAGTTTTCCTAGCTCAATCTATAAGTAGTCATAGGTTCTTTGAATTTAAGGCATCCAAGTGAGTGAAGTTAAGTCTTAGGCTTGGGGTCATTGTGTAAGTTGTGAGATTGTGAGAAGTTGTATGTGTAATTTATGAGTTGTAAGTTGAAATTTGTGAGTGTTGTTGTTCCAATTAATAAAATTGTGTTTGTATTCGATCATTGGATCGAGAATTCTCAACAATTTGGTATCAGAGCCATCCTCATTGCAAGGTTACTGTTGAAGAGTTGTGGCGTTGCCAAATTATGGCGAACATGACAGACATACAAAATGGGATTGAGAAGCTGAACAACAATAATTACACTTATTGAAAGTCGTGTTTGGAGTCGTATCTCCAAGGGCAAGACTTGTGGGAGATTGTTGGTGGAGATGATGTTATTCCACAAGAAAATACTTCGACAAATGTTGAGAAGCTACATAAGTGGAAAATACAGGCTGGAAAGGCAACATTCACAATCAAGGCTTCGACCCAGAAGAATTTGATAAAGCATATTCGTGATGCGAAAACTTGGAAAGAAGCATGGGACACGTTTGCTACATTATTCTCAAGAGCTAACGATGCTCGACTGTAGTTGTTGGAGAACGAGATTGACACTATTGCACAAGGTAACATGTCTATCTCTGACTAGTTTATGAAAGTTAAAAATATATGTCATGAGATCTCACAGTTAGATGCAAAGTTAACAATTAGTGAAGCCTGGATGAGGAGAATTATTATTCGGGGGCTACGACCAGAATACACCAGTTTATTACGACAGTTCGAGGGTGGCCAACACAACCCTCGTTATTGGAGCTGAAAATTTTCTTGATAAATCAAGAGATGTTGGCAAAGAAAATGACAAAAGCCACAATCAAGGATGATAACGAGGAAGCCCTCTACTCTGAAAAAATGAAGGGCAGAAGTTCTAAAGACTTTCGACAAGATAAGTTCAAGGGGGACAATTAAACGACAATGGTGACGTCAAGCAAAAAATAAGGACATGTTATAGATGTGGAAAACCATGGCATATAACACCTTATTGCAGAGAAATATCATAGCAGAATGCACTGATTGTGGCAAGAGAAGTCACTATGCAAAAGAGTGTTGGTCAAGGAAGAAGACTGCTGAAGGTAACTTGGTGACATTTGACAATCACCAAGATAGTGAAGATGAGTGAGATTTTGCAGTGTTTGCAACAGTAGAGTTGGAAGATTTTGTTGAAAAATAGATATACTTCACGACATATGAAGACAATGATGAAGAATGGGCGGAGCTAGAAGACCACGTAACACTACCAATGATTGAAGAAGAGATCGACTATGAAAGTGACTTGGAAGTTAGCTCCGATTGGGAGGTAAATTATGAATATGTGGAGGAAAACAAGGAATGCCAGGATGAGGCATTGGAGGCACCAATTGATGCGGAGCCATTCCCGAGACGTATGAGTTTGTTAAAGCTGAGGAAGGAGAAATTGAAGAGGTAACAAGAGGCATGCTGACTCTGCCATGAATGTAAAGGCCAAAGAAACTGATGAGACAAAAAAACTTACAAAGATGAGTGATGGATTTGAAGACTTTACCTGGTAGTTGGACATCTCTAGTGAGGATGATAACTCCTTTGAGGATGTCCAAGGAAGACAAATCACGAAGCTATAAAAGTTTAGAGAAAATTGCAATGAAGAAGATGAACGTGACATCAAAGCTCGCATTGGTGGCAGAAGAAACTAGGGGTGGACACGGTCCGAGTTTGGCCTTATCCCGGTCCTGGTACAGTGAAACGGGAACGGTACGGGTTGGGAAAGCCAATTTTTTTGTCATCCCCGATTGGTCCCGGACCGGTTTGAACCGGGTCGGTCCAGGACGGGACCATGCCATCCCGGTTCAATTTTTTGCTTATCTCGTCTCCTCTAAATTGAGAACAATTGCCTTCTCTACCTAAAATGGTGGAAGGATAAGAAAACAAGGGATCGAGAATTTGAAGATCTCTGGCATGAATCTGAACACGGTGCATGATAACATACTTGTCTACATCTAGCATTGCCCCCTCTCCTGAGCAAGATCCAACTCCTCGAAATCGCAGTTTTCTTCTTGAAAACGGCTTGAGGATCCATAGGGACGATATACCCGTCTCGAGCTGATCATTTCTTCCCCCAAATTGCCTCCTATGCCCGATCTAGTCGAGGAAAAGCCCAAATACAAGAGGCGGAAGAAGATCAGGGAGAAGGAGAATGCTTAAGTGATGGAGACGCCATTGTTGTTTGGTGCTTGATTTGGTTTTGAGAGAGAGATAGAGTTTTTCATTCACAAATTTTCTTCATTCACAAAGAGAATTCATTCACAGATCTTCTTTATTCACACACATATCTTCTTCATTCACAGAGAGAGTTATTGTGTGGCTTAGGTGGGAGTTTGGATATTTTAGAGATGGAAAATTGGCCTGGACTTGATAAAATCACTGGGCTTGGGGCTTAGACTTGATAAAAATCACTTGGGCTTGGGCTTGCTGCAGTAACCGGGACGGACCGAAATGTCCGGGACAAAATTAATGAAAATCGGTTCCATCCCGGTTCTAACCGGTCTGGGACCGGGATAAAAACTACATGAACCGATTGGTCCGGGTTTAAACCAGTTTGGGACCATACTGGTCCGGGTCGGCTGGATCGAGACCTCTAGAAGAATCAAAAGTACTTGACATGACGTGAAACATTAAGAATAATGTTTCAATGAAGAAGTATAAGGCACCACCTTGGAATTGTGACAGTTGGTGTTGAGGGGAGATGTTAAGAAGTTGGCAACACCAACTCTCTAAACATTTCTCAAAATATCAAGAGTAATCTAGAAACCAATTTTTTTTTTTTTTTTTTTTTATATTGTCTTAGAAAATTCTAGAGAAAGCCAACATGTGGCTCTAATTATCTCTCTAGAGTTTTCTTTAAAAAAATATCTAGAACTATAATTTCTCTAGAGATTTTTCATAGCTCAATCTATAAATAGCCATAGGTTCTTTATGTTTAAGGTATCCAAGCGAGTTAAGTGAAGTCTTAGGCTTGGGTCATTGTCTGAGTTGTGAGTGTGAAATTGTGAGAAGTTGTATGGGTAATTTTTGAGTTGTAAGTTGAAATTTGTGAGTGTTGTTCCAATTAATATAATTGTGTATTTGTATTCGATCCTTGGCCGGGAATTCTCAACAATCACAATGATGTCCTTTGCTAACCACTGTTCATTTTACAGGCTCGAGATCAACAAAGACAGATTTAGACATATCAAGAAGTAAACTAGCTACCTTTGCTGCTAACATTGTATGCTACGTTTTCATATATTCCAAAGGATCCTAGGATAACAACTCGTTTGTTTGTCTTCTCATTTGAGATACATCCCTTCAACTGGTATCTATGGAATGGACTTCTATGTTGTTCTAGAAGACTAGAACGCCCTGGTTGCTATCTAGGTCATCGAAGTAGGTGCAAGTCTCGGGTTGGGATCCAGCATAGAGTCACAAAGGAAGATTCCATGAAGTGGTTCTAGGTAAAAAAAAAGAGGGTTAAGAGAGGAATTTTGAGCTACAGAATTGCATTATTATGAATAGGTTTTCCCTTTGTGTTTGACTATGGATTAATGAATGTGCTATTTTCTCAATCCATCCTTTCTGTTTTCTCCTATCTTCATGAAACAGAGCCTTGAATCAATGGTTAACAGAGGCAATTGTAATGTTGACAGAAAGTCTCTGAAGATTCTACACTTGTTTAGATATATCCTCGTCAGTCAGCACTCAATTCTATGGACCTCTCTTACAAAAAAGACCATTTGAAGATCCTTGGATTTCACTATTTACTATGAAGTGTCATAGGCAAACCATGGCTTCAGCTCTTCCTATATGTGGCATGTGCTGGTAAAACTTCGAAGGTACTTGTGGGCTATTAGTGGTGGAAGCCTGATTAATTAGATATTTAAATTTTTATGTAATCAACTAAACTTTCATTCATGATACATGCATTTGACATTATTTTGCACCTGGCTACATAATATTTATACATCAATAAAATTAACAACACCATTTCCGAGATTAAACTCGACATCACCAATTATAGCTAATGGCTTCGAAGTGTAGATTATTCACCAACCCGGATGAGCATATGTTTGCAACCTCATGTCGCATTTTCCTTGGACCAGAAACAACGACTCCTACATCTGATCCCTTGCAGTTCACTAATATATCTATATGCAGAAAACACACCCGTTATTAGGACTTTGAAGTACAATACCACTGATAATCTTGTAGTCAGAAAATGAGAAAATTTTAACATTTACCCTTGAGGTTCGGCCTTGCACCAAAATGTAACTCAGTAGCTTGCACGAGGGACTGATGAGGAAGAGCTTCAATCTCTGGAGCAGAGTTCTGGAACGATGTGCTAGGTGAAGCACTTGGTCTTGGGACATCTCTGTCTTGAATTTGTATTCTGCTTGTGTTCTTTTTCTTATTCCAGTAGAAAGCTGCACTAGATAGTATAATTATACTAATGCATGCGAAGAACATGTCCCAAAGAGCTCTACCAGAGAAATGGTAAATCTTGTTAGTGTTATGGTCTATAGGATATATGTAGTATTGAGTGAGAATACCCAATAAGAGGAGGAACATGAAGAATGACACCGAAATTATTGCACTGAGCCAAAGCCAGCTGTTTGTTCCTAGGATTGGAGTCAAAGGCATGTGATTTTTGCTGGGCTTGAACCAGATGGTCCGTACACGCTTCTTAGTGTCTTCGACGGGTTGCTCCTTTTCTCTGGTGATATAAGCTTCTATCTTCAATTGTATAGATGAGATGTCTGATGCAAGGCCATTGACTGGCAGAAGGAGATCTAGCATAGAGAGATTGATATAATTTTTGGAAGCATAAATGAGGTGGACCTGTTTTACTGAGCAACTCCTTGTTGTGCTTTTATGTATGATCTCTCGAAGAATAGATATCATAGAAGTAATGCCGCTTCCTCCACTGATCATCACCAGAGAGTCATGTCTGCAAGAATATAAAAGAAAGAAACTTGTGGATTCGTTCTAGACGCAAATTTGTCTGATTGTGTTCCTTGAGAAATTAGTTTGTATTTCTACATACCTTAGAAAAGGGAGTGAAGTAGGGGCATAGGGTCCTTCGACTGAGACATCAAGTTGATCAACTAAAGAAGGTGAAGAAAGTGTTTGGTAAAGCTTTTGGCTCCAACTTCCTTCACTTTTGATGACAATGCTTATATTATCAGATTCCAATTCACAGTTTGAGGTCACAGTGAATGGGTGCCATTGTAACTTAGAAATACTAGGAACATTAATGAAGACAATGCTTGTGGAACTGTATGCCAATCCTGAGGAAAGGGAAACTTGTACTTTACCATCAAAACTCTTATTATGATAAAATTATGGTATTGTTGAAGGACTAGTAGTGTGCGCTTACCTGGGCTCTTGGAGAAATTCAGTTCAACTGTTTCACATGGTAAAATTCGGGCAGAAACCAATTGAACCTTTTGGCTTGATTGTAAAAATCTCAAATATCTATCAATCAAGAAAAGGAAGACCCCAGGAAGGATCATGCAGAAGTATGGTATTCCAACATGCAAGATATAAAAGAAGAGGTAGAGGATGTAGAGATGATGTGTGTAGAAGAAGAGCTCAAACATCTTTCGCCGTACAAATGGGAAGCTCGTTCCCCACATTGCTAATGCAAGGACGAAAGCAATTTCTCCAGCTACATTTGATACCCAGTCTTTGCTCCACTCTAACATCTGCACCATTGTATGGTAAATTAATTAATGGAAGAACAGTATTGTAATGAAATGACGCAGGTCTTTTTTTTTTTCAGATGAAATATAGAATGATGTTAGCTGATATCTATGTAGGATGGTTATTGTTAATTATCAGTTGTCACTTATCAAGGAACTTTTGGACAAGTGAAGGGAGTTGACTGAAAGAGTAATGGATCAGTACTGGGGGGACTTTTTTAATTTATTTTTTGGCTGGATCAGTAGCACTGGGGGGAGTTTTTTTTGTTAAATGAGTCTTCTATAACAGAAACTTCTAATTTTAAGTACATGCAAGCATGAAGCACTGATATGGCATTTTGTTTACTTCAAATGTAAATTTCAAATCTCTACCCCAGGGCGCACATCGATAAATCAGATTCTAAAAGCCATGCAAAAGATTCTAACCCAAGCATCTTTTTTGCCTAAAATTGTTAACTACTCCAATCAAGTAGAACTTTTTCATTGCCCAACTAATGTCCACACACTCCAGTGCATCTGGTTATATCAACAGCCACTGTTTGTTGTTAAGTGTTACTTTTGGCATTTAAAGCATTGTTATTGTTGTTGGCAAAAGTTTAATTTTGAGCAGTATAGGATTTGCTGCTACACATTTTTCCGTTAAACCAAAAGGTCATTATAGGTATCCAGTGCACATTTACCCCAACTAGGCAAACAAGTTTGGGTAGAGCAACTTAGTGACATGAATATGAATGTTTCCAAGGAGAAAGAGGAGGGGTGATCTGGTTCAAATTGAAAAAAGATGATGTACTACGTACTTGTAGGATTGTGGGGTCTATCAGTGTCGTTTTGGATCCACTAATCAACACAGATGATATGATGCCATAATGCGAGTAACCATAGTTACCAGGGATTCAGGATAGCACCTCTGACGCAGTGAAAGAGGCTAATGTATCATGTAAACTCTAGTGTAGTAGAGATCATTCATCTTGTAATACTTGAATCTAAATTATGGATGACTGTTCATTATGTCATTTTCTTTCAAAGTTAATATTCTGAAACTTTATGGATGTCTGTTCATACGTCATTTTCTTTCAAAGTTAACTCAATATTCTGAAACTCATTTGAGTAAAGCCAATTCTGCCCAAAGCATTCAAGAATCAGGAATTCTAGAGGGCGAGGGAGAGGGAGCGAGGGAGAGGGAGAGGGAGAGGGCCATCCCTTGCCCCCTAGAAGGGCTCTTCAAGAATATGTTTGGTGGCGAGTTGCTATAATGGATGTTAAAAAGAATAAAAACGAAAAACGAAAAAAGAAAGAAAGAATTTTGGATAGAAAAGAGAAGGGAAAGAAGTGATGTAAAAAGAGCTAGGGACATGGAAGAAAAGTAGTCGAGGAGAAAAAAAAAGCTTGACAAAGAAAGGGATTTTTTCTTCTTTCTGGGAAGGAGAAAATTTCAGGTGAAGTGCAAAAACATTTTCTCTTTCCTACTTCATAGGAAAACCAGGTTAAAAAAAAAAAGGTAAGATAGAGACAATGAAAAATGGATTACACGTGTGTATATATTAGTGAATGATTTTTGTTATTGTCAAGGGTTTGTTATCATCTTATCATGGAGAATCCCATGACGTACATTGATTCATTAATATCATTAACATCACAACACAATGATCTTTTTATCAGTAGAATTAAATATCAAGGATATTTCAAGATTATTTGATTTTCAGTCCATGTTTTGGAACCAGGGATTCTCGAACGAAGGGTGTATGCATTTGGCTGCAAGAAGAAATTTTCATGTAAATGGATTTTTCTTCTCTCCTTAGGATCGACATTGAAATCGGATAACAAAGTATAATCTCAAAGTCTTTTTTCAAACATCAACAACTTTCATTTGGATTAATGTTTGTCTACAAATTAACTTTCATTTGTTGGTGTTTGTCAAAAAATTTCTCATTACAACCATCAGTAATATTAGTCTTCAAAATTTTTGTTTTTAAGTATTTGAGTACATAGTAAATGAAGTCTAACTTGTTTAGCTGTTTTATTGAGTGGACTAGGAAAACAACTACTTGTGTTGTTTAGCTTCCCCAAAGAATTATCATTTCATGTCAACGGACCCCCTCCTACGTTCAGCACATAAAAAGTGGAATAATAATTGCTGCAACTAGTCTTTCTTTTGTTTGTACTATTGTCTTCTATGTGTACAAGCTTTTAATTAGTTAAGGTTAAAACCAAAAGATTTACAAATTAAATTTCAAAAAGTTTCTTTGATAAATGCGCAAATATCAGATATAGAAGAGTTAGGGAGCCTGTACCAAAGACATCTGGTCTGTCATTGCCCAATAGATAATGAAGCCTATGCTGTGTGTAGTGAAAAGAATCATGGAGAGATGTCCAAGCCATATGTGATACTTTATACTAGACTCCGATGTGAGCCCTGCTACTAGCAATATTGACGATCCTCTAGTCACGGGGAAGAAAAGAAATGCCCAACAGATGTTTCCGACGTACCCAAGTCTCAGTGACACACTTCGGAACTTGGCCTTCCAACTGTCAATAATAACAACAGGTCACAGTTTAGATACATATGTCTGGTTATGGAGTAACTAAAGGAAGGAAAAAAAAGTTGTTATAATTGGGACTTACATCTGTTCACCCTCCTTATCCATATGGAGGTGCTGGTAGCTAACATACAAGTAATTAGCCATAGACCATATCAAAAGAGCGATGAACATAGCAGAAAACATCAACTCCGTTGCAGTAACAATCCCTAAAGGGGCTTTCACGAAGATTGGTCTTTTCAAGATTGCCAGCAGAGGATGGTTTCCGGAAGTACTGAATGCACATGCATGATGAATGGAACAAAAGTCTAACATGTTAATCCAGCAGTTTATGTTTACAACAAGGAGTCAAAAAACACATACCTTTGTGAATCTCTTTTCTTTCCCAGATGGAGATATAAACAACTAACAACAGCAATGAACATCACGGGGAAGGTGAAAAGTAGAAGATTTGTCCCTGTAATATAGGAAATCGAAGCTAAATGGTCAACAGTTTATTAAATTTTAAGTAGTAAAACTAAATGAACAATGAAGGTTAAGACCTTGTTCGCCAAAAAAGGTAGAATTTGCCTTGGCAGTGAGTTGTGGCTTCCATGAAGATTTGTAAGTCTTCGTTGGAACCATAACCCATATCATAAGCCATCCCATAAACGCTATAATGAGCAGAGCTCTTAGAGCTGCTCTGCTGATCTTCTTTTGTTCATGTTTAGCATGAGATCCTTGGACTGTCTTAGACTCCATTCACAGAGCAGAAAGAATACAGGCCACTGCAGAGTCGTGGATTCGGAAATTAAGCAGACATCTATTTATAGGAGATAGTATTCCAGGTGTAATTCTAAATAGGGACTCTAAAAAAAAGAATTATAGAAGTCAACCAATTAAAATACTACTCAGTAAACTGTACTAGTACATTTTTCATGCATGTTTGAAGTACAGTAGTAGTACACTTTACATCACTAACAAGTGGGTAATCTGTACATCTGCTACTATAGATTGATGTTATTTCAAAAGTCAAACTGCTGTATTTTTAGTTCTTTGACATATCCCTTAAAGTCACATTTTCCTTCTGCATTTGAGTTTTTCAGGATAGATTTTGTGGGGAAAATGGCCTCACATGCTTTGCATACTTCATCTCGTATCAGATGCATCCCATACATATACCTTTGGATTTGAAGAAAAAAAAAAACGCAATACACCTCCATAGAGGAAAGTCAACAATTCCGAATTAAATTTCAAAAAAAAAAAAAAAAAAAAAACAAATAATTAATGGCATCCCATCACCGCCACAATTTTTTTTGAGTTAATATTCAAGAAAAATGACGCTCGGGGCATTTTTTGCTCCTTAGTTTGCTGTAGTAATTGTTGATTCAACCACAAACACCATTCACAGAAGGGGTAGAAGTGTAAAAAAACCACAAAGAGGCAGCGTAGAATTAATGAACCAACAATACAACTTTTTTCCTGGTTGGTTTGGACTAGTTTTTATTGGGTTGAACCAGCTAGAAGCAAGTTATAACCAGTAAGCTAGTTCCAAGTTGGGACCAGTTTTTGTTGGTTGCCTTTTTAGCTAACTTTGGCAGTATTGGGTCTGCTTGCTGTGTCTAGATTGACTAGATTGTTTCTTAATATGTAGAGTAGCTTCTAAATCAGACCATTAATTGAGGTGTTCTATATAATCCCTCATTTTGTAGAAGATCGACGTAATCAATGAAGTTTAAGTTTCAATGAACTCACTTTTATATTTCATAAGCTGATCATTTGCCACTTGTGTAGACCCATTATTTTGTTGATGCAAGTCATAGCCCTACAGTGCCGAGACATATTAATTATAAGTTGAGAATGAAGGCTTACTCATCATTGAGGTAACAGATACATCATATTCGGATCCAAGATACTTCCCAAGTTGCAAAACCTTATCACCTTAGCAACATTTGTTTATTCTTTTGATAGTTGCAAGTCCATCAAAGATGTTAGTACATCAACAACTTTCAAAGTGCCTGAAATCTCTGCAGTTCTCGACCTTTGGTTGCTTGAAAGTACACTTCTTCTGAGCACATCAAAACTTCCTCAGAGGTTGAAGGCATGACCAAGAGCTTCTGCAGATAACGTACATTTGATCTAATTTTGAAGCAAGACTCCCTTCCATTTTATAAATATGGATTTGCTTCTTCAGTTCCTCTGTTAATGTTTTGGTTTCTTGCTTGAGGTCCATACTAGTTGAGTTAATTCATACAGATAGTTTTTTCTCACTCAACTAACTGTGGGACTAATCGGTCACTGTTTGTTATTATCACTCTGATACCATAAACGGATCCACAACAGAAAACCTGACAAGCTAAATCTGCAATTTTAGGGACTAGCACACTGAATCTTTTATTTTAGGGACAAGAGTGCTCCCAACACCTACCATTAAATACTTATGGCTGAGAATAGATAGTAACTGTTAGCTAGGTCATTGATGCAGGTGCAAAGCCTCGTGTTGTAATCCAGCCTAAGGGAAATGCCCCAGAACTTCAGGAAGAACTTTGAGGTACAGAGTATGTACCATTTTTTTCCCTTCATGTGTACCAACCGTTTATTGATTGTTTTATGAGAATGAATGTCACATAATCCTTAAAGAAGGGAGAAAATTGTTATAATCTCAGTTTCATGTTTCAAATGTTTAGTTTCATCCTCTGAAAGCTATCTATCACGTACGTTATCTAAGAGTGTTTCTCTGAATTATTAGTGATGGAATTCAACAACGACCCTTCACTTTCATTACTTCTGCACACCTTATCCTTGTGCAACTTGTTTAGAATCTAAGTTTAGTTGAGTTGAATGAGAAAGTAACTACTTTGGATCAATGCTTCAGCATGATACCCCTCCGACATCCAAACACACATAAAAAGTTGAACAAAATATTTGGTGCAATTATCTTTCCTCTTGTTTCTAGCTAGTTATCTTTACGTCAAGTTCTGAGCAGCTGATTTGGATGTATATGCTCATGTCCACGCTAATTACAAATGTATATAACACCACTTATAATTTTGTGTCTATTATTTACTTAGTTGTCTCAGGCAGTTTCTGCTTGGCCTTTACCAGTATGTATTTTTTAGTTTTGTTCTTCTGTATCTCTTTACAATTCTTAAGGTCTTCTTGTCTTCTGTCCAAGCACTGAACATTGTTTATTTACTTTTAGATATTATATTCTTGACATTTCTGTGTGGTGATTAATGAGGGCATACTTACAAATATAATAAAAAACAGATATTTATATCTTGGTGCACCAAAGATGCATGATTAGGGAGATTATACTTCAGACATCTGATCAGTCATTGCTCAGTAGATAATGAAACATAAATAGAATCATGGAGAGATGTCCAAGCCATATATGGTACTTTATACTAGACTCTGATGTCAATCCTACTACTCGCAATAACGATGACCCTCTAGTCACAGGGAAGAATAAAAACGCCCAACATATGTTTCCAGTGTGCCCAAGGGTCAGCTATGCTCTTTGGAACTTATTATTCAGACTATCAATAGTAATAAAAAATCATCAGCAGCTGGGACTAATGCAATTCTAGCAAGGATGCACGGACTCGGACACGGCGACTCGGCAATTTTTTAAAAAATAGGACTCGGCGACACGGTCAAACTTAATATTTTAATATTTTTTTTTAACATATACATGACTTCGAATGCTTACATGCAAATAAAAGGAGCAAAACAAGGAGCAAAAGGCCCAAGGGGCAAAACTAAATTTTGTTAAAAACATGGAAGCAAAAGGCCCAAGAATTAGTTTGAGGCTTGGCCAAAGGTGTCTAGTCCAAAAATAGTTTTAAATGGCCCAATTTCAAAAGCCCAATCTCAAGGCCTAAGTTGGGTATTTGTTATCTAGTAAGACCAGAGTAGCATTGGCTTGCTGTTTTGAGAAGAAGACCAGGAATGAACAAGAAGAAGAAACGAAAGAAGGCAAGCCTCTCTCTCTGGTCTTACTACAGAGACTTACCTTCTTTCGGTCTTCTTCTAAAAACAGAGAGGCTTACCTTCTCAAAACATAAACGAAAGAAGAAGAAGAAGAAGAAGAAGAAACGAAGGAATGAACAAGAAGGAGTGAACAGATCGATCGATCGGTCCCTCCTCTCGACAGATCGATCGATCGATCGGTCCCTCCTCTCGACAGATCTCTCTCTCAACAGATCTCTATCCCGATCGGTCCCTCCTCTCGACAGATCTCTCTCTCAACAGATTTCTATCGATCCCTCTCGACAGATCTCTCCCTCTCCCTCTCGATAGATCTCTCACTCTCGACAGATCTCTCACTCTCCCTCTCGACAGATCTCGCCCTCTCGTCAGATCGATCGATGTCCATCGAGATGTCCATCGAGATATCCATCGAGATATCCATCGATCTGTCAACGTGTCCAGACCGTGTCCGGATCTGTCAACGTATTTTGACCATTGACCACGTGTCCAATACGTGTCGAGCGCGTGTCGAATGCGTGTCCGTGTCCGACACATATTTGACACACGATACGAAGGTTTTCCGACGAGTCGGTGCATCCTTGAATTCTAGTTATATGTTATTTTTACATATTTAATGAAGATCAAGAAAAACAAATTGCTGCCAACTTACCTTTGAGCGCCCTCCTTATTCATATAGGGGTCCTGGAAGCTAACATGTAAGTAATGAGCAATAGACCAGATCAAAAGAACGATGAACATCGTAGAGAACATCAACTCCATTCCGGTAACAATCCCTAAAGGCGCTTTTACGAAAACAAGGCTCCTCAAGATCGCAAGACGAACATGACTTCCACCAGTACTGCATTAATGGTTCAATGCAAGACAATATAGTATGTAAATAGAGTTATAATTAATGGTTGAAGGTAACAAGAAAAAAAGGAAAAACAATACCTTTGGGAGTCATTCGTCTTCTCCAAATGGAGATATACACAACTAATAAAAGTAATGAACATCACGGGGAAGCTGAAAATTAGAAGATTTGTCCCTGTAATGGAGGAAAGTAAGACCAAATGGTTAAACATTTTATGGAATTTTATATTAAAACCAAATATGTATTATATGGATGGCCTTATTCGAACCTTGTCCACCAAAATAGGTAGAATTTGCCTTGGCTTTGAGTTTGGATGTCCATTTGGACTTGTAAGTCATCGTTGGAACCATAATCCATATCAAAAGCCACCCCATGAACACTATGATCAGCAGAGTTGCTCTGTTGATCTTCCTTGTTTGTTCATACGTACTTTGAGATCTTTCAATAGTGTTAGAATCCATTATCAGATTATAAAAAACAAAAGTCACAGAGTTGTGAGTTGTGTATTCAGAACCTATACGGAGATCTGTATATATATATAGCAGATGTGATTCCAGGTATAATTCCATATACAGGTTTAAGACAGAATAAAGAAAAAACAATTAAGTACAAGTTGTCCAATTAAATTATGTAGCAACCATACAAAAAAATTATGTAAATTTGTTTTTGTTATCGTTCTTCCAAATTTTTTACTATTTTTTAATATTTGTCGGAAAATAACTTATACCTGTATATGCACATTATTTATGTCATCAATTTGTTTACGGGTAATATTTCATTAATTAGTTAATTAACATTGAGTACATATTTTAATTTAGGTTAGGCCGAAGACAGATTTGTGACCCAAATTTTGTTTGAATCACATAGAAACTAAGAAACAAGTTACAAGTTTTGTTGAGGTGATGACCTCGCGCTATATATTACCGACACAAAAATTCAACACATTTTAGAGATTTATAGCATGGTCAAATACGCTGCTAAAATTATAGAAGTATTATCCATTAAATCCCCAACGTTACCTTGATGACCATATTTGACAAAGTAAACAATTTTAGAAATTTATGAATTTTTGTGAAAGTGATCTACTAGATGGTAAGGAAATCACCTCCACCAAAAATCAAATTCTTTTGAAATTTCAATGTGGGAGAAATAAAATTTGGGTCTAAATCAATGTTCCGACCCCTGACCATTGGGCTAATTAAAGAAAATAAAAAGAAAAGTAGAAAGAGCATGAGAGATGGGAGAAAAATAAATAAATAAAAGAAATCCCTCTTTTGTCAAAACGATAACAACAATGACCCAAGAAAAATAAAAAATAAAAAAAGAAAAAAAGAAGAGAAGAGAAAATGAGAATTTTAAACTTCTAATGTCACTATGTACTTATTAAACTTTACGTTTCACTTATATAGGTTCCTTTTGTTTTCATCCTACTTATTTGTATCAATCTTCTATTCATTTACCATGTGAGCCTGACCAACATGATCCCCTGATTGACCAGTACTTCCATAGCTCTCCTCAAATGGTATCGAAGTCACATAAATGCCTTGCTTCGACTAAAACAGAACAAAACTAGGTGTCGATGCCTGCTGTTTAGTCGCCACTAACCTGATTTCGCTATTCAGGTAACCAACATCCTTTAAACCCGTTTTCAATTCAGACCCCGATGAAGCCATCACCACTGTATCCACTGGAACATGCTGCTGATCCTAAACGTCACAAACGTTCACCAAATTTGGCCCTTCAAGTTCATGTTCCTTAACACTTACTGCCAGGTTTTCACCGTCTTTACACATTGGTTCGATCGGATCTTGTTAGCTTCTAAGACAAGTTATGAACTGGAATTCTCTATTGTTTTCATTTATTTCAGATGGTCATTGTACATTGCTTTATATAGATATCTAGATAACAGAAATGGAACAAAAATGGCTGTTAAAGCAGATTGACAGCTATCGTAACAAGCTAGCTAACAGATTGGGTATGTTTAACACCCCCCCTCAAACTAAGTGTAGAACCATTAACAACACTTAGTTTGTCACGTAACAGTAAAAATCTGGAAGTGCCAAGAGCTTTTGTAAGAATATCAGCAACTTGATCCTTTGCAGAAATATGAAGAACACGAATGAGCTTGCGAGCAACCTTTTCACGCACAAAATAAATGTCTAGCTCAATATGTTTGGTCCTGGAATGAAGAACTGGATTGGTACTTAGCGGAACAGCACTCATGTTATCACACCATATAGTAGGGGGTGCACAACCAAATCTTAACTCAGAGAAAAGAGATTGTAGCCAGGACAACTCAGCTGTGACTGAAGCTAAACTCCTATACTCAACTTTAGTACTACTTCTGGAGACAATGCTTTGTTTCTTAGAAGACCAAGAGATGAGATTAGAGCCTAAATACACACAATAACCTGAAGTAGAACGCCGGTCTGTAGGATCAGATGCCCAATCAGCATCACAATACCCTGTCAACTTGAGAGAAGGAGTAGGAACCAGGTGAAGCCCAAATGTTGATGTAGCCTTTAGGTACCTTAAGATCCTCTTTACTACTCGCCAGTGAGACTCAAGAGGATTTTGCATGAACTGACAAACCCTATTAACTGAGTATGCAATGTCAGGTCTGGTTATAGTAACATATTGCAGTGCTCCAACAATGCTCCTATACAACTGAACATTTTGGACTGGATCACTCCCCGTGGCTACCATCTTCTCACCCCCACACATAGGAGTAGGCAAACCATTTGCAAATTGCATTTTGGCTCGACAAAGAAGGTCATGAATATACTTGGATTGAGACATAAACAGTCCATCAGTAGTGTGTTGAACCTGAATTCCAAGGAAGTAATGAACCAATCCCAATTCTTTCGAAGAAAACTGAGCATTCAGCTGAGATATCAACTGAGAAATGTCTGAAGTGAATGACCCAGTAACTAAAATATCATCAACATACACCAAGATGAAGATAGGAGAGGGCGAGTGTCTGATGAAAAGGGAAGAATCTGACTTAGTTGTAGTAAAACCAAACTTGATAAGAGTGTGCTGTAGCTTGTCAAACCAAGCTCTAGGAGCCTGCTTTAGACCATAAATTGCTTTTGAAAGCTTGCAAACCGCAGTAGGACGAGTTGGATCTATAAACCCAGGGGGTTGCATCATGTATACCTCTTCTTGTAAGTCCCCATTTAAGAAGGCATTGTTAACATCCAATTGGAACACTGACCAAGAATACGTGACTGCAATAGAGAGTATAACTCTGATTGTAGGTGGTTTAACCACAGGACTGAAAGTCTCTTCATAGTAAAAACCAGCAATTTGTTGGAAGCCCCTAGCTACTAGGTGAGCTTTATACTTCTGAATTGTGCCATCTGAATTCTCTTTAACCTTGAAGATCCATTTACAACCAACAATGCTTCTATGGTGTGGAAGATCCACCAGTGACCAAGTGTTATTGTGTAACAGAGCCATATATTCATCTTGCATAGCAGA
The DNA here is from genome assembly GCA_963556465.1 of Berberis vulgaris. NCBI lineage: Eukaryota > Viridiplantae > Streptophyta > Magnoliopsida > Ranunculales > Berberidaceae > Berberis > Berberis vulgaris. Next base: position 21,063,814 of record OY747125.1, read on the forward strand.
GAGCCAATGAGGAGTGGTCAAAGCCTCATCCAAGCTGGACGGTTCAGCAGAAGCCAGGAAGACCTTAGGTTTATATATACCAGCTTTAAACCTTGTCACAATCTGATGTCCAGTAGGAAGTATAGGAGGAAGTGTAGTAGGAAGTGAAGTAGGAACAACTGGAGACTGGGAAGAGACTACTGGACTGGAATTTATTTGAGTATGAGGCAATGTAAGATGTCTGGTTTGATCAGGAAAAGAAACCAATGGGCTAGAGGGTGACTGACCATTACCAGACGATAAAGACATATGAGACAAAGGAGTCTGAGTGACAGTGGGACTTTGCAGTATTGAGGTAGTTGGCTTTGCAGTTTTGACAGTGGATGGGGCAGAAAGTGGGATGGATGCAGGTGTAGAATCAGGAAAAAGAGAAGTAGACTTGAAGGAGGAAGGTTTTAACACTTGATGTGGAAAGGAATTCTCATTGAACACAACATCTCTAGAGATGTATATACGACCAGTAGGTGACATACATTTATACCCTTTGTGTTGTATACTATAACCAAGAAAAATACATTCTACAAACCTATATTGAAACTTATGGGTATTATATGGTCTGATATTGGGAAAACAAGAGCAACCAAACACCTTGAGAGTACTGTAATTAGGTGTTTTGTGATAAAGAGTTTCAAAAGGAGAGACACCTTTCAAGACAGAAGAAGGAACTCTGTTAAGAAGATAAACAGAAGTTCTAACTGCTTCATCCCAAAATTTTAAAGGAAGAGAAACATGAGCAAGAAGAGTAAGAGCTGACTCAATTATATGTCGATGTTTCCTCTTGGCAACACCGTTTTGTTGGTGAGTAGTTGGACAAGCCAAACGATGAAGAACACCATTTTGAGCTAAAAGTTTTGAGAAAGATCTGTATTCTCCACCCCAGTCAGACTGAACACACTTAATAGGAAGACCAAATTCAAGTTCTACCTGTGACATAAACTTGAGAAAAGTAGGAAAAGCATTTGATTTAGATATACCCAAGTAAATCTACTATAAGAATCAATGAAATGAATGTAATATTTGTAACCAGAAGAGGACACAGTTGAAGCAGGACCCCACAAGTCTGTATGAATGAGTTCTAATGGTGTGTTGTACACAGTTGATGAACTGGAAAATGGCAATCTATGAATCTTTCCTAAACAACATGAAGAACAAAAAATAGAGTCATCTTTGTTTGAAATAGAAATGTTACATTGGCTAAGAATCTTATGAACAAGTGTCAATGATGGATGCCCCAATCGAGAATGCCAGAGAGACAAGGGTGAGGAAGCATTTGTAGAGACAATATTTACTGATTTGCTTGAATTTGAATAAGAGCATGTCCCTGGAAGGACTGAATCAACAAGATGTGTGGATGGAAAAACGTATAACCCATTGCTAAGTGTTCCTTCCAATAGAATCTGATTGGTGACCTGATCCTTAACAAAGCAAACATTAGGATGAAACTCAAAAAAGACACCATTATCTTTTGCAAATTTGGACACACTTACAAAATTTTTAGTGAGTTTAGGGACTTGAAGAACACTCTTAAGAAGCAATTTTCTTGAAGAGTTGAAGGAGTGTAAGGTAGACTCACCAATATTTTGAATTTGCTGACCAGTACCATCCCCAACAAAGAGGTGCTCATTGCCATGATAAGGAGAAGAAGATGTCATGTTCTGAGTGTAGGGAGTGCAATGATTTGTTGCACCAGAGTCAGGGTACCACCTACGATCAGATGAAGTAGAGGAGGAAGCAAACATTTGCATCTGAGATTCAGGGTCAGTTCCCCAAGTAGGTTCAGTAGGTTGACTGGATGATGCTGAGAAAACATTTCGAGATGCTATATTTGCTTGCAAACTTGCTTGCTGAGAAGCTAGGTTGGAAGATGCTGTCTGCTGAGATCCAATGCTTGGACTCCATGGATTTGGAAGATTATTATCAAATCTATTGTAGCACTTGAAGGTTAGATGACCAATCTTCCCACAAATTTGGCACTGAGGCCGATTGGTTTGATGACCAGGAGGTCTAAAACCTCTCCCAGATCCAAATCTTGCACTTCTGAATGAGAAAAAATTAGTTGGAGATCTGAACTGAGGTATCCAAGTATGCGGATTTGAAGCAAAAGATCTAGGTGAAGGTTTGTAATTATTGTGAGCAACATTTGCAGAGCTAGATACATCAAGATCCTTTACATGTCTCTCAATTCTTGTTTCTTGAGCAAGTAAAAGTGATTCAATCTCTGCTACACTATATGAATCTAATCTAGAAGTTACTGAAACTATGAATGTATCATAAGTTTGAGGTAATCCATCGAAAATAACATTAATGTGGTCTTTAGAAGAGAGTGGATGACCTACTGAAGCTAACTGATCAATGATGTTCTTGATCTTCAGTAGGTAGCCATTAATGGACATATATCTCCTTTCTTGAGATTCTGAAGTTGAGTCCTAAATTGAGAAATCTTAGCTATAGTTTGAGAATTGAAGAAGACCTCAAGAATTTTTCAGATGTGTGCAGAAGTTTCACAACCAACTAACCTTGTTAGTAATGACTCAGTCATGGATGAAAGAAACCATGAAAAGAGGAGTTGATCCTGCTGTTCCCAACTAGTAAACTCTGGATTGACATTGTGGAGATGTGTCTTTTTCAATGAACTCCTGTAATTTGTGACCTCTAATTGTTGCTAATACTTGTTGTTTCCACAACAAGTAATTGTTTTCACTCAATTTGACAGACATGACATGAGAGAACATGACTGGTTTACATTCTGTAATGGTAGAATTGCTGATAGATGCAGCATTTGAAGAGGTTGAATCAACCATTATCACTACTGATTGAATAGAAGAAAAGAAAAGGAAAAAGAGCAATGAAGTAGCTCTGATACCATGTTAGCTTCTAAGACAAGTTATGAACTGAAATTCTCTATTGTTTTCATTTATTTCAGATGGTCATTGTACATTGCTTTATATAGACATCTAGATAACAGAAATGGAACAGAAATGGTTGTTAAAGCAGATTGACAGCTATCGTAACAAGCTAGCTAACAGACTGGGTATGCTTAACAAATCTGCTAGAAAATGATCATCTGTCTTGTTTCCCTTAAATGCTGGCCCGAAGACTCCAAATCATCAGGTAATAGGGCCTGAACAAATTTCTGTTTGTCGCCAGCGTCTGCCACCTCCTTTAATTCATGAGTTTTCATGTCTTTTAATGCGATAACAACAAAAAACAGAGGTTGAAACAAGCTCTGTTTATCTCCTGACTCTGCTACTTCCTCCACGCCCTGCAAATTCAGTTGTCTTGACGCATTAGAATCAGGGCACAATAGCTGAACATCACCCTATTTGACGCCTGAAATTGCATCCTTATCTACCGTATGTGCAGCCGGCTCAACCACCACCCCTTTGTTCACATTGTTAACATGGATTCCTTCTGACAAACCTGGAACCTACACCTGCATATTCTCGGTCAATTCCTTCCCGAATTCCTTCAGTGGATAAACTAATGTACCACTGTTGTCTTGAGCCTGCTCAAGGGTAGCTTTTATACCACTACTCGAATACCCAGCCTGCTTACAATCTTGCTAAAAAAAATATTTACATTTTTCTGAACCCACCTCTTTTTCCCTGGCAAGTTGCCTGGCAAAGCCTTTAAAGAATTACTCTCAGAAACTTCATCTCTTAAAACATTAAAAGGATTTGCCAGTAGCAATTTATTTGAATAATAACCGTACCTTCTTTTAATCTTTCACTTGGAATAATCACACCTTTAGAGTTCTTGGTGCCGCTAGGACCTGACACGATAAACTCCTCCCCAACATTTTCTTCCACTGGTTTGTAAACCTGTTTCACCTCCCCAGTCTTGGCTTGATTCAAGATTTCTTGAATCGAAGGGTTTTTTCCTAGCAAGTTGTCTCCTACAATCGATGTCCTGATGACCAATCATCGTACAATATTCACAATATTTGAACCCCAGATATTCAATTCCCTCCCAGAAACCTCTGTTGTTTGCTCTATCAATCCAGGCTCTTGTAGGAAGTTTTTTGCTAGATTCATTTCAACACATAAACGGATAGCACCTAGGTGGGTTAAACATTTTGTATGATCATCCATACGTAGGTAATCTCCGAAGGATTCACCTATTGCTTTCAAGATTGGGGGATGGAATAGGTGTAAAGGAGAATTTGGCAACTTAACCCACTATGGAACCATTACCAGATCTGATTTCAAACTAAATCCGTCATGCCATTGAAAAGCTGTAAACCAACTCCTCAAATAAATAACGAATCCCCTGAGAGAACTTTTTTTTGCTTAGGACTTAGATTGTAGCCTCACCAAAACATGATGTGGGTCAAGTAATCCCATCCAAAAGAGTTCCATGATTCCCCAAGTTCTATGAATGAAATCTTGAATAGCTTCCAAAGTAGGCCGATAGCTTGAAAACTTAAGGACAATGACATGTTTTTTCATGAAAGACTCACTTTGAATCTCATTCGTAGCGGTAATGCCACTGGCTGGATCTCCTTCCTTTCGAAACCGAGTACATTCTACTGGCAATTCATTGACTTTCTCCATGTGAATCTTGCCAAGGATTTGTGCAAAAAAGGGTTTAGACGGCTCAGCCGCGCTTCCCCTGGCCCAGCCGAGGGAGGAACCATAATGCACCTCGGTGGCTTTCAAAGGGACTGATGAGGAAGAGCTTCAATCTCTGGACTAGAGTTGTGGAACCATGAGCCCGGTGTAATATGCTAGGTGCTGGGATATCTATTGCTTTGATTTGTATATCATCCATGCCCCATTTCCTATTCCAGAAGAAAACGACATTCGCTAGTACGACGTCACTAATTCATATGAAGGACATGTCCCAAAGAGCTCTACCAAAGAAATGATAGATAGCATCGATGTTATGGTCACTACACCAAATTGGCAGTTTTGTAACAACTCTAAAAACAATATCACTTTTGAAATGTTACAATCCACCAAACAATTTCAAGTCAAAACTAAATTTAGTCAAAAACATGAAAAACAGTAACAAAAAAAAATGATACAATAAGTTGGATCACCATGAATAGTATCACTTTTATAACCATACTCTTCATGGTGATACAATTATTGTATCATTTTGTTTGTGAAAATGTGTAAAATTCTTAGGTGGATTGTTACACTTCAAAAGTGATACTATTTTGGGAGTTGTTACAAAAATGCCAATTTGGTGTAGTGGGTCTATAGGATATATATATATATATAACATGTTGGAATAATATTGGCTTGAATAGTCCCACATCAAGTAAGGAGGAGTTGTCATGGAGGTTTATAAGGAGTAGTCCACTTCCTAATAGCAATGAAGTCTTTTAAAGAAAACCGCACACCACCCAAGCCCAGAACTGGAATACCTTTCACAAGGTAAAACTCGAAGGATCATGCAGAAAAATGATATTCCAACAAACATGCAAGACATACAAGAAGAGGATTTGTTTATTTGCAGCTGCAAAGAGTTCATGCAAAATATTGGAAACTACAAAAAGGAAAAAAAGAGGTACAGAGACCCGAAGTTTGATGGAAAAAAGACTTTTTGGTGGTGTAAAAGATATTCACCCACGGAAGACTAAAGCCATATGCATGGTTATCCGCTCTCCATTTCTGTCATCCTCTCTCAGAGGCCATGGACTTGTAAGTTGCTTAAAACCTGTAGTTAACCATAAGCTCCTCAACACTTGTTAACTGTAAACAACTTACACAGTGGACAATCCAACTTTATACGTGCCAAGAGCACTTAAAATTTGACGTAAATAAACATGCTACTTACTTCTATATACTTAACAAAAAATTATAAGTGTCATTTGCTATCATTAAGAAGCAGCAAAGGTTTTTGCCACTTACAAGAGGTACAAACAACTATCGTCTCATAAGATCCTATCATTTGCGACACATCACTATCAATCCTCATAGTTGTTGCTGTTCTTCAGTACGTAGCAACAAGTGATCTGCCACTTGAAATAGATACAAACAAACATTGATCTCATACGAATACAATACTTTGTTGTTTTCGAAACCATAATTTTGAATCTAAATATTGTCACATATAGACCCCTCCGGCATCCAAACACACAAAAAGTAGAACAAAATATTTGCTGCAAGTGGCTTTCCTTTTATTTTTAGCTAGTTATCTTTACGTCAAGTTCTGGGCAGCTGATTTTGATGTATATGCTCATGTCCATGCTAGTTACAAATGTAGATAACGCGTCTATTATTTACTTAGTTCTCTCGGGTGGTTTCTGTTTGGACTTTACCAGTCTGTATTCTTAGTTTTGTTCTTCTGCATCTCTTTATAATTCTTAAGGTCTTCTCGTCTTCTGTCCAAGTACGGAACATTGTTTGTTTACTTTTTAGATACTTTAATCTTCACTGTTATGTATCAAGATTAATGAGGGCATACTTACAAATATGAAAAAACAGATAGTAGTATTTTGGTGCACCAAAGATGCACGATTAGGGTGATTGTACCTCAGACATCTGATCAGTCATTGCCCAGTAGATAATGAAACATACACCATGTGATGTAAATAGAATCATGGAGAAGCGTTCAAGCCATATATGATACTTTATACTAGACTCTGATGTCAATCCTACTACTTGCAATATCGATGACCCTGAAGACACGGAAGAATAAAAACGCCCAACATATGCTTCCAATGTGCCCAAGAGTTAGGGATGCGCTTTGGAACTTAGTATTCCGACTGTCAATTGTAATAAAAACCATCAGCAGCTGGGATTAATGCAAATTTAGTTATATGTTATTTTTACATATTTAATGAAGATCAAGAAAAAATAAGTTGCTGGCAACTTACCTTTGAACACCCATATAGGGGTCCTGGAAGCTAACATGTAAGTAATGAGCAATAGACCAGATCAAAAGAGCAATGAAAATTGTAGAGAACATCAACTCCATTCCAGTAACGATCCCTAAAGGTGCTTTCACGAAAACAGGGCTCCTCAAGATTCACACTACACCAAAATGGAGCTTTTGTAACTGCTTTCGCTGAAAATAATAGAATCACTTATCAAATTATACTATTCATCGTGATTTTAAATTTTGAATCATGAAGAAAGAGATACTGTTTAAAAATAATATGATTTGACAAATGATACAGTTTTTTGCTAAATGATTCAACTTTACAAAATTTGCATTTCAACAAAGATGACACTAATTGAAAATGAAAATCACATAATGCATGATACTTGATGCAGTCGATTTTCGCTCCTTGCTTGACCTTGACATGTTGACCTACACAAGGAACGCACATGAGCCACGGACCACCATTGTGGTGGCCGATGGCACTCCGATGATAAAGTCAGATAGGATTAAGGAAGGCTTAATGCTGTAAACAAGGAATTTGTAGCATACCTTAGCTTACCAACCTCATTTCTTCTTTATAGTGCTAGAGTCCTGGTTCGATCAGGCCATCGGTGGTGTAGTTTAGGAAAAAAGATATTCGTGGAGATCCTTATCTAATTAGGAGTTGCACTATGAAGGGAAGTTTCCTTGTTAGAATTATGCTCCTAGATACGCGGGATATATTTCTCAATCAGAGTGTTGTCCATAAATGGAAGTTTTCATGTACGATGTATACTCTAGTATTTGCTTCCTAGTTGGAAACAAGGTGCTGCTGTCTTGCCTGTCAGAAGTTGATCCTCGAGATACTTGCCTTAATAGGTCTTACGGGTATTGGGGATGGCTGTGAGACGCATGGGCTTAGCAGGCTGTAGTGATTTGGGTCCGTTTGGCGAATTGCGCTGTGCAGGCTTGAAACCGCTTGGGCCGGATCAGTGTTGGGCTGAAGATTGGACCTGTTATTCCTTGAGATCATCATGACACGTGTACGGTGTAGAAGAGATGATGTTTTGGTGTATCATCAGCTGCTCTCCCCGAGTTAGTGGGCCATCGTATCGATTCACTAAGTCACTTTTCGAAATAATACGTCGCTCATGATGATTGAGTCTGAACCGTTACTTGAGCGGCGCACTCCATTAATTAAGCGTGCATCAGTTCAGTGGAGAAAAGGCGAGAAACCAATCCCTATTTAGATTTCCCTTTCTGCAGAGATTGGCTCTTCCATTTCTTTGTTTTTAGAGACTCTGTTCTGTTCAGCTTTTGATTGAAAGTTTATCCATCTTTTTCATGGCTTACCAAAAATCACCTTGATGAAGAGCTTCTTGCCAAGGGCCTCCAATTCTTCGAAGATATGTCGGATTTCGAATCGAGCCTCGCCGAGATTCGAAAGACATTCGGGTTCTCTGAAGACCTGCTACTCTATGCTCTAAATGATGATCAAACGCCAATGTTTCGTTCGGAAGGATTCGTCTGTTTGCACCACGACATGCTTCAAACTGGTGTCCCTTTGTATTCTTTAAATGTAATAGAGTAGCTTTTGGTTAAAGAACATGAGTTTTCTCCTTTGCTTTTCTTTGTAGTTGTGGTTCATCTTGTTGACTTCGTTAGTGTTGCCTGTGCTTTTTATAGGTCGTCCGTTGTTGTCTAAATGATTTGTACTCTAGCTTTGATTTTTACAGCTATATTTTCTTTTCCTGTCTTCTGCTGATTTGAATTTTCCTGTGCATTAGTATGTCTGTCTCGACCTCGTGTTTGTTGTCTCGGAGCTTTTTGTAAGAAAGTTGTTTTGTTTGTTTGTTTTCTACTTTGTTGATCTGGTGTGTTAGTTAATCCGAGGCTCTTTTGAGTTGCACTAATTTGTTCCTCTGTCGTTTGCTTTGCTTGTTTGATCAAAACGGGATTTGCCTTTTTTGAGCTGGTTAGTCGATTCTGTGGTCTCGAAATTGTTTCCTTCATTGGTTCGACCCGAAGTTGCTTTCACTTAGTTGATTTGTTCGTTCAAAATTTGCTTTGTTTGTTCGACGCTCTAGTCATTCCAAAGTCGTTTTTACTTGTTGGGTCGTTCGTCCAACTTTTACTTCGTTAACTCGACGTCTTAGTCGACTCGCAGTTTTTGTGTTAAGTTGACTCGTTCGTTCAACTTTGACTTCGTTGGTTCGACGTTCTAGTCATTTCGAAATTGTGTTTACTTAGTTGACTCATTCGTCCAACTTTTTACTTTGTTAAATCGACGTTTTGGTCGACTCGAAGTTTTTGTGTTGAGTTGACTTGTTCGTCCACTTTGACTTCATTGGTTCGACGTTCTAGTCGACGAGAATTCATTTTTACTAAGTTGACTCGTTCGTCCAACTTTTACTTCGTTAACTCGATACGTCTCGGTTGACTCGAAGATTTCGTGTTAAGTTGACTTGCTCATCCATTTTGACTTCATTAGTTTGACGTTCTAGTCGACCCGGATTCGTTTTTACTTAGTTGACTTGTTCGTCCGACCTGTACATCGTTAACTCGACGTCTCAGTCGACTCGAAGTTTTCGTGTTAAGTTGACTTGTTTTTCCACTTTGATTTCCTTGGTTCGACGTTCTAGTCGACCCGAAGTCATTTTTACTTAGTTGACTCGTTTGTTCAACTTTTATTTCGTTAACTCGACGTCTCAGACGACTTGAATTTTTTGTGTTGAGTTGACTTGTTCGTCCACTTTGACGTTCTATTCGGGCAAAAGTCGTTTTTATTTAGTTGACTCGTTTGTCCAACTTTTACTTTGTTGACTCGACGTCTCGATCGATTCGAAGTTTTTGTGATAAGTTTACTTGTTCGTCCACTTTGAATTTGTTGTTTCGACGTTCTAGTCGACCCAAAGTCGTTTTACTTGGTTAACTCATTCGTTCAACTCTTATTTCGTTGGTTGATCAGACCAGAAGTTTATTATGAATCCGACTTGCGTCATGACTCCTTTTTGTTTTATATGCTGATTATTTTGCATGGCTTCATTTTGAAGCTATTCTCCTTCATGAGATGATAATTCCAAATTTGAAATTTTATTGATTTTCCTATTTGGATGTCCTGACCATTTCTAACGGTCGTCTTTCTAGAGTATTTACGCTACATAGTGGAGCAATTTCTTTTTAATCATCGAGTGGTTGATGTTTTATCCTCGCGTTGGGGTTTCACGCCTTTGCTGCTCTTTTTTGTTTAATTTATGACCTCCTTTGCTTGACTTGTTATTGCTCCTCACTTGGCATCACTCGCCGAGGCTTGATGGAGTTCGTCGTCGCTAATTCTTTTGTTGGTAATTCGGATTGAATTTATATCCGTTGGTAGAGTCCCCGAGTCGGTCAGTGCAACTATCTGCAAGACGTTAATCTTTCTGCTTCGATATAGGCTTGTTTGAGTGGGAGATGCTTATTTGCCCAGGTAGATGTAGTGTAGAACGTATATTAGTTCCCTAGATTGTTCTTTCGATCCCATGGTAGTGGTTTCTGCCTTTTCCTTTCCTTTGAGTTGTTTGTCTTGCATTCCAATGATTTCATCGAGCCATCCTCTTTGGATCAAATGCTCGATTTCCTCTTTCAGCTTGTAGCAGTCTTTGGTATCATGTTCGTGATATTTGTAAAAGGAGCAGTACCTGATTTTGTCTCTTCCTTCTGGATCTCCTCTCATCTTGGGTGGCCAGCTGACGTTCTCCAAATTTGCCATGTAATTCAGGATGTCGGTCCGGCTTGTTTTTAGGGTCGTGTATGGTTTGTATTCTTTTTTCATTACGTTGGTTATCCGCTCGTGATTGGGCCGTGCTGATTGCGACATCCTAGATTCACGCTGGTTATCGGTTCTTCCGTCGTTTTGATGTTTCTTCGAATGATAGCTATCTTCCCATGGTCCATCATCTTGCCTTCTTTCTTCTTTCCTTTCCCGTTTCCTTGAATGGGGTTCCCTTTCCTGTTCATTCTTTATCTCTGAAGCTTTCATCTATACAAGAGAGATGTGTTTTTGTGATGTTTTTAGCAGGACCGCTGATGCGTCCAAAAATCGTCCTTCTGTGAATTAACTGTTAGACTGCGAAGGACCACCTTTTTGGTGTCCAAAAACACTCTGATGCTTAAGTCAGCAACTCTGTTTGAAGAAGGATGTAAATCTGGACAAAACTCAGTTAAAGTTGCATACTTTTATCGAGTCTTCCTTTTACCTTTTATAATGGTTGTGGTTAACTCTCTGCATGACATAAACATGTGAGGCATAATGGAAGGAGATGTTTTTGTAATAGTCTCCTTAATGGAGATGCATTCGTAGAGGCATAAGTTCCTCCAAGACTTTTTTTTGGTGCAACGTTCTTCTTCTTTATAAGAGAACGCGTATTGGGTGTGGAATTGGGCTCTGACTGGGCTTGGATTTAGATCTTGTATATGTATCCTTAGTGGTGGGACTAGTCTGGGCCTTTATAATTGGCCTCGTTGTTCTTTGGGCTTTATGAGCTGACCTAAAAAATCGGGCACTGTATTCTCGTGATGGGTCTTTATGGCACGTGTACGGTCATGATAGTTGGTCTATTTTGATGTATCATCAGCTACTCCCCCCTTAGTTAGTGGGTATGGTTACATATTCACTAACTGTGCGACAGTTGGTATTTCGATTGTGCTTTTGCACTGAACTTGATGTTTAACAACTTTTAGTTACTTGATTGTCTCGGATACCTCGTTGTCTATTTGTTTTCGCGCATATTTTTTTTAGTGCGCCATTATGTCCCGTATGTCGCTCTGTGAGCGGTCTCTTCGTTTATCTGTTGTTTAAAAGGTGTTGTGGCTAACTTTCTTATTTCTTTACGCCATTTTTGTTGTTAATGTTATTTCTTCTCCTTTATTGCCTATTTTTCCTCGTTCCTTCTTCCCTGTTTATGATGCCTGCCGGTTACATGTTAGTCGGCGATCAACTTTCTACTTATGAAGCCCATATTTCCCAAACAAAGCCTACCTTGGATAGTGTCCATTTCAACTATGTTTTGCCTGACGACCTTGAAATCATTATTCCTCGTGACAAAGACAATCCGTGTTGCCCGAGGAAAGGATATATTGCACTTTACCCTCGCACGTTCTATGTCAGTCTTTAGTTTTCGGTTTCGAAGCTGCTCTAGTCATATCTAGACTTCTTGGGTATTCCTCCTGCTCAAATGGGGTCGAATGGTTGGAAGGTTATGGTTGCCACATACGCTGAGGCCATTATCTCTGGTATCTCTATAACCCCTCGAATCTTGCACTCTTTGGTGGGGTTCAGTGTGAGGCCCAACTTTACCTGTTTTCTGTATTCTCCTGCGTGTTTTGGTAACCTTATTGACAAAATCATGGACTGGTCACAGGATTGGTTCTATGCACTGTCGGCACTGGGCACTTCAATTTGTGTGGTCTTCCGATAGTAAGGTTTTTCTGAATATCTCTTAAGCATCAGAATATGAAATTAACTGATGAGGAACATATTATCAGTGAGCACTTCTTGGAGCTTTTGATAGTTCCATTGGATTCCTATCTTACTGATGATCAGGTGAGGCATAGTGGTCTATACATCATGAATGAGATCGAAATGGCTTCGTTGACCGAGAGGCGGACTGTGGAGATTGCTGCCCGCGCTGCTGGTGATGAAGTTGGCATTGATCAAAAAGTGAACTTTGATGTTACGGATCTCAATGCTCCTGTCCGTAGTGTTACCGGTCCTTCTTCTAAAAAAAAGTAGTGAGGCCTGTTAGTCCGTTGAAGCGGTTGTTTCTGTCTTTCGATCGCTACCGAAGAAGAAAAAGCTTGTTGACTTTGTGCCTTGCACCTCCCTTATTTCAGCTTCTGCTAAAAGAGACCCTTCGAGGGAAGACTGTTATTCTCCGCAGGAGGCGGAAGAGACGAGGCTGGCTCTGGAGAAGAGCGCGATATTGTCTGTCCCCTGAACGATGGTGACTAGAAGCTTCTCTCTGCTTATGGTGGCCTTGACGTTGTCAAGTGTTCCGATGAGAATCCTTGGTCCTTGGATGACAAGATGCTCCAGTTGGCTGTTGTTTAATCTAAAGAGCTAGGTAGTTGAGATTCGGCTGCCGAGTTATGGTCTCGTCCTCCTCTCGCTGAAGGAGGGATGGGGGTTCCTCCTTCCGCAGCTTACTTGAGTTCTTCTGCTACTACCCGTTCCGTTTCTGCTGGACAACGAGAGGGTGATGGAGGTTCTCTTGTCGTTCCTCCGTCTTTCCCTGCCATGGGTGGTGGTGGTTCCTCCATACTACCTGATCCTCGCATTTTTCATCCGTGTATCAGTTGGAAGGAACCTATTCTCGAGGACATCCAAATTAAATCGGATGGAAATTTCTACTGGTTCTCTCGCCTTGGCGTGCAGGATTAGGGGTGGGCACGGGACGGGATGGGACGAGATATACCCATCCCTATCCCATCCCGTTCATACGGGATCGGGACGGGACGGGATGGGAAAAACCCCATCCCGACCTCGTCCCATCCCAAACGGGATCGGGACGGGACGGGATCAGCGGCATCCAAAAAATTTGAAGATACGACAAGAGCCGTGTAAAAAATGAGTCTGTTATTTATTCAGTTGGGGAAGTGAATAGTCTGGCTGACTTAGTTGACATTCCAAATTGCAAAGTTGGAACCCTCCCCTGTCAGTATTTTGGTCTTCCTTTAAGGGCAAAATTCCAGGCAAGTGTGGGAAGGTGCGGTTGATAGAATTAACAATAGGCTAGCATTTTGGAAGAGAACTTACATTTCTAAGGCTAGCAGACTGACTCTAAAAAAAACACTATTGCTAGTATTCCAGTTGACATGATGTCCATTATTTCTATGCTTGTTTCTTTAGCCAATGTAATTGAAAAGATCTACAGAGATTTCTTGTGGGGCTCAAAGGGCTCTTCCAACTCCAGAGTTTAGGGCCATTTTAACATCTCTACTAGGAGGGCAGGTAATATTTCTGAACTTTACTGGGTATGCACAACAACTCCAGCTCTTGGGACTTGGCTTTTAGAAGAGGGATCAGAGATGTTGAAATGCCTACAAAATAGAGTAAAAGTTGGATAAAAATAATAAATATGATACGTGCAGAGAATATATACAAAAGGCCCCTACAAAATAGAGTAAAAGTTATACTATTAAAACAAATCTAAAATAAATAATTAAATAAAAATATTAATAATTAATATTAATAAATTAGTTCGGGACGGGACGGGATTGGCGGGATTGAAAATCTCCATCCCATCCCATCCCATTCTAGATCGGGACGGGACGGGATCGGGATGAAATTATTCAATCCCATTAAGACCCGGAAAAATCGGGACGGGATCGGGACGGGAACGGGATCGCGGGATGGGATGCCCACCCCTATGCAGGATGGTGCAAGTAAGCTGATAAATGAATGACATAGATGGTCGATGCAAAAGCCTTCGATGTCCGTGCTGAATCTGAACCTTCATCTTGAAGATGGTGTAGGCTTATAATGAAGGGGATGACTCATCTTTCCTATGCAAGAATTATGGTCTTGAGTCATCAGGTCAAAAACCATCTATGTTTTTTTTGGAGAGGAAGCTTTTCCCGTGCTGCTACTTGTATTCTCCCACGTTCTTTATCAGTTTGACGCATTAACAACGCGATGTTTTGAAATAACCAAGGCGGCTGAGGTTGCTCGGGTGTCATTGGCCGTGGTGGAGGATGCGCGAGACCGATTTGTGGCTGCGCTCAAATCCTTGAGAGCTGATCTAGAAGGCGTCTGCACACACTTGCATGATGTGTAGAAAAAACTTTCTTCTAAGAAGGCGCTTCATGATGAGGCCGCGTGGCCCATGATAGATCATTCTAACAATTGTGATGTTGCTGAGAAAAGGGTGGAGCAATTGTTGTCTTTGCTTGATGAGGCCAAGGCTGACTCCTCTATGATGCTCACTACTGCCGAGGGCCAACTTATCGCGGTAAGAAGTGAGCTTGCTTCTGTTAAGGATAATCTCCGTGTTATGGAGGTGGTAGACTGGCAGCACGTTGTTGATGGTCGGACTGAGCTTTTGGACTATATCGAGGGTCTTGGTGTCAATTTGTCCCAGTATCGTCATATGGTTTATCAAACTTTTGAGGACGTGGAATGTGCCGCTGAAGATCCTCCGGGTGTCCCAATGGCTGAAAGAGTCCAAGTTGTTGATCCGGCTCCTGTAGGTGGTATTGTTGAGGATGTTATAGATCATTCCCCTTAGTCTTCCATTGTTATTTTTGAATGTAATCGAATAGATTTTGAATGATAAGAATTAACTCCTTTATCCACTTTGTTCATCTATCGTTGTCATGATAATCTGCATTTGATGTTCCACGTATATGTCTGTAACAATCTTTCGGTGATTTGAACTTTCCTATGCTTTAGTACGCATGTCTTGATCTTGTGCTTATTGTGTCTAAATTTTTGTGAAAGCTACTTTGTTTGCTTATCTTCTACTTCGTTGAATTATCTACCCGGTCTTTTACTTCGTTAACTCGTCGCGACACGAAGTTGTTTGGCTCGATTGGCTCGTTCATTCAATTTGTTTCGTAGGTGCAACACCCTAGTTGTCCCGTAGTCACTTTACCTAGTTGACTTGTTCGTTCAACCTTTACCCCGTCAACTTGACGTCTCGGTTGATTCAAAGTTTCCATGTTAGTTTGACTTGTTCGTCCAACTTTTACTTCGTTAACTCGACACTTCGGTCGATTCGAAGTTTTTGTTTTAAGTTTGACTCGGGTGTCCAACTTTTACTTCATTGGTGCGACACTGTAGTCGACTCGAAGTTATTTCATTTAGTTTACTCGTTCGTCCAACTTTTGCTTCGTTAACTCGACACCTCAGTTGATTCGAAGCTTCTTGTTTTTAGTTTGACTCGGGTGTCCAACTCTTACTTCAATGGTGCGACACTTTAGTCGACTCGAAGTTATTTCATTTAGTTGACTATTTCGTCCAACTTTTACTTCGTTAACTCGACACCTCGGTCGATTCGAAGTTTCTGTTTTATAGTTTGACTCGGGTGTCCAACTCTTACTTCGTTGGTGCAACACTCTAGTCGACTCGAAGTTATTTCACAGTCGACTCGTCGTCCAACTTTTACTTCTTTGGTTGATCAGACCAGAAGTTTATTGTGAATACCTGACTTGCGTCCGAATTCCTTTTGGGCTTTTGTGCCAATTGTTTTGCATAGCTGTGCTGTGAAGCTGTTCGCTTTTTGTGAGATGTCGATTCTGAAAATGAAACTTTATTGATTCTTTGATTATTTTAGCGGTCGTTCTTCCTGAAGTGTCTCCATCACACTGAAGCGTTTCTTTTTTTATTTCTGCGTTACTAGTGTCTATCCTCGCGTTGGCGTCCCTCTTTAATTTACGACCTTATTTGCTTGGGTCTTTATTGCTCTTATTTTGGCATCGATTGTTCATGCCTGATGGAGTTTGTTAGTTCCGTTATAAGTGACTTTGGCCGAATTTGTCTCTGCTGCTAAGGTTTTCAGAGAGTTGGTCTTTCGACTTTGATATAGGTCTGTTCGGGTGGGAGGTGCTTCTTTCCCAGGGTGGATGCCGTGTAGAGCATATATTAGTTCCCTTGACCGTTCCTTTGATCCTGTGGTTGTATTATCCGCCTTTTCTTTACCTTTGAATTGTTTGTCTGATATACCGACAAACTTGTTCAGTCGTCTTCTATGGATCCAATGCTCAATTTCTTTTTTCAACTTGTAGCAGTCCTCGGTATCATGTTCACGATCCTTGTGGAAAGAGCAGTACCTGCTCTTGTCTAGTCCTTCTGGGTCTCTTTTCATCCTGGTTGGCCAGTTGACATTCTTCCAGTTTGATATGTGTTTTAAGATGTCGGTTCGGATTGCTTTTAGGGTTGTGTATAGTTTATATTCTTTCCTCATTATGCTGGTTATTCGCTCATGATTGGGTCATGCATTGTGATTTCCTTGATTCCTGCTGGTTGGGCTCCATGCATCCATCGCTTCGATGTTTCTTTAAATGACTGTTGTCCTCCCATGATCCACCATATTCTTTCATCTTTTCTCTCTCGTTTCCTGGAATGGTTCTCCCTCTTCTGCTCATTCTTTCTCCTTGTAGCTTTCATTTCTTTGAGGGAAATATGTTTCTATGCTATTTTCAGTAGGACCATCATGCCTTTTGAAGGTTCCAAGTTGAGGGCATTGAAGAAGGTACCTCATCAACTCGACGACGAAAGCTACAACGGCTGTGTCATCGTTGCATCCATCAATCATCGTTAACTCGTTGGTGAAGCGAGTAACATGTTCCCGAATTGTTTCTTCTGGCTTTTGTTGGATGTGCAGAAGGTAGTGTTGTTATTTCCTCATTCGCTGGCTCCCAATGAATCTGGTAATGAAAACAGTGGCTAAGGCCTGGAAAAGCCTATTGACCTAGGTGGCAGGCTGTTGAACCAGTTCATTGCTGTGGATTTGAGGCTAGTTGGGAACGTTCTGCATAGGATCAACTCTGTGGTTTCTTTTAGAGCCATTATGTGGTGAAAATGTCGTAGATGATCAGTTGGGTCGGTAGTACCATCGTACACTTTGAACTTTGGCGGGGTGAATTTCTTTGGCATTGCTTTATTCATGAGTTTCAGAGAGAATGGTGGCTTGGCCAATTCGTATAGTACATTCAGATCCATGATTCCAATCCTGAACGGGATCTCAACAACCGTTCCACCACACTGTGGAGTCTTGTCTCGGTGGAGTTCGCTGCTCTCGATGTTTCTCTGCTGGGGTTCCGCTAAGTCTTATTCACTTCCTTGAGTTAAGACAATAGAGTTTTGTTGAGACGGGGCTGGAATAGGGTTGGCTGGCTGAACGTGTTCCTGGGTGATATTCTCCAGCATCTCTATCTTGTATTTCATTTGAGTCATGAGCAAGTCTACCCGAGGGTGTGTGGCAGCGCCGACTATCGTATGTGCTGTTTGGACTATTACATGTAGCGAATTTGCATTCTTAGATGCTATTGGTTCGGTATTTTGGGTTACATCCTCTCCTTGAGCCGTTAGTGAAGCATCAGTGGGAGAGTTGTTGCGATCGTTACTGGATTGTGGATCTTAGACTGCATTATTCCTTTTGATGGCCTCGTTGATTGTGGTGAGCCTTATCACTGTGTGCTTTTTTAGAAATAGGAAACTTGTCGTTCCTCACGGACGACGCCAAACTGATGCATCCAAAAATCATCCTCCTTTGAGTTTAACCTGCAAAACAACTGTTAGACTACCAAATGCCACTTTTTGGTGGCTGAATGCACTCCGATGCTTAAGTCAGTAACTCTGTTGGAGAAGGATGTAAATCAGGACAAAGCTCAGTTAAAGTTGCATACCTTTGTCGAATGTTCCTTTTACCTTTTATAATGGTCGTGATTAACTCTCTGCGTGACTTAAGCATGTGAGGCGCAACAAAAGTAGATGTTTTTGTATTAGTCTCCTCCTTAATGGAGATGCGTTCATAGAGGTGTAAGTTCCTCCACGGCTCTTTCTTGGCACAATATTCTTCTTCTTTATGAGAGAACGCATATTGAGCTTGGAGTTGGGCTTGGATTCAGATCTTGTTTACGTCCCCTTAGTGGTGGGCCTAGTCTGGGCTTCTATAATTGGCTTCATTGTTTTTTGGGCTTTATGAGCTGACCTAAAATATCGGGCACTGTATTCTCGTGATGGGTCATTATACCACATGTACAGTCGTGATAGTTGGTCTATTTTGATGTGTCATCAATTGCCATGCCTTTTGAAGGCTCCAAGTTAAAGGCATATAAGAAGGAGTCTTTCTTCAGTCCAGCGATAATGGTCACAACAGGTGTGTCGTTGCTACATCCATCGATCATTTTCAATTCATTAGTAAAACAAGTGACATATTCCCGTATTGTCTTTTTAGGCTTCTGTTTGACATGCAGGAGGTAGTCTGGTTCTTTCCTCATCCGCTGGCTCCTAATGAATCTGGTGATAAAAGCGGTGGCTAACGCTTGGAAAGAGTCTATCAACCTCGGTGGTAGGTTGTTGAACCAATTCATCACTGTGAAAGTGAGGCTGGTCGGAAATGTTTTGCATAAGATCGACTATGTGGTTTCCTTCAGGACCATCATGTGGTGGAAGTGTCTTAGATGATCAGTTGGGTCGGTAGTACCATCATACACTTCAAACTTTGGCGGAGTGAACTTTTTCTGCGTGACAATCCTCATGAGGGCGTCGGAGAATAGGGGTTTGGCTAATTCATATAGATGTTGGGATCCGTGACTCCTATTCTGAACGGGATTTCAGCAAGCATTTCGTTACATTGTGGAGTATTGCCTTAGGGGAGCTCGTTTCTTTCGAAGTTTCTCTGTTGGGGTTGTGCTAAGACTTCGTCACTTCCTTGATTTTGGTTGGCAGAGTTTTGTTGGGGCAGTGCCTGAACAAGGTCAGCTGGCTGGATTCGTTATTGGGTGATTTTTTCCAGCATCTTTGTCATGTAGTTCATCTGGGCTATGAGCAAGTCTACCCAAGGATCTGTGGCAGCATCACCGAATGTCTAGGTTGTTGCATGCTGTGGATCCAGATTCTCGGGCGCTATCGGTCTGATGATTCGGTCTGCTTCTTGCTCATGAGCTGTTTGTGATGCATTGTTGCCAGTTGGAGAATTGCCACAATCATTACTGCGTTGATGATATGTAGAGTGTGTCATTTGTTCTGACGACTTGTTGATCTTTTATTAGATTATGGTGAGCTTTGTCACTGTGGATTTTATTTTTAGAAAGGAGACCCGTCATTTCCCATGGACGCCGCCAAACTGATGCGTCTAAAAATCGTCCTCTTGTGAGTTTGACCTGCAAAACAGATGTTAGACTGCCAATGACCACCTTTTTGGTGTCCGAAGGCACTCCGATGCTTAAGTCAGCAACTCTGTTTGAAAAAGGAAGTAAATTTAGACAAAACTTAGTTAAAGTTGCATACCTGTGTCAAATGTTCCCTTTACCTTTTATAATAGTTGCGTTTAATTCTTTGCGTGACTTAAACATGTGAGGTGCAATGAAAGAAGATGTTTCTCGTAACAATATCCTCTTTAATGGAGATGTGTCCGTGGAGGCGTAACTCCATCCACGACTCTTTTTGGTGCAACGTTCCTCTTCTTTATGAGAGAACTCGTGTCCGGCTTGAATTCAGGCTTTGATTCATTCAGGCTTGGGTTCGGGCTTCGTTTATGTCTTCTTATTGGTGGGCATTGTCCGGGCCTCTGTGATTGGCTTTATTTTTCTTGGATTTTATGATGGCCCAATAGACTGGACGCTATATCCTTGTAATGGATGCTCTCTGCCACGTGTACGACTGTGATGATTGGTCTATTTTAATGCATCATCAAAAATTATGTAGCAACCATACAAAAATATTATGTTAATTTGTTTTTGCTATCGTTCTTCAATAAATTTGATTATTTTTTAATATTTGTCAGAAATAACTTTTATGCGCATTATATATATCATCAATTTGTTTATGAGTAATATTTCATTAGTTAATTAACTTTGAGTACTTATTTTAATTTAGGGTTAGGCCAAAGACAGATTTGTGATCCGAATTTTGTTTGAATCACATAAAAACTAAAAAACAAGTTAAAAGTTATGTTGAGGTAATGCTCACAATATATATTACCAAAAATGTTAGGAAATCAGATTTATGTAACCATGTTTTGCGACCAGGATGACGTGTCGTGATCTCGAAAGAATGATGAAATCCCCAAAGATTTTATGTGTATCTCAAGATTGTAAAAAAGCTCCTTTAACGATGTCACATCATCCTGACAACACATTTAGAGATTACACGATGATCAAATATGCTGCTAAAATTAGAGAAGTATTATCCATTCAATCCAACGTTAACTTGATGACCATATTTGACAAAGTAAACAATTTTGGAAATTTATGAATTTTTGTGAAAGTGATCTACTGGATAGCAAGGAAATCACCTCAGCCAAAAATCAAATTCTTTTGAAATTTCAATGTAGGGGAAGCTGAATTTGGGTCTAAAGTGGGCCACAAATCAATGTTCCCGATCCCTAACCATTGGGCTAATTAGAGAAAATGAAAAGAGAAGTAGAAAAAGCATGAGAGATAGGAGAAAAAAGAAGAAGAAAAGAAAGCCCTATTTTGTAAAATGATAACATCAATGACCCAAGAAAAGAAAAAACAGAAAGAGAATGAGAATTCTAAACTTCTAATGTCACTTTGTACTCATTAAACTTTACGTTTCACTTATAGGTTTGGTTCCTTAGAACAGTTAACAATTTGTGCATATGGTTGAGCTGGCCAAAATACATGCACATATATATAGTCATTTTGGTCGATTGTTAATATATGCTTGCAGTCCAGCAGAATGTCCGACTAAACATTTGTTGGCGCTGGCCGCATCAGCATCAGACCTTGCTTGTAGCCCACATTGAGCAGGTCTTAATGTACATGGATTTGAGTAGTTGAGCAGCCACCTATCTGTATGAGAACAAACAAGAGTCCTGACGACCTAAACTATATAATAGGTCTTCCATTGATGAAGGCTTAAAATCCTCTTATTTCAAAACCTCCCATCGTCATTTGATCTCATCTTTGGTGAACCCTAATGTGATACACTAGTAAAGAATGAGGAAGGGTTTGGTTGGGTCTGGCAAATCAATAGGTGGATGCTCTTAGCTCTTGTGGTGGCTCTACTACACATTGTGGGTGCTTTTAATATCCATAAGCGCTAGAGGTTGCTGAAGTTTGTCGAGGTACTATAGTATTCCAACTGCTAAATCTGTGTTCAAAATCACCTTCTTCTTCTTCTTCCACCCAACCATGTCATTCATAGCATCAACAACAACTGTAACACCAACCTTCTCTTCTTCTTCTTCATCCCATCAAATCCGTAGAGAAGCTCATCTCAGAAAACCACATAGTTTCCCCAACTCTAAATTATCTTCAAAACCCACCCTTACTTCACACAACCCCACTTCTTCAACTTCCATTAGATCATCCACATTGCTGCAAGGAACCCCAAATCAACCCAGAACTGACTTCAATGCGGAAATTCGCAGATTCTGCGAAATGGGTAATCTTCGAAACGCCATTTCTTTCCTTTGTAACTCTCCAAGTTCCGAGCTTGAGTCGAAAACTTACTGTTCAATTCTGCAACTTTGTGCTGATAAAAAGTCACTAATAGATGGCAAGAAAGTCCATTCCATGATAAACAATTCTGGGGTTGTTGTTGATGGAATTTTGGGGACCAAGTTGGTGTTTATGTACATAAGTTGTGGTGATTTGAGACAAGGGAGACAGGTTTTCGATGAGATTCCGAAAGAGAAAGTGTTCATTTGGAATTTCATTATGAATGATTATGCAAAGGCAAAGGAGTTTAGAGAAAGTATCAATTTGTTCAAACAAATGAAGTGTTTGGGTGTTGAACCTAACGCTTACACATTTTCGTGTGTTTTGAAGTGTTTTGGTTCTTTGCAGAGTGTGTTAGAAGGTGAAGAAGCCCATGGTTATCTGTTGAAATTGGGATATTGTTCTTATACTTCAGTTGGAAATGCACTGATTTCTTTCTATTCCAAATGTGGAAACGTTGAAAGTGCACGCAAATTGTTTGATGAATTGAGTGATCGAGATGTAATATCATGGAACTCAATGATAAGTGGCTATACATCAAATGGTCTTGCCAAGAAGGGATTGGAGGTTTTCATCCTTATGAGATCTTCGGGGGTTGAATTGAATTTAGCAACAATGGTTAGCGTCTTACCGGCTTGTGCAGAAATTGGTGTTCTTGGTCTAGGCAGGGCACTGCATGGGTATGTGGTAAAATCAGATTGTTTCGATGGGGAGATTACTCTTGATAACAGTTTACTAGATATGTACTCGAAATGTGGAGATTTAGGTACAGCGGCACAGGTTTTTGAGAAGATGGATAAGAGAAGTGTTGTGTCGTGGACTTCTATGCTATCCGGTTATGCTCGACATGGACAATGTGGGAGGGCTATTGAACTCTTTAATAAAATGGAGAAAGAAGGTACTAAACCTGATCTGGTCACTGTTACGAGTATCCTTCATGCCTGTGCTTCTAATGGATCACTAGAAAATGGTAAGGATATTCATGATTACATTGTAAGAAATGGTTTGCAATCTAATCTTTTTGTCGCAAATGTTCTCATGGATATGTATGCAAAATGCGGTAGTATGGGAGATGCCCAATTAGTTTTTGACGAGTTGCTTAATAAGGATGTCATATCATGGAATACAATGATTGGAGGCTACTCGAAAAATTCTCTGCCCAATGAAGCTTTTCGTATGTTTATTGACATGCAACGTGAATGTGAACCAAACGGTGTGACAATGGCGTGTATCCTTCCGGCCTGCGCTAGCCTATCAGCTCTAGAGAGAGGCAGAGAGATCCATGGAAATGTATTGAGAAATGGATTTTTCTCAGATCAGCATGTATCTAATGCTCTTGTTGACATGTATGCAAAATGTGGCGCTCTACTGCTTGCACGCTCTCTCTTTGATATGATGCCTTCAAAGAACCTGGTTTCGTGGACAGCTATGATCGCTGGATATGGCATGCACGGGTGTGGTCGAGAGGCCATTTCTACATTCACTGAGATGAGAAATATGAGAATTGAACCGGATGGCATCTCCTTCATTGCTGTACTATATGCTTGTAGTCATTCTGGACTACTAGATGAAGGGTGGAGATTCTTTAATATTATGAGAAATGACTACAAGATTGAGCCAACATTGGAGCATTATGCTTGTATGGTGGATCTTCTTGCACGAGCTGGGCGTTTGAACAAGGCATACAAATTCATTGAAGCAATGCCTATTAAACCAGATTCAACTGTCTGGGGGGCATTACTCTGTGGATGCAGGGTCCACCTAGATGTAAACCTAGCAGAAAAGGTTGCAGAAAGAGTTTTCGAGCTGGAACCAGATAATACAGGATACTATGTTCTTCTAGCCAATATATATGCAGAGGCAGAGAAGTGGGATGAAGTGAAGAAACTGAGGGAAACAATTGGACGGCGTGGATTGAGAAAGAACCCAGGTTGCAGTTGGATAGAGATTAAGAGCAAAGTTCATATTTTTGTTGCTGGAGACAAATCACAACCACAAGCTAAAAAGATAGCATCACTCTTGGAGGAGGTGAGAACTAGAATGAAGGAGGAAGGCTGTCTGCCTAACAAGAAATATGCTTTGATTAATGCAGGGGACAAGCACAAGGAAGATGCACTTTGTGGGCACAGTGAGAAGTTGGCAATGGCTTATGGAATCTTGAGCTTACCATATGGGAAAATTGTACGTGTCACCAAAAATTTAAGAGTCTGTGGTGATTGTCATGAGATGGCTAGATTCATGTCCACGATGTTCAAAAAAGAGATAGTCTTGAGAGATTCAAATCGCTTTCATCAGTTCAAGGATGGCCGGTGCTCTTGTAGAGGTTACTGGTGAGTGAAATGATTTGAACTTGAATAACAAGATCACTTCTAGGTGCACCAGTTATTGGAGTATTGCCTCACTGTTTTGTGGTGAACATTTTCAAGTAAAGATTACGGTGTCCCTATGAGAATCATGAATGGGGAATGAGCATTTGGTCTTGCATGAACGACAGGAAGGCTGTTAACTAGGCGATGGGTGGGTTGTGCACTACAACAAATTTGTTTTAAGCGGCGTTTTCAAAAGCGCCGGTAAAGCTAACAATGTGCCGGTTTCGAGCATTAACGGCATTATGAGAAGCGCCGGCAAAGGTACGTGCCGCCAAAAGATTAACGACGCTTATTGCAAAGCGCCGGTTAAAAGTGACCATTTGAAAGCGCCGCTAAATCTTATATTAGCGCCGCTAAATAAATGGATATTACATTTCCCTTTTGACTAGAAACGCCGTATTTATAACTTTTAATGGCGCTTTAAAAGCGCCGGTTATGTAAAAAATAATATTTTACAATATTTTTTGCGACGCTTTTAAAGCGCCGGTTATATATTTACAATATTTTTTGCGACACTTTTAAAGCACCGGTTGTCTTAACAAATCTATAAAAAACCTTCATTTTAATGGCGCTTTGGAAGCGCCGGTTATGTTAACATACTGGAAAAAAAAAATCAATAAAAATAAAAATAAAAACCTGTCATTGGGACGGAAAAAACAGACTGTAAATTTTCTAATTTCATATCATCTACTAAAATCTCCTTCAGTAACAAATAAACTCAAAGCACAGTACAATTTTCTACAATAACAACCATATATTTAGACCTGCCTATATTGCATCCTCATACATAGTGTACTAAGTTATATGTTGGCTAGCTTGTATGGTCAGCTTGAAACTGTAGTAGGAGCTACAGAGATTGCTGATAAAGATTGAGGTCCATGCCATCTACATTTCTCCCCACCCGAGCTTGAACAATGGCCTAACATAACAGACAATTACTTATATTAATTTCATTAACAAAATTAATGAAAAAAACATACATACTGCCCTTTTCATTAAAACTATATATCATTCCTCTACCTTTTCATCTTCACCCTGTTCCTTGTCACCCTTTCCTCCTTGTTCATTCTCATTATCAATTACTTCCCTGTCATTGTCATTGTCATTGTCATTGTCATTGAGTTTCGCAACAATCTCCTTGAAGACTGACAATTATTTACGTGTTGCAAACTTGCAGGTAATATTGCTAGAATATTTTACGGCAAATGGACAAGCCGAAAAGGACAGGAGAAGAACTTACAAGAAGAGAAACACTGCAGCTACTAGCTAGTAAATGAAGAGTTGAAGACAAGTTGGACAACAATCAAGTAGCCTTGCTCGTTATCTGAACCTGAAGCAACATAAACAAGTTGAAAGCCTTAGAACAACTCTAGAACATCAGAACTTTATCAACATAATATAACTCCAAAAGAAAACATGAACAACATGTCAAGATGTTAACTCCATGCAATACAAGCACTTCTGCAGTCCACCCATAAGATAAAAGCAGTAAACGTTTCCAAAAGTATGATGCTAATTGTGATACATACACTGATACTAAATACAGAAAAATAGTATATTTTCTACCACAAAATGATGTCTTCGTATTTTACGTCACATGAATGAAGAAGTTTGGCTCAAACAGAATCCACAAAATCGATATTTACTTCACAAAGAATCCACAAAATCGATATTTATGGAGGCATTCTTTGCAAGTTTGGCTCCAGCATTTCCAGTGGTCTTGCTGAGTTCATGTCCACCTGGAACATGAAACAGAACTAATAAGAAGCCAGGCACTTGGAACAATACACTCATAGATAGAACCTATTTAGGAGATGTTTGATATCAGAATGTTGTACACTTGTAGAAAGAGATTCTATCTATGTTTGGATTGGCTGTTACTAATTCACAAATTCTCAATCAGAAGGAAATAGAGATGTGGCAGCATGAACTATTGGCCATAGTCAACCATGGCAGCATTAGGTGGTGAGAGCAGGGAGCAAGTTTTTAAGGAAGAAATAAGAAAATGAGGTGATCTATAGTAGTAGTAGTAACTAATTAAACATTATTATTCTATTTCATTTCTTTTGAGTTCCATTGTTCAGAAAACATCAACCAATCAATTGTAACAATGTTTAGTTGTACACTTGTAGAAAGTATGATGGAAAAGTATGATGCAATAAACTACCTGAGAGTCAACAATGGTGAAAGTAGCAGTACCTGCAATAAAGACGGCATAGAAATCACTATAAATGTTCAATAATGTTCAATGTGCAAGCCAAATAACCACCCGAAACAAAACTAATGTCAATAGTTATCAAGTACAAGGTTGCTTACAACTTTCCTAGATCAGAGAGTTTGAGCACAGAGACGTATTTAACAACGCTTTATATCTCTTAACAGAGCTCATTCATGGGCGTATGCATGTAAGTTTTACATAAATTAGATTGAAGAAATACAGAAGATAAGCTAATAAATGAAAACTTCAAATAAAATCATATTTTTATGCTCAGAAATGTACCAAGACTGAACATAGCCATTCCAAGACCAGCGTTAGATAGAATAGATATTGAACTCGCTATGATTGCAGGCATCTCAACGTTCCACCTGCAGATGACAACACAGGAATAGTTTAAGAAGGAACTTTTAATGAATCTAATAACTGGATTTCAAAAGAATAGAAGAGAACAACAAACCTGAAAGACACAAGAGACCATGTGAGACCAATTAGGCTGGAGTAAGTGTTGGGGTTCCTGATGAGCTTTCTCCAAACCATGATAAGAATGAGCCTAGTCATCACACTTGCTGGAGGCATTGAGGTGGGTCTAGAGTCGATATGGAGCCCAGCCTTGGGGTTTAGTTCAGTTGTTGAGCTTGAACCAAGCTTTGTTAGGTTCCAATAAATGTCAATAGTTGTTCTTTCTTTGCCTTCAAGCTTGCTTGCAGTTCTTTCATTCTTTAATAAAATTGCGTGGGGTCCCTTCAACCCCTGCTTGCCATATGCAAAAATGCATTAGTTAAATTAAAATATATAACTTTTTCGAATATAACAATTTCACTATTAGGCCGTGATTTGTTATAAAGAAAAATGAAAAGCCAGGAAACCAGTGAAAAATAAGACGGAGGAGAAATGACGAGGGAGAGAAGGGAGAACCTGAGGTTGAAGATGATCTTCACCCTCTTGTCTTCTCTCAGGATCGTGGAAATTATTTGGTCAAGGAATATTTTCCATGGAGGAAAAAAAAAAACCCACATGATTCTTCAACCTCTATTTCCCCTCCCCCCAACACACTTTTAGTCACTATGGTCTTTGAAATCTTTTTCTCTGAAACCAAAGAAAACCTTAAGATTTATGATTAGCAGATAATGATACTACAGTTTAGACACTATCCAATAATTATAAATAATTCTACTAGGTGCAGGTAACATACTATCTTTATGGAATGAGAGTTTCACTCACTCAGACAATAATCTAAATTACTAACTGAAAACATGATGTTAATCCTCAACTGTGAATGACAGAATTTTGGTGAAATGAACTAATAAGTACACTAAGATGAAAATTTTATTCAGTACTTGGTGTCACGATGTTAGTTATAGTGTGTCATGTACTTAATTTAAATAGGCCTCAAATTACTTTAAGTGGTAGTGTGGTAGTCATAAAATCTAATAAAAATGATTTCTTACGCCAAATAAGTAATAAAAATAGCAAAATGAGACAATGGGACTTCATGCTTATATGAAACTTTCAAAAGTAAAAGTTGCATGCAGGAGAAAAAGTGGGGTTCTTTTAGGACTCTGCTTTGATAAGATATAAAGATTCCCTGACATGGATTTCCAATTTTTGCTGTCAAAGATATCTGATCCCCTTCAATGATTGAAAAGGGATAACTTAAAGAAACTTTGTTATGTATGTATGTGATAATGACATTCTATAGGTATTCTTTCTGTTATACAAACAATTTTTCAGCAAATTCAAATTCATCGAAAGACTCCGTGGGAAAACCATGAGTTTTGAAATATTTTAAGACACACAAAATACTTAAAAGCAGAGCTGGAAATGGATTGTACCTTCAAAGACAGAAGAGTAGATGATGCAGATGAAGACTTGATCCTAGGCAAACCAATATCGTATGAAATAGTTCCATCAGGTTTGAACAGTCCAAAGTTCCTCTCAGAGGTTGCCCCAGGCTTTAAATTTTCATTAAATAAGGCAAAGATATATGCCTTTACAGCAATATGTGGTCTCATGGGGGTTCCCTTCCTTAAGGCAAGCCATTTGCGTAGGTTATAATTATAAGTCCTAGCATTGTGAGGAGTAGCCACTGATTCACTTTGATCCCCATGAGAAGCCCATCCCGTCTCAGAAACAATGACTTCCATATGAAAGAACTGCAAGCAAGCTTGAACGCAATTTTATACAAGGAATGAGAAAAGAAAACATGTTTATCAATCACACTTACAAATGAAAATGGCTTCCAATATAGACACATTTATATTCAATCAAACCAACAGTTAAGGATTTCCTCATGAAAACCTGAGAAGAGTAAAATAATAAACAGCCACTTCACTAAGTAACTAGTGTCACTGCCATATGTTGCTAACAACCAAATCATGGGTGGGAAAATCCTAAGAAACATGCTCCCTTGGAACAAACAATTATTTCAACAGATAAATCCAAAACACAGCAAATACCTAAAATTTTAAGTTCTCCAAACAAACAAATATGAGAAGAAAGAGAGTTGTCAATCAGTTGATATACCTTTAGTGTGAACAGCGTCAGGAGGAGGAGGATGTGGTGTCCCTCCAAAATTCCCAAACTCTCCTCTAAAACCATTAAGTCCCCCATGGGTTTGAGAAACAGGGGAAGCACTAGAGCTCCAAACAAACATATGAAGATCCTTACCACCATCACCGCCACCTGAACCTGAATCATTAGTAATGGGGTTCCCAAAATTAGACTGCCTAGGTGAGTTCCCAGTCTTGTTTCCATTTTTTTTTTTTTTTTTTTTTTTTAATGACTAAATCTCAATCACCTATATCCTCCAAACCTTTCCATACACCAAACTGCATTGGAAAAATGGACAATCCCGTTCAACACAATCTAAGAAATTGCTTTCTTGCAACTGAAATTTAAAGAGCATAGAAAGGTTGACATAATGCATTGAAACATTCATAAATCAATGTTGGCATAAAGTAAATGTCACAAAATCTTACTTACTACAAAATCCAAAAAATTGTTCACTGACTGAGAAAGGTTCAAGTAAATTATAAAGTAACTTTCAGATATCAGAATCAGCACCAAAAAAACAAACCTCCTTCCCGCTATTGCACTATATCTATCTGACTTGATACCTTATTACTTCTTGTCCTCCTTTTCTGCCTCTGCAGCTTTCTTCATCCTAACGCCATGGTGTTTCTTGTTCATCCTCTCAAGACGAAGCTTGCCATATGCCTTGAATGCCTTCATCTCCTCTGTAGGCTTCACAAGTTCAACAGTTGGCTTCTCCCGAACAATAGGCATGTAAGAACCTTGAACCTGTGTGGCAGTAGCAAGCTCCTCGGCAGTAGAATCACCAGCCTTGAATTTGCGTGCACGTCTTGGGAAGATAACCACCTTGGCCTTGTAAGTCTTCAGCCTCTGAACATTGGTTTGGAGACCCTCAAGGGAACGGTTTCTGCGGCGGTGATCGACTGATATGCCAATAGTTGGGGCAAGTTTCTTTGGAATACCTGCTGCCTTAAGCTCTTCGAGGGTAAATCCTCTGCCAGCCCTAACCCCTTGGTGTAGGGTTCCTAGAGGACTGCAAAGAATAAATTGCAGCAGGGGAATCGCGAGCGCAGCAGGGGAATCGCTAAGGAGAAGGATGGAGCAAGGAGGGAAGTCGCTCGCTAAGGAGAAGGATGGAGCAAGGAGGGAAGTCGCTCGCTAAGGAGAAGGATGGAGCAAGGAGGGAAGTCGCAGCAGGGGAATCGCTAAGGAGAAGGATGGAGGAAGGAGGGAAGTCGCGAGCGCGAATGAGGGAGCGGCGCAAAGGAAGGAGGGAATTGGGTCGAGGCTTTTTCTTATCGCTGGAGGGGTTTTATAGTATCCCTCTAACCCGGCGTTTTTAACCTCTAATACGGCGTTTTCAAAACAAAAATTTATTTTTATTAGCGGGATTAATTCGCGGGTTTTTTTCACTCTTTACCGGCGCTTCTACAAACCACGCCGGTTTTGTTATCTCTTTACCTGCGCTTCGACACAAAACGCCGGTTTTGTTATCTCTTTACCGGCGCTTCTTACATCTAAATTTTGGTCACCCTTAACCGGCGCTTATTTACAGCTACTACGGCGTTTTAGACAACATAAATTTTTTTTTTTTGAAATTGAGCTGGGGTTTATTAAGGATCCCCGAACCTGCATCTGTTATACTCAATGCCTATGCTATCTTCGTACACATACTTCTTGAAATCCTCAACAAAAGAGCTAGGAACCACAGTGATGTACTCACTGCTAAGAAACAAGGCTGCAAGGTGGTCCGCTGCCCTATTGGTTTCTCAGGTTCCAGGGTGTAGTCGTGGTCTTTGTGAGGAAAGTAAAAACAGCCTGAGAATCAGTGCTTAAGTCCAGGCGACGTATAGCATGTAGTTCAGCAACCTTGAGCCCCGCTTCTACTCCTTGCAATTCATGCACAACAACTGAGTGGCCAGTAGTAGATCCAGAACAGGCCATAACAACCGCACCATGCTCATCATTGAGCGGATGGGTTGGGGTAGGGGTGGGTACGGCACGGGATAAACCCATCCTGTTCATACGGGATCGATACGGGACAAGACGGGACGAGATTAGCGTGCTCTGATTATATACATTTCATTTTCTTTAATCAATCTCATGATTTGGTTGCTCGCACTCATCTGTGTTAGACTTCAAAGCATTCCACACCTACAAATTGCTTGTTCTTGAAGAAAAAAATCATATGCATCCATCAATGCATTTCAATCTTGAAGAATATATTTGGTAAGTATAGAGAACAAGTTTAAACAAACATAATGTACACTACGCAAAGAATAACACTCAATTTTACCCTTGCATAGGTATCTGAGCTACCAGTGACAAAAACCGTTCCACTAGCATTATATGCACAACACAATATTTGGTGGTTTGGTGGATCAGTACTAGTTGAGGGAACATTGCTAGTTGAGAGCGTAGTGCTAGTTGAGGGACCATTGCTCTTCCCTGCAGTTAATTCTAAGTTAAGATTTCAGTTACCAAATTCCAAAAACCCCAGCCAACCAACCAACCAAAACACACTATGTAAACTTGAAACAAACCAGTGATAGCATCTGAAGGCTTTGGAATGTAAATGCGAGGGCTGGCATTGGTATTCCTAATATCCCAGATACGACATGTTCCATCATCTGATGATCTAGTAGGAATGTAATAGAAAGAAAATCAGATACAAATTGAACTTCGAGAGAGTTTAATATTCATGTAGTAATTATGTAATAGGTAACTGCAAAAAATATGCTACCAAATCTGCATAGCAAGTATTTCTAAATGTTTAAATGGCAGAAAGTTGAGAGACGTATTCTAGAAAATATTACTCATCAATACCAGAGTGAAAAATTAGTTCGGGATTGGCGGGATTGAAAATCTTCATCCCATCCCATTATAGATTGGGACGGGATGAAATTATTCAATCCCATTAAGACCCGAAAAAATTGGAACTGGACGGGATGCCCACCCCTAGGTTGGAGGGTTTTTTTTTTTATCTTGCCCGGCGCTTCTAAAACAACGCGCCGGTATTGGTTACTATTTACCGGCGCTTTGTTTTAAACGCCGGTATAGGTTACTCTTTCCCGGCGCTTTAAATAAACCGCCGGTATTGGATACTCTATCTCGGCGCTTTAACTAAATCGCCGGTATTGTTCACTCTTACCCGGCGCTTATTTACATCTAATACGGCGCTTCCAAAAAAACACAATTTTATTTTCTGGATTTTTAGCTGTACCGGCGCTTCCGAGAATAAACGTCGGCATTGTTGGCTCGTTCCCGGCGCTTTATAAAGGAAACGCCGGCATAGGTGCATCTTTAACGGCGCTTTATGAGAAACGCCGGCAGTGCTTGAGAGTGAATTTATCCCCGGCGCTTGGACTCCTAAACGCCGGTATTGAGAATGTTTTACCGGCGCTTTTGGTGAAACGCCGCCGTAAAAGTGCCGTTTTAGACTTCGTTTTTTGTAGTGGTGTATGAATGAACAATCCTCAACCTAAATCTGTTATTGTAACAAGAAAGCATCTTGGAGACATTCTGCCACTGAATATGTAGAGAGACGTGTAATACATTTCTGTGTATTTTATTCTTTTTGGATCAATATATAACACAATTCTGTTGATTTCTACAAAAAGAAGTGCGTTTATGTATCTCCCAAAGGTATACAAATTTGACATGAAAAATTGTAATCTTTTAGCAATTGGTTTGCAGTGCTAAAGGCTCAAATACGACCACTACTGCCTGAAGTCTCCTCTCTCTTTTTCTCCTTATTTGTTTATCTAGATCACCCTTTGTTTCCGGATGAGTTTGATTTTCCTTTGGTGGATTCTTCTCATGGGTTATTATGCTCTTATTCGAGCGGTTGTAAGACCAAAACTTGTGATTCTCCGATTTTAATTCAGATTTGTAATCCAGCCACAGGTGAATATGTAAGGCCCCAGTTTTGCCCAAACCAATGTACAGTAATATGAATGTGTTCTTAGGGTTTGGGTTCGCTTTAGAAGTTGATGGTTGTGGCTGTGAGTATTGTTCATTGGATTGGAAAGGCGGAGAATTCGGAGGTTCATGTACATGCTTTAGAATCGAATTCATGGGGAAAGGTGAATGGGTGTATCTCGAATGGTGTTTTTTTTAATAAAAATTGGGCCATTGACCCATTTTATTTATTTATTAATCCATGCTCGAAGGCTACATGACTGACCCTATAGGGTTAACCAAACTAGGCCCGAAGCCTACAATATTGTTGCCACTTAAAAACCTTGTCGCCTCCATCTCACATAGAGACTTGCTTTCGCTTCGGTCCATCGCCTCCACCTTGCATGAAGACTCGCTTTCGCTTCGCTCGGTCTAGTCCATCTAAGCAACTACATACAATACCCGAAGGCTTGTCAACGGCGGAGCACATGTGCTCATAATAATCGGGCGAAAACTTACAAAATCCTAACTGGTAAGTTTCGAACCCACGACCTTTCATAAGGAGAGTAAATGTCCGACCAACATTTCCTTGTTCTAGAATTTCAGTGCCCGTCTCATGTGCTTTAATTTGAATGCCATCTTAAACATCGCCCCAGTGCCATCACAATTTATATTCCAATTTCTATCTACAAAATTAAAAAAATCATGATGAGTGGACCACATTCTTTGTTATCTAAAAGGAGACATACTTGCCCTCGGAGTGATTGGTAGAGAAACCAATAGTGGGGCATGATCCGAACAAGTTCTGAGTAGGTGCTCAACCCGAGTATGTTGCAAATCTGCTACCCATTTTGAATTCGCCAAGAATCTATCCAATCTTGCCCAAGTTCTATTGTCTCCCGGTCTATGGACATGAATGTCGAAAACTGTTCAAAATGGTCCCAAACCTTTCTAGCAAGTTCTTCTAAAAAGAGATGTTTGGTAGTACCATCCCCAAAATTATGACAACAACTACATTTAGAGGCAAACTGAAATCCAATTCTCCTTAATTCCCCATCCACCAGCAGAGCTCTTTTTATTATTTTTCATACAAAAATTGAGATTTTAGTAGGTAATATGTATGCCAAATCCATCTCTAAAATTGATCTATTATCCCCCTATTCCGAAGAATCTCACAGGCAGAGCTTATAGAAAATTTACGGTCATTATTCGGTATCCAAATTCTAATATCCTTTTCACCCACTTCTTCGCGCAATCTTTGACTGTAGAGTTCTTGAGCTTTCCAAATTCTAATATCCTTTTCACCCACTTCTTCGCACAATCTTTGACTGTTTGAAACAACCTGCAACTTGCAAGATTTAAAATTAGCAACAACTTGCAAAAAGAAATTGTTTCTTGCAAGTTGCAATTTTGTTTTTAAGATGCAAATGGTTATGGTGTAAGTGGGAGATGGATTACAAAGTGTTTTTTTTTGGTTGAGGTTAATTAAAACCTATTATGTTGGTTTAGTTCATGATTAAGGCCTCTTAAGGTCTATTCCTCTTCTTGGTTTAGGTCTTTTTAGGCCTTATCCTTGGTGAGTTAGGGCTAGTTTTTAAATTTTTCTTTTTGCTATGTAATGGATTACTTGGTGATAGGCCTTATCTTTTAAGGTCTATTTCTTGGTAAACAAGACCTATTCAAGGTCTCTTTTTTGGATTAGGAATTTTTTTGTTATTTTCTCTCGGGTAAAGTCGTCATGTACCCCCGACAAGTGTATAAGAATTTTTTTCAAGTAATATAAATCTGGCAACCCATAACTGCCCCTCCCCACTGGAGGTTATTTAATATATATATTACGGTGAAAAAACTCACCTTCACTCCAGTGTTCATTAAAGAAGCTAACATTTCTAGTTCCAATCTTCCATGTAGAATTGTTCACTATAAAATCCTTGAACTCCATTAGCGCCTTTATATAAGGAGAAACACCTACTTTAACTTCCTAGCTCCTACTGAGAACCCACGCCTTTAAATATCTCTTCTCATAAAGACTGCCCATAGCGAGTTTGTGCTCATCATCAGGTTCGATAGAGCCTTAATATGAAAAGCTCTTACCACATAATCTAGACTGCACACACTTAATCCCCATTCATCAGTAGGGAGGCTAAGTCTATCCCAAGCAACCCATTTTCTTTTATGTCTAACTTCATGGTCCCCCAGAAAAATTCGGCAATTATTTTCTGAATATTTTTCAAAACTTTCACTAGAACACAAGTTGCAGCAATAGTATACACTGGCATCGAAATGAGCACATGTCTAATCAGGATCAATCTTCTCCCAGGGGAAAGTAATCTTGCCTTCCAACCCTGAAGTCTTTGCTGTATCTTATTTACTAAAGTGTCAAAGTAAACAATTTTGCATTTACCTTGATATATGGGGAAGCCAAAGGTATCTAAAGGGAAAAGGCTTGTAACAATAACCAGTCCATTGTTTAATAAGAACCATTGATCAAGGAATTTGTCTTTAGAGGTGATGAGGTGGTTTGATAGGAATTTATAAGATTTGCATTAATATAGTTAATTTTTTTTTTTGATAAAATAATATAGTTAATTTTAATAACTAGGAAGTGAGTACTCTGTTATTGACTGTCTATGTGAATCCTAGCTAGTTACTTCATGATACACAACCTGGTTTGTAGCTGCATGCCATCAATTGTTGGTTAGTTCCAGCCGAGGAATCTGCCCATGGGTTTCTTGGTGTTTGAAAGGCAGATGTTAAACATTCCAGGTGTTTTTTTTAATATAATTTATATCTAACTCTAGTAAATGCTTTTATTTTAGCACTGTGGACAATGAAGGAAGAGATCTCGGTAGGAAACATTTTTTTTCCTCGACATAATCTTACTTATTTTAATTGCTTCTTACAGAAAGGACAACATATGCTGGTAGAATCAGTCCCCAATAACTTATGAATGTTGCTCTCACGATCCATGTGAAGGTATATATGCATTCCATTTCTTTTTCACTTTTGTGGCGATTGTTTAGTTGCTAATCACTGACACCCATAATTGGTTGGATATGTGCCTCCTGTTACCTTTGTGATGGTGCAGAAAAGGCATAACACAATATTATTTCCCGCCAATCATGGTGATAGGAATACGACAGATAAAAGTGGGAACATTCTGCCTGGTACCATCTGAGCTTGCTTTTCTGTTGAAAATGATATCATTGAAACCTTTATTGTTAATAATACTTTGTTACGAGTAGCTTTCCTTTATTTGTCTTAATGAATTCTGTTCCAATCATGAATATTAGGAAATGTTGCCAATGCGATGATATGCCATCCATCAGAGTTTGATTTCTATCTATTTATGGAACCATGCCTAGATACAGGTACTTTAATTGTTTATTGAATACTAAGAGCTCTAATTTTGAAAAGTAATAATGTTTACGCTTCATCTTGAATGAACAATGACTACACTTATAATTCGCTTTCCTCAAATCTTTGTACGTTTTTAGGATACCAGCAAGCCTACCACTACACCAAATTGGCACTTTTGTAATAACTCTCAAAACAGTATCACTTTTGAGATGTTACAATTCACCAAACAATTTCAAATCAAACTAAATTTAGTGAAAAAAATGAAAAACAGTAACAAAAAAAAAATGATACAATAAGTTGGATCACCATGAATAGTATCACTTTTATAATCATACTCTTCATGGTGATACTATTATTGTATCATTTTGTTTGTGAAAATGTGTAAAGTTGTTAGGTGAATTGTTACACTTCAAAAGTGATACTGTTTTGGGGGTTGTTACAAAAATGCCAATATGGTGTAGTGTACACACTATCATGTTCTGTGGGACGAGAGCTACTTCAGTGAAAACTCGTTGCAGTTGCTAACCAACAACCTCTGCTACACCTACTTTCTCGATCATATACTTGGAATTCTTGCTAGGGATGATCTTGTAAGTGAATGGACTTCATCATATACTCAATCCTACACATTTAAGCACTTTGACCATGCAACGTGTGAGGAACTCAGATGTTAGTTATAGTGGATATTTGAGGTAGAATTTTTTTTTTTTAAGGATAGCCTTCAGGGAATTTATTATTTCAATAACTTGGGATTGCATTGTAGCCTTCGGGCATCAATGAACTAAGTAAAAAGGGTTAGCGACCCCATTTTTATTTTTTATTTTTATTGTTTATATTTTGCAAGTGGTGTGTAAATTTGACCTTTGGATTCTCTTGAATAAATGAATTAAGATGATATTCAATTTACTTATTAAAATTTCTAATAAACATTGTTTCATTATTTTTGGCCACCTAGGGATATTTGTCATTTCAATTTGAATTTGGGCAAAGTACTTGCCACATATGGCTAGTCTCCATTTCACCGTTTTGAGAACTTTGTTTTTGCTTCTGACTTAGATTGTAGCCTATCATCAAAGCGTGACGCGGATGAAATAAACCCATCGAAAAGTCGCCCATAATTCCCCATGTTCTATGGATGGAATCCCAAATAGATTCCAACGTAGGTCGGTAACTTGAAAACTTAAGAACTATAACATGTTTTTTCATGAAAGATCCCCCTCGAAACTCATCCGTAGTGGTAATACCAATGGCTGGATCTCCTTCTTTACGGAACCTAGTACCTTTCACAGGTGTCTCATTGATTACTTCCACGTGAATCTTATCAAGTATTTGTGCAAAAATGGTTTAGGCTTCTCATCCGCACCGCCCCCAAGCCCTGCCGAAGGAGGAGCCTCCTTGACGGCTGGAGGAGCCGCCACGGAGAAAAGAAGTCGACCTAGAACACACGGTCCAGATCTGTCCCTGTTAGGATCTCACAGCTCTCTTAATCAATGTTAATTTTTCTCCTGGCAAGAGTAGTTTGGCTTTCCAACCCGCTATTCTCTTCTGCAGCTTCTGTAGTTGATTAAAGTAAGCAATAGTGCTTCAAAGATGGTGAAAAAATTGATGTTGCTCAGGACATGGCTGGTGAATAACTTCACTTGGAAGGTGGATAATGGGCATGGGATCAACCTATTTTATGAGAACTGGAGTGTGGTTCAGGTATTTATATGCCTAGATCAGGGGTTACTAGATGGCGGCCTACACTGAGAATATTTTTATGCAGCTAGAAGATGGTTTTAGTGAGGAAGCTATCAAGGTTATATTTCAATAGTTGTTATAGAGATATTGACAGTCGGGAAATACACGGGTGTCGAGTCATACACGAGATGATTGGTTTTCGACTGCCTATGAGATCTTTCATTGTCCCAAAGCACCGGATAAAAATTTTGAACTCATTTAGCATCCTCTTTTGTCATCCAAAATAACAATGTTTCTTTGGAAGCTTCTTCGAGGTGTTGTTCCCATTGATGGGGATTATATTAGGATCGGATTTAGCCTCACATCTCTTTGCAGTTGTTGCTGCTTCTCTATTTTTGAATCCTCTAAACACGTCATTTTTGACAGTGACTTGGCGGATAGAGTTTGATTTTGATGATATACTCGGTGTTCACTTTCGACACCCGATGGAAGTGTATACCTTGATGGAAGGTTGGTTTAAATGGTAAAAAGCAAATTATGTGATTATCAAAGTTCAGAATTGGTTGAAATTAGCCAAAGTTTTCTCCCCTAAAGTTCGTTTTCTAGAAAGCAATGGTGTTGTTAGTGCTTTGAGTTTGAACGTTATTCAGGTGAAAGAAAAAAGGCCAATTGTAGTGTATTGGAACTTTTCACCGAAAGACTAGTTTTTTTTTAACCCTTAACTCCTCCTACCCCATGCTTCCGGTAGGTATCAAACCCAATATATGGGGTTAAACCATCACAGCCTTACCCACCCAACCTGGTGTAGTAAATACCTGAAACAATCAACTGACGCCAGACAAAATAGCGATTATTCTGTAGGCTAATAGCAACAGATAATTGACAGGGAAGAACGCAAGAAGATTACCAAAAAACACAGAGAAAATAACTCTAATGTTTAATCAAATTACTCAAATCAAAGGTATCTCTAAAATCAGCCCATAAGCCGGGCTTTATAGCTAAAATGCATCAATATTGGAATTTTACCAAAAATTGCAACGCCCCAATAATCATGCTAAAACAAAATACGTAATAAAAGAAATATACTGCCAGAAATCTGGCCCAAATTGGGTTCTGAATCACTTCCTAAACAATAATTGAAATATTACTATAAAGGGAAATAAATTACTAAATTTGTGGTTTCGAAAGGGGAAACGGTGGATTTTGGCTTCGAAAAGATGTGCAACGAGTGTAGATCATTAACCACGATGTGCGTGTTGAAAAGAGCTTTCCGAATTGGGGTCGTTTGCACGATTCTGATACTCGTAGCCAAAGTTATGGCCAAAATACTAAAACGCACCCTAAATTGCCAATTTTGAAATAGAATTATGATTTCCTGCCATTCTTGCACTGATCTGCTAATTCGAGATATCTTAGTGCTAATAACGGGTTATCTGACAGTTCAGCATCACCTGACTCGGACCTCCTGCATCATCAACCCAAAGCCAACTGCTACAAGTAAACTCAACACATGGCCAAAATCTAATTGGTGAAAGTGAACGACTGAAA
Source organism: Berberis vulgaris (assembly GCA_963556465.1). Taxonomy (NCBI): domain Eukaryota; kingdom Viridiplantae; phylum Streptophyta; class Magnoliopsida; order Ranunculales; family Berberidaceae; genus Berberis; species Berberis vulgaris. The sequence continues at coordinate 21,103,444 of OY747125.1, forward strand.
ACTATGCTATAAAACAAGCAAGCAATAAACAATAGCAGAAGATTAAGATCACACCGAGAATTTAACATGATTCGGCTTTGCCTACTCGTCGAACAACGACTTTGTAACTATCTTATTGATATGGGAAACACTTACACCGGAGATTACAATAGGAGAAGATAACTAACTCATTGTTTCTTCACTTAAAACACAACCACAAGAACAACCCCTGCTACACCCTGTTTCTCATTGTTTTCCCACTAGAAAATAGCCCAAGAACGACCCTATAACCTGTTCTTACACCCTATTTTTTTCCCTGTATAAAACAACCAAAGATGTGGGTTTACAACCTGCAGGAGCAGCTAAATTAGCTCTGTATTTCACGTTGCACACGTTGTCCAATCTGTTGCGTATGCTGCCTTTTTTCAGCCCTTGCACACACAAAAATTCAGGCAAAACCACTACCTATTGCACGTTGTACACAACCTGATTTTCACGATGTATGTACAACGTAATTTTGTTGTATACGTGTTGATTTAAAGGGAGAGAATATGACTTGAAGTCCTTATTTAACTCTAACACTGCCCTGTAATCAGGAGCCATCCAAATAGGACTTTGAGTCCTTGTTTGAGGAGGACTTTGAGTTCTTGTCTCACAATCTCCACAGGCATCACAAACAACCACATAAGCATCTCCACCTAGGCATGAAAAACCGCCAAGACCCATTTCTTGGTCACAAGAATCGTCATCGTGCCCCTAAGGGCCCTGCCCCCATGGGGCGTCAACACTGAGAGAGCCTGATCAAGTTGAGACAATGCTCAAATTTGATCCCTAGGATCACTTTTGTCAACATATCAGCTCGATTTCTTGAGTACTCACATTCTCCAAGATAACCTCGCCATCCTCAATGACATCCCTAAGAAAATTATACCACACATCAATGTGCTTCCACTACTACAAATATTAGCTTAGGTAACGCCACTTAGATAGCGCTTTTTTAAAGAGCTATCCAAGTGGGCACTAGGATAGCGCTTATTTGTCTTAAAAAAAAAAAAACACTACAATAGCGCTTTTAATTTTTTTTTTCAGTTAAGCGCTATCTTAGTTATGTCTTAGATAGCGCTTTAAAAAACGCTATGCGAAAAAACGTTACCAAAACTACCATAGCGCTTTTAAAGTGCTTGCATAGCGCTTCTGAAGCGCTATGCTACTTACATTTAGGATAGCGCTTTTATTCGAAGCGCTATGCTACTTACATTTAGGATAGCGCTTCCGAATAAAAGCGGGAGATCAAATACATAAAACCGCTTATTATTTCACCCAAATTTTTAAAAGCCCGCTCGATCTAACCTAGAAGGGGAGAACAACGCCTCCTTCTCTCTCTCGTCCCCCCTCTGTGCGTAGCTCTGCCTCCCTCTCTCTCGCCCTGCTCCCTATCTCCATTGCTCTCACTCTCTCCATTGCTCTCCCTGCCTCCCTCACTCCACCGCTCTCACTCTCTCTCGCTTTCGAGCTTTGGGGGTTATGCAGGCCTCTAACTGAACCTTCCCTCCCACTCGCAACCCTCTTCTTCTGTGGAGGTAACTTGTCTTCTCTTCGAACCAAACTCCAACTCATTAGCTCTGATGCACTCAGATTCTTCAATCCTTCTCTTCCCGTCCATCTCCCCTTTCACTCCTTCATCTTCTCCACCACCCCAAACTCTAATTCCTTGTTGGGGATTAGGGTTTTACTTGATGAATATTTGGTGGTGATTGCAGGTTAAGAGTGAGTTGTTGCAGAGATTTGAGATGTTTTGTTTGCAGATTGAAGTGTCCTAAAAGGGTTTGATTTGTGGATGATTTGGATTCAATTTGGACTGAATTTGCTTCATACGAGTGGTAAAGTTGCACTCTTTTCATTTTTTTGGGGGTTATGTTGAAGAGTTTGTTTGTAGAGGGTTTGAGATGAATCCGTATGTGTAGATGTGCAAGAGTCTGAATAAAGAAGGAATTTTGTGAAATTTCAAGACTCCTTTTCATCAACCATATTTTTTTTAATCTGGTTGATGGGGAGTGTCCCATTGAGCACCAATGGTGCTTGGGAATTTCATAATCGAAGAATGCAGGATGAAGATGAGGGAGGGTGTGAAGTTAATTGTCCGAGGCAGGAGGAGATGAAGAGTGGAGTAGTCAGGGAGGGGAAGGATGGTGTGGGGGAAAAGGATTTGAGAAATAACAAGAGTAATCAAAATGTAAATAATGGACACGTTGGTGAAGATGTACAGGCGCAAGTTTGTGTGCAGATACCGCTGAAGCTACCGCATGTTTCAGTTGTTTGTTGGGAAAGATTCCTCCCTCGCACCACCTTAAGGGTTCTCTTGGTGGAAAATGATGATTCAACCCGCCATCTGGTGTTTGCTCTACTTCGTAATTGTGGTTATGAAGGTTAGTTCTTCGTAATTGTGTTTACTATGTGAATTGTTTGAATTTGATGTTAACAATTTTCACTTGTGCAAAGAAAAAAAGATGTCATGTTCTTCGCCAGCGTAAGGATGTTTGAGTTGATGTGGAGACTTGCATTAACTTGTCTTATCTCTTTCGAAAGTTACTTGTTTTGTTTTACATGTTTTGTTTTTGCCAATGCAAGTCCAAAACAAAAGAGGGTAGTGTGACATCTCTATGGAGTTATTTGCATTGGAAGAAATTATAGGAGAGGACCCGCTATCCCAAAACCAACCTAGATATGTTCATGATTCTCTCTTCAAGACATAAAAACTATAAGTGTTCATCTTAGTACATCAATTAGAAAACGACCATTGAGTTGCCACCTGCTTAAAACATCTCTGATATAATCTCAGCTTTCCGGTATTTGTAATTATCTTCTTGCTCGAAATGAAAATACATATTTGCTATCTCAATCTGCGTTTAAATTTTAGTAATTGGTGTGGTTGTTTGTTTGGATATACATATTGTCTTCCTGTTATGTTCTTAAAATCATATGTTTTTAATCATGCTGTACAACACTTTTCGTTCTAGTTTTGGAGCTGCTAATTTGGAACTTGTCTTGGTGCATGTTATGCGATGCATGAACGTTTGGAATCTGATTAAGTTTAGTTATATTCTCTGCATACATTTAGGGTTAAAACCAACCACCATTCAGATCAGTACTTGATTGCATTTGCATGCCTTCCCTCATGGAACAGCTGAACTGATATTCTTGATTTGAGAAATGTGTTGGTAAACACAGACAGGGCACTTGAAAAACAAGTTAATGGAGTCCTCATTTGAGAAGCAAAGGGAACAAAAACATCATGAATAGGAGAATCAAGTCTTATCAAATTCAACAGTGCTAGCTGTTGCATTTTTCTCTAGCAGTGCTAACTTGAAAAATCAAACACACCGTGAGATGCACTTTCTCTAGCAGCCTAGCTGTTGCATTTTTCTTTTATTATAAATGTTTTTTAATGTGATGCTAAATTATATCATGCTGCATCCCAAATAGAGATTAGAAATATTTGTCATAATGGGTCGAAACAGAAAGTGTAGAGCAGAGGAAAAAAAAAAGCATGAAGATTGAACACGTCATACTAATCACGGACTTCGGGTTTCCTTTCCCATTTTCACTTAGAACTTAAAGATGCATGATTAAGTAAACTTACATCAATAATAGCTTTATTTATTATGAGGTCTAATCTTTCTTGACAGAGTTGCATCCTTTTTGTTTTTTCCCTTGAAGTTTTGTTTTCTTCTTTTTTTAATTAGTATTAATGGTTGGTGCTTGATGTTGATTCATAACAAACATTATTAAAAGGAGTATTATTCCTATCTAACAAACAGTGGGTCTCATTGAGGTCAGTTAGCCATGGCCTCAACTTCAGCTACTCTTTCCATCTCATCTTCAGCTCTCATTGATGGCAAAGCTTCTCGACCAATGGCTGCCACATCCACACAATGTGTGACACTCCCCACTCTTCTACCATCACCAATGCCACCACAAACACGTCCACAAAACCGCAATACTTGGAAGTCTGCAGCATACTGTATGTACACCACTCACTCCACATATTTGTTTATTTATTCATTTGTAGAGCTTCTATATTTCTGTGATTTCAGATTCTTAGTGTATATTTTTTGGGATCATAAAATTTAATGTGTACAAAATATTGAACAGGTCGTAAGATTGCACGTAATGTGGTTGCCATGGCCACTGGAGATGCACCAGCTGAAGTTGCAACAACCGAGCTGCCTGAGATTTTTAAAACCATTCAAGAAGGGGTACGAAATTATCTTTTCAGCTGGGCTTTGACATTTTGTGGTCCTTGTGGATATTAAGTTGAAGTATTGATATGTATGATATAGTGCAGATGTTTCTTTTATATGTTTATTACTTGATTACTATTAACAATCTCTCTAATGGATTAAAGGAATGAAATTGATCTTTCTTCCGAAATATTCATCATAAATTTATCAAGTATGTCATTTTGCAATTGGGGATGAATCTGGAGAAAAACAGCAGATAGAAAGTTGAAAGGTTTTGGAACTTAAAAGTTGGATTAGTAAAATGTTGACATTATTTGTGTTAAACAATAGTGTTATTAGTTTAGTTTTCTGATTGTTTTTGCAGTGGGACAAGATGGAAGACAAGTATGCCACGACTTCACTTGTAGTTGCTGGTGGAGTTGCTCTATGGGGCTCTACAGGGATGATTTCTGTGAGCATAAAATCTTTCTAATATTTACTGCCCTTCAGATTTCATTGCAGTTAAAAGATTAATACTGATCATATCTGTTATATGCGAGCTTAAGAGTTATTGATAGCTTGTATGATATTTATTGAACGAAAGTTTAATTTGTGCATTCTGTTTCTGCAGGCCATTGATAGGCTTCCTTTAGTTCCCGGAGTTCTTGAGCTCGTTGGAATTGGTTATTCTGGGGTAAGTTCCACACCTATTACTGCTACTATATATATATATATATTAGTTGAGAAGGCTGCTATCAAGAAATATAGTTGGACCTTTAGTCATTTACATTTATCTTACTGATACAAAACCCTTTGTGTTTGGCAGTGGTTTGCATATATATAGTAGCAGTAATAGGTGTGTTCTTGTATTTCAGGTTAAGATTTATATACCGACTTAGTGTGTGTGTGTGTTGTTATACTTATACAATGCCATGATGCAATTTCAGGTTATGCGAGGATACAATTTGAAGTGGCGATAGAATCTGAGAAGCATTCAGCGGTGCCGCAATGTACAGACAAAGTTAGGACTGTAGGAGAAGCTGTTGGCCATTTCATTTCGTGTATATGATAGCATATTAACAATTTTGTATGAATGCTTAAATTATATTTTGAATGAATGAGAAACAGTTAGTTATCATGTTGTGTCTTTATTGATTGATTGAACGTTGTCATTATTATATTAAATATTATATAAAAAAATATTATATGGTAGTTAATAAAAAAAATTCACCGAAATTAAATAGCGCTTTATATTGAAGCTAATTAAAAAAAAATCAACAAAATTAAATAGCGCTCTTATGAGCGCTATTCAAGCTAATTTTAAAAAAAAAATTAGCGCTTACATAGCGCTTTCTAAGGCGTTATTGAAGTTAATTAAAAAAAAAAATCAACGCTTAGATAGCGCTTAATAAAGCGCTATCTAAGCGAAGCGCTATTCAAGTACGCGCCTTGCATAGCGCTTTTTTGAGCGCTATCTAAGCCATTTTTAAGCGCTATGCAAGCCTATATTTGTAGTAGTGTTCATACAGAATGATGAACCTGATTCTTCGCCAAATGGATAGCACTCTGACTGTCACATAACACTGTCACCTCATCCTGACTAATACCCAAATCACTAACCAAGCCTCGAAGCTAAATGAGTTCCTTCACCGCCTCTGATAGAGCCATGTACTCTACTTTAGTAGTAGAAAAAACGCTGAAGACTGTAACTGAGACTTCCAGCTCATCGGACCCATCGCCAATGTAAAACAATAACCTTTAGTCGATTCAACGCCTATCAAGATCACAATCATAATCCGAATCTACATAACCTCATATCATATTTGACACATCTCCTCTTTCGTATACCAAACCAACATCCAGCGTACCCCGAAGATATCTCAATATCCACTTCACTGCCTGCCAATGTTGTTTTCCCGAGTTTGACATAATTAAACCTACTAAACAAATTGACTGCACGAGCGATATCCGAACGTGTGCAGATCATGGCATATATAAAACTACCAACTGCACTAGAATAGGGAACCTATGACATGTATTTCTTTTCATCCTCTGTGCTAGAAGACAACTTACCCGAGAGCTTAAATTGAGCAACCATAGAAGTACTTACTTATATCCATGTCAAAACGATGAATAACCTTATCTAAGTATTGTCTTTATGACAATGCCAATCTACTTTTATTCCTATATCTCGCTATCTCCATCCCAAGTATCTTCTTCGTTGAACCAAGATCCTTCATCTCAAACTCCATGCTAAGTTGTAACGTCAAGTTATTAATTTTTTTCAAGCTCTTTGTAGCAATAAGCATGTCATCAACATAAAGTAAGAGAAACACGAAAGACACATCCTCGAGCTTCTGCGTGAATACACAAGGATCATACTGTCTCCTCACATATCCTTGCTCAATCATAAAAGTATTAAACCTCTTGTACCACTGCCTCGAAGATTGCTTCAACCCATACAATAACTTTTTCAGTTTGCATACATTTTCTTACTTACCAATAACAACATATCCGTCGGGCTGAGACACGTGTCCTCTTACAAATCTCCATGCAAAACAATAGTCTTGACATCAAGTTGCTTGAGCTCTAAGTTAAGTTGCACTGCTAAAACGTAAAACCAAAAGGACTCAGATAGAAGTGTGTTTTATCACCAGAGAGAATACTTCATTGTAGTCCACACCTTTTTTATGTGCATATCCTTTAGCCACCAATCTTGCACTGTATCATATACCTGCACAAGTACCCTCTGGAATTTGAAATCCCGTCTTTTACTGTGAAAACCCACTTACACCCAATCGGCTTCTTCCATTTTGGGAGTGTCACAAGTTCCTATGAATGATTCTTCTAAAGAGATAACATCTCCTCATCCAAAGCCTCATTCGAATCCTCTTTGTGAACATTTTGCAAAGCCTACGTATATTTGGTAGGAACATCATCATACCCAACAAGAAATGAGAATGCGCAAGCTGCGCCTTCCTCATAGCCAAATCTAAGTGGTGCACGTCTGACTCTAGGTTCTCCACCTTCTGCTAAAGACAGTGTCTGTAACTGTTGAACCTGCTGTTGTGTAGGATCTATGTCCCCATCAGTAGGAACCTCATATTCTGTCACTGTCTCTTCAGGCATCATATCTGTATCACCTATTTCCTCAGTAAAAGGAACATCATGCTCTGTATGAGATTTAGGAGCTCCAAGCTTCACTTGTAGATTATCTCTAGCATCCTCATCTTCATCATAGCTATCACCCCTCCAAATAGGGAACCATCTTTGCATCTCTCAAACTTTTCCTGTAACAAAGCCTCCTTATGAAACTTTACATCTCGACAGATCACAAACTTCTGGAATTCAGGCACCAAACCCTTTCACATTATCTGGATAGCCGAGAAAATTAGCTTTCCTAACCCTTACTCCAATTTTGTCCTCCCTAACATGAAAATATGTTGAACAACCAAATACTTTCAAGTTAGAATAATTTGAAGAAATACCAGACCATGCATCCATAGGAATTAGAAACTCAATAGCTGATGAAAGAGTGCAGTTAATGAGATAGCACGCCGTGTTTACTACTTCAGCCAAACATATTTTGCCCAAACCTGCATTGGACAACATGCACCGTGCTCTCCCCAACAAGATGCGGTTCATCCACTCTGCTACCCCCTTCTATTGTGGTGTCAACTTCACTATGAAGTGTCTTTTAATGCCAAGTTCCAAACAAAATTGCTTCAAGGGATCCTCGGTTACTCACCGCCATTGTCAAATCTCACTACTTTGATCACCCTTCCCGTTTGTTTCTCAATCATAGCTTTCCACTTCTTGAAGATATCAGTGACTTCATTTTTATATTTCATGGTATATATCCATACTCTTCGGCTGAAGTCATCGATAAAAGACACAAAATACCTTGAATCCCCTTTAGATGTGACTCTAGAGGGTCCTCAAACATAAGTGTGGATGTAATCTTCAATCCCCGTGGTGCGAGAGAAGCCTAAAAGCCCATGGATCCCAAGAAGGTTGGAAAACTACAAAGGGGAGATTATAGTCTCACATCGCCTTGGTGAGGGAGGGGGATATACTATATATGTACGAGTTTGAATTTAAAAAGTACTACTCGTTATAAAGTTGTGTGTGCCTTGGGCCAAAAGTGGAAAATATAGTACTCTGTGGGTCAGGTCGTTACAAAATCAGAGTCTGGCCTAGTCAAAAGTGTGCCAACGAGGACGTTGGGCTCCCAAGGAGGTAGATTGTGATACCCTTGTGTTGGCGGATCTGAGGGGGTGGGTGAAGGAGAAGCTCAAGAGCCCATGGATCCCAAGAGGGTAAGCAAAGTACAAATGAGAGATCATAGTCCCACATCACCTGGGTGAGGGAGGGGGAACATTATGTCACGACCTGATCCACAAAGTATTATATTGTCCGCTTTGGGCCCAAGGTCTGCACGATTTTAAAACGTGTAGTATTTTGTAGATCCAAACTCGTACATATATACTACATCACCCTCCTGCACCTAGGCGATGTGAGACTATGATATCTTCTTTGTAGCTTGCCAACCCTTTTGGGATTCATGGGCTCAGGCTTCTCCTGCACCCTCCCCTTCAGGTCCGCCCACAAAAGGGTATCACAATCCATCTGCATAGCTTTAAAATTGTTCCTACCATTGAATCAAACAATGTCGAACCCATGGACTTTAACATAGCCACCATCCCTCGATGAAGAAACCCTTTGAGCCATTTTATTTGACACCTTGAAAGCACAAACGCCAACCAACTGGCGCTTTGATACCATTTGTAGTAAATACCTGAAACAATCAACACAAAGCCAACTGCTGCAAGTAAACTCAACATAGGGCCAAGACCTAGTTGGTTAAAGTGAATGACTGAAATCTATGCTATGAAACAATCAAGCAATAAACAATAACAAAAAATAAAAATGACACCAAGAGTTTACAAGAGGAGAAGAGAACTAACTCAACGGATGACGACTTTGTAACTATCTTATTGATATGGGAAACACTCACACCGGAGATTACAAGAGGAGAAAAGAACTAACTCACTATTTCTTCACCTGAAACACAACCACAAGAACAACCCCTGCTACACCCTAATTCTCACTATTTTCCCACCAGAAAACAACCCAAGAACGACCTTATAATTTGTTCTTACATCCTCTTTTTCTCCCTGTATAAAACAACTAAATAGATGGGTTTACAATCTGCAGGAGTAGCTGAAATTTGCTCTGTATTTCACGTTTCACACGTTGCCCAATCTGCTGTGTATGATGCATGTTTTCAGCCTTGAACACACACAAATTCTGCCAAAACCACTACCTGTTGCACGATGTACACGGTCTGATTTTCATGCAATATTTTCTGCGTAATTCTGTTTGTACGTGTTGATTTAAAGGAAGAGAAGAGGACTTGAAGGCCTTGTTTGTAGAGGACATGAAGTCCTTATTTAACTCTAACACTGCCCTATAATCGGGAGCCATCCAAACAGGACTTTGAGTCCTTGTTTGACTCATCAATTGAGTCATTGTCACTTGGCTACCTTTTTCCACTGAAAGACTGGGTCGCTCTGAATGTTAATGGGTCAGCTCGAGATAACTTCATAGCTAAAGGAGGGGAGCTGAGAGGATGGAGGCGGTGTATCTTGGCGAAACAATGTGTTTTTCGGCGCGGTTCTAATGACAAAGCAGAACCCATAACACTATTGATGATACATAAAAACGGTCACACCCCTGAGCTGTGCACATGTCATTATGATCTCGAGGAACTACGGGTTCAAGCAACATCCCAATACGGATCCAGCCCGAGCGGTTCTTAGCCCGCTCAACTTCAACCCACCAGGCAGGCTCGGACTCTCACAACATGTTAGGTCCATACGTCTCACAGCTATTCTCGATACCCGTAAGAATTTTTCAGGCAAGTATCTCGAGGATCTACTTCGGACAGGCAACCACAACTGCTTTTTGCTTCCAACTAGGAAGCAAACACCAGAGTATCTTCCACACACGGAAACTCCATTCCACGGAATGCTATCGGATTGGAAACTATCTCTCGCGTATCTAAGAGCACAAAGCTAACATGAAACTTCCCTTCTACAATATGACTCCTAATTAGAGAGGGATCTCGACGAAGATCTCCAACACTTCTAACCGTGGCCCTCGACGAGACGGTAAACCACGCGGACTATAGGAAACACGACCGGTACCACGACCACTCTCAAGCAAACCATCAGTGGGGTGATCAGATTCCACTACCTAGGGTGAATCTTCAAAAGAGCCTTCTATCGAAACAGTCCCACATGAATCAGCGCCAACGTAAGTCACCATTGTAACCCGCACCAGACAGTCGTTAAGAGCCTCAACCTGCACGTCACAAAGTTTCGACCCATTTATGACTCCCGCCAACTGCAGATAATCTTCCTCCAAACAGGGAACGTTAGACTCCGCCTCAATAGGCCTAGGAGACTCGCTCTCCTTTCTAGGTGGAGTGGGTCATGCCGAAGATGAACCAGTTCTAACACGGGACTTCTTCTTCATAAAGGAAGCAAGCTCCTCAGACGGCTCTTCCACATCAGATAGGACTTGAACATTGGCCCTAGCATCCTTCCTCTTTCTAGAAGGGGCCCCATTTTTTGACTTAATGCACGCCTCTCAACACAACGTGGGGCTACGTGCCAATTGTCCCACAGTCCACTGCGGATGAAGTTGAAAACTCTGATTACATCAATCACCTCCCTTTGAGACAAGTCACAAAATTTCTCCATGGTGGTTTGCTCCTCCAAAGTAAGAGAAGTAATAGGGAACTTCCCTACAGAAGAACATGAGCAACGGTTAGTCAATCTATCATCAAACACATTAAAGTTGCAACAAAAGAGTCAAACTTATGAAGCGGTCTGAACTGTCGTTCGAACGGACAACCCTTGCATCAGAAATACTTCGAATCTGTAGGGGCCAGGAAACAAAACTTCTGCCAGAACTTAGAGTCATTAGGTAGCCTACCGAAGTACTTTGGCATCCTCAACTTACAGACGACATTGCTCTACAGTCGAGGAGTGGTAAGCAACTTTATCACTCACGATGTCACGCTAACGTCGACCTCCTTAGCACAGAGCAGAATCATGAGGATAACCCTGTATCCATTGGGTCCGAACTGAGTCAAGGGATTATCCCTAGCAGATTCAAGAACTCCTAGATCACATCTAAAACCAGGAAACACACTCTAGTTTGAAACATCCCTCGGTGTAAACAGATAAGACCATCCGGAGGCGACATTGGTGTTTGGTTTCCCGTTAGAAGGTGCAATGGCAGATCCTCCGGGACTCCCAACCTAGTACGAATCTCAGCAAGGCTAGGTTCAGACAACAACCTGTCTTCAAAAAACTCTAGGCCCTCGGCCAAGACAACATCATCAAGAAGATCTTCTCGGGCCATGGGGAAGACGAACAAACTCTTCTAATCAGAACTATATCTTCGAAAGCAATAAAAGTAGAAGAGTTAGACACTGCACTGCGGATGACCTATATAGGCGACGGGTTCCTGCCTCTTTTCTGCCGAACCAACGCACATTCAATTAATGCAGCGCGCGGCTCAAACAACGATTCATATTCACTCATCATGAGCGACACATCCCTTCCAAATATGACAGCGAACCGAAGTGACGACCCACTAATTCGGGGGGGGGGGGGGAGGGGAAGGGGAGTAGCTGATGATACATTAAAATGGTTAAACTCCTAAGCCGTGCACGTGTAATGATGATCTCAAGGAACTATGGGTTCAAGCAATAGCCCAATACGGATCCATCCTTAGCGGTTCTCAGCACATTCAACTTCAACCCACCAGGCAGGCCCGAACATTCATAGCATGCTACGCCCACACGTCTCATAGCTATTCTCGATACCTGTAAGCCCTTTTCAGGCAAGTATCTCGAGGATCTGCTTCGGAGGGGCAACTACAGCTACTCTTTGCTTCCAACTAGGAAACAAACACCAGAGTATCTTCGATACGGGAAAACTCCCTTCCACGAAATGCTCTTGGATTAGGAACTATCTCTCGCGTATCTAGTAGCACGGAGCTAACAGGGAATTTCTCTCCTACGACACGACTCCTAATTAGAGAGAGATCTCCACGAAGATTTCCTCCCTAATCTACACCTACGATGGTCTGGTTAAACCAGGACTCTTTGCACTATAAATAAGACATGAGGTTGGTAAGCTAAGGTATGCTACAAATTCCCTGTTACAACATTACACCTTCCTCAGATCATTGTCTGACTTTAGCATCGGAGTGCCATCGGCCACCCTACGGTGGTCTGTGGCTCACGTGTGCTACTTGTGCAGGTCAAACAGGTCAGCGGGACTAGGTCAGATAAGGAAGCAAAAAACGATTGCATCAGTTTGGTGCAGTCCGTGGGGATGGCATAGTTCTTACCTTTACACTAAGTGTCATCTCCTACCAAATCCAGAGAGATGGTGACTACAACACAAATGCCCAATAATAGCATTTGTTAATAGCGTTTTTACTAAATATGCTATCAAAGATAAAAATTTTGGCGTAAACAAAAATGAAAACGCTACAAAAAAATGGCGGGATTTTTGGCGCTCGCTTCTGTCCTCCCTCGTTTTACTGGGCGCTCGAGTTAGATAGAGCTCGATGAAACTCCACCCTCCCTCATCTCGCCATCTCCCTCCCTGCTCTCTCCATATCTCCATCTCCCTCACTGCTCCCTCCATCTCGCCATCTCCCTCACTGCTCCCTCTATCTCTCAATCGCCCTCACTGCTCTCTCCATATCTTTATCTTCATCTCCCTCACTGCTCCCTCCATCTTTCCGTCGCCCTCCCTCTTTCGATTCACCTCTTTTTAGAGAGAAATGGTTGGGATGAGACCATATGAACCAGATGAGGGTGAGTCTGAGTTTGTTGAAGTTGATCCAACTGGAAGATATGGAAGGGTACTTAAAAAATCTCTACTTTGTTGCTTGTTTGGGTTCTTCTTTATGTTCTTCATTTCTGATATTTGGTTCTAATTTTGTTGGTTTTTCAGTACAATGAGATCCTTGGGAAAGGAGCTTCAAAGACAGTGTAAGAAACTTAAAACCCTATTTGTTATTTTTTCATCCCTTTTTGAGATTTTGAAGAAATTTCAGTTTTTTATGAGAACTTTTGCAGTTTTATGAGATGGGTATATGTTGATTTAGTTCTATGTTGGTGGGTTTTCTTCCTTTTTGGTTTTGGGTGTTGCAGTTACAGAGCTTTTGATAAGTTCGAAGGGATTGAAGTGGCTTGGAACCAAGTCAAGCTGTATGATTTCCTTCAGAGCCCTGAGGATCTTGAGAGGCTTTACTGTGAAATCCATCTTCTCAAGACCTTGAAGCACAAAAACATCATGAAATTTTACACCTCTTGGGTTGATACGGCCAATAGGAACATCTATTTTGTAACTGAGATGTTCACTTCTGGGACTCTGAGACTCTGAGACAGTAAGTTTTCATGGGATTTCATTCATTTCTATTTTCAGTGTTTATGAGTATGGTACTTGAGATTTGGAATTTAGGGTTGTAATGTTTTTTGTAATTTTGATTCTCTTTTGATTAGATATAGGCAGAAGCACAAGAGGGTAAATATTAGAGCAGTGAAGCATTGGTGTAGACAAATCTTGAAAGAACTAATAGTGAAGAGCAACCTGATTTGCTTCATAAGCTTGCCAGACTTGTTTGAAGAGCAACCTGATTTGCTTCATAAGCTTGTGAGTACTTCATTCTTTAATGCATTATGCACTCTTCATAGTTCATATTATTACCTCCATATGACAAGGTGAAGGAACCTTGCTGATATTACTGTGGCTGCTGCTCAGAGATTGATCAGAGGTTGCTGTTTCCTAGTGCTTCTGTATTTTGGCTGATTGACATGTAAATGTTAATAAGTAGGCGTTGTTTCCTGAAATGCAGGAAATTATTAGAAAATACATTAAAATGTCTGCAAGTGGAAGTAAGCATGCAGCTCTTGCTAGTGCACTGGGGTCTTTGACTTGGGAAACACCCTCATCTACAGACTTCAAAGAATTGGCTAGGTAGGTCTCAGTTTCCCTGCTTTGTGAATAAGTGTGTTTATTGGCTATAGGAGCAATACAAAACTCTGCTTTTTATGTTGTTGGGGGATATGATGGAAGATACTTGAAGTAAGCCAGTTTTCAAATTGATTTTTTTTTTGTGTGTCCAGGATGTGAAGTCATGAAGTGTACATTAGATTTTAAAATAAATCTCTGCTCTTAGACAATTTTCAAAGCATACTATAACTCATGGTTTGATTCAATGCATGAAAAATACTAATTAGTTGATAATAGTAAGTTATCAATGGTATTAAATATCAATTTTACAGAGTTTCAGAAACAATTTTCTCTGTTGGTTCTGTATAGTGTGTTTCGTAGAATACCATTTAAATCTTGTTGTTAATCCTCTTGCTTTATGTTGTGAGTAGAGATGAGAAGCAACAACTTTTATTGGGTATGAAAAGAGCTAACAGACAACCCGCAAATATTTCATCATCAATATTGTCAAGTGATAGTATTCATATAGGGATCCTAAGTAGCAGTTGCCCATGCAGCTGCAAACAATAGTCCCTTCACTGTATTTTACAACCCAAAGTCCATAACTACTCTTAATCGAAACTATCAAGTACTTCAGATTGATGTCATCCATCTATAGCATTTTTGAAGTATAATTTGTTTCTGCAAGGCTTGTCCATCAGAATTTGTTATTCCTTTAGCCAAGTATTACAGGGCTGTATACAACAATCAAGTATCCCTTGGCATGCGCTTCCGGTTGATGTTTGAGAATGAGGAATCCGGAACTAGAAGGTAAACCACATTTGTGTTATGGAGATTCTAATATTGAACATGTCATTTTACTAGAAATATTCTTATTTTTCAGTTTAGGCAATAATTGTTTAATGTACATACAAGCATTGAACTGAATGTATATACTTCCCTGATTTTTATTACTTAATATCATATGAACCAAATGTCAAATTCGATAACTTACGTTTTTATTTCTTTTGCAGGGAACAATTTATTTCATTCTTGTTGTCACTGCTCGTTTCAACTTCATTGCTTATGCCATCACCAAACAACATAGTTTCATGTATTTTGGAGTCAGCTTTCATATTCTTGTCTGGAATATACTTGGGTTTCTTCTGTGGACAGATCCGGAAAAAGTTTAATATTGGGGTAAGCATGATAACACGTTCATTGATTTTCAAGTTAGATACCTTATATTGCACTTTGAATCAATCCAATATATTTACAAGTTCTTTCTCGTTCTCTTTTATTTTTGTTCAACTTTATTTTTTCTTTTTCTAAATACAAGCAGTTTCATTTACCACTAACTGCTAGGATAATAGGTAAGCGTGAAGTCTAAAAGCTATATCACTACTCCTATGCCTAGTTTAGCCTTTTGTCTAATTGTAACCTAGTTGAAGCACAAAGTTCTACTTTTGTACTCTATAAGGGGCTGATAGTCAGTTTTTGGTTATGTTTTTACTTCGTTTTGGCAAGAGCTTTAGATCTATGCTTTAGGTCCGTTACCTTCCTACACTTCTTTTGCTTATGTCTTCTTCCTTAATTTCTGGCCAATGTAATGAATGCTTGTTGTGCCTCCATTCCATGATATATATATATATATATAGTGGCAATCTCTGCACTTTTGGTTAAGGCTTCTAGACTTAGTTTTGTGAATGCAAGTGTATAAATACATTATTATTAATCAAACATTCCTATTCATAATTAGGGTTGATTAGTTTTGATTTAGATCGAGAACACGAGTTGGAACATTCTGTATCTATATCGACGATTGGCATTCTTTATTTTATTTGATTGTTTGGTGATTATTGCAGAAAAGGAATTTGAAAACCAATCTGGGTCTTGTTGCCTTCCCTGCTGTCCTCTGCTTGATTTTAGCTGTACTGCAAGGTGTGACGAATCATGTTATGAACAAGGACAATGCAAAACCACTGAATTGTTCTACTATCGGTAATAATATCAATTATGATCCTGGTCAATATTCGAAATGACAGGGTTATATTCATGGCGCAAGAGTTCGGTAGTGATAAATGCTGAATTACTAAAGACATACCAACAAGGTAGACCGATAACTGACACAAACGAACAAGGTAAACCAAAGAAGAAGGATGACAAAATCATGGCAGGTTTGTGGTCTCACATTGTTTTCTTGAATACTTGGCATGATAAGTTCAATACTAGTAGGTGAATTTGAAAAATCTAAACGTTTTTGCAGCTTATGATTTATTGAACTCTGATGAAAAGAACTTTGAGGTGAATATTTGGTATAACGAGATGGGAAAAGAATATAACGACGGCTTGGACCGTGTTCCACGGTTAGTCAACATCGTCTTTGCTCTTATAGAAAGGTTCTATGATCCTATCAAGGGTAAGCTGCTGCTGCTCTAGGATGGCTGCTGCTGCTGCTGCTGCTGTTGTTGCTGTTTATTGAGATTGAGCTGGTACTTGTATTCAAGTAATCAAAACAGTTCTTGTTTAAATTTTACAACCACTATGCCACTTGTAAGTAGTGCAAAATCTCGAATAGTGCATGTAGAATGTGGTTTTATTTCTGTCTTGTTTGGTTTTTACAGGAGTTTAAGGAACTGCAGCTTGCAAGGTCTAGTTCCTGACCTAAGCACAATACCAAAGCTTGGTTATTTGTAAGTTCATTATAAATCAAGAGAAATTGGAGAGCAAGCACTGTAAGTTGGCTTTGTTTTGCAGATGGATAGGTAGACAATTTGATTTAGCTTGTTCATGCATCGTCAAATGGTTTTGTTTGGCCTCCACCCTGGCAGGTACTGCCATTTGATACCAATTACCTATCTGCTTCAATTCTTCAGCCATAATCCTTGGACCCCCTGCTCTCCTTTCCTCCTATTTATTGTGGTGTTTGGGTAGACTTAAATTAAAAACCTTCAATCTATTAATCTTTATCTGTTTGATTGACAAACTTTGAGTTATCTAACATACCCCATTTTATAAAACAGTTTAGCGGAACAAATCAAGTAACAAATTGAGGGTGGACATTAGTTCCATGCAACCAAACATACCCTTAGTTCCTTACTTTCCATGTATTTTCTTATGAAAATTATGAACAGTTCAATAGCAATTAATAATGTAGATTCCATGTACTACGCAAACTGAAACTTTTCTCCAATTGAAATCATGCTGAATTGGAGCCAAATCTATGTTAAATAGGATGTGGAGAATCACAGGTTTTGTGTTATGTTAATGTTGACAAACACTTGTACTTCTCTTTATCCATTTCCTCATACTGGAATTATGAACAAACATGACTTGTTTCTATTGCTAATTGAAGTGTAAGGTCAATATTAATATAATGGTTAATGCCTTATAGGAGAAAGATGTTGCGCTCGGAAATGGTGGCGGGTTGGGAAGGTTAGCATCATGTTTTCTTGAGTCCATGGCAACATTAAACTTGCGGCACTTGCCTGCATGGGGTTATGGTTTGCAGTACAGATATGGACTTTTTAAGCAAAAAGTCGCCAAGGAGGGACAAGAAGAAATTGCTGAAGACTGGCTAGAGGTTTGGTTTAGCTGAAATCATTGAATATTCGTATTCTTCCTCGTTTGTTTGTGACTTCAATTGGTAATCAGTAATCTGTATGGTGCAGAAATTCAGCCCCTGGGAAGTTGTCAGGCATGATGTCATATTCACAGTTAGATTCTTTGGTCAAGTCGAGGTCAATCCCTCAGGATGGTGAGTGTTAATTTTTTATGATGTTGTGTAATTGAATATATATATATTTTTTAATTATTTAGTAAAGAACTAGAAGGATACTCCTAGATTGGTATGTTATCTTGGATCCATGTTTTTGCTCTCTTTTTCTTAATGTCAGTGAAACTCATCAAATGTCAGAACCTTAACAGTTAACACTATCCTTTTATTTTTCACAGTCGAAAATGGGTTGGGGGAGAAGTTCTTCAAGCACTGGCTTATGATGTGCCTATTCCAGGATACAAGACCAAGAACACAATAAGTCTTCATTTCTTTAGGAAGCAAAAGCTGGCAGTCAGGATTTTGACTTATTTCAGTTCAATGATGGACAATATGAAGCTGCTGCCCAGCTTCATTCAAGAGCAGCAGGTTGGTTATCTGGTGGAAAACCAGTTATCTACCTCCTAATCAGTGTGAAGTGTTCATTTTTTTTGTCACATATATTAAAGTTAAAAATGGTCTAATAAGAACTAGTAGTAATGCTTAAGGCTATTCAGTTACTTCTTTCTGATTTTGATGATTACATTGTAATAATGTGTTGTTTAGGCTAATTCTAGTGTTAAACAATTTATTTGCTTCTCAAGGAAATGAATGTAGCATCTTTTCCGCATTTGATTGTGTTTGTCTGTGTGTGTATGTCATTTGATTCCCTAACGGATATTCATCAATTTGTGCTGTTGCAGATATGTGCAGTTCTGTATCCTGGTGATGCTACAAAAGATGGAAAGCTTCTGCGTCTAAAGCAACAATTTTTCCTTTGCAGTGCCTCGTTTCAGGTACATCCCCCGTAACCTACTCTATAAATTCCGGATACGCAAACTATATTCTCAACTCACAACATTCTATTCCTAAATTTCCAAACACTTGAACTGCAAATGCTAAAATTTATTAGAAATAATATAATCAAATTCACCATAGAGTGAAGGTAATTGTTAAGTGTGAAAGTTTCTGAGTAATAATGCAGTTACAGTCAGTGTATCATGTGAAAATATCTTCATAATCCAGAAATTCCTCTTGATGGACTAGCTTCAGGTGAGGTATGAACCAACTTTAGATCATGACCTGCCTAATTATGCATGAGCATGTCATATGATGATCTGTTGGTTAATAATGTAGTTCTCTGCCAGATTAAGGTTATATACAATCATGCATTCATATTTTATCCTACTTTCTCTGGAGACAGTTGCTTGTAACAAATTGCTCTTTGTTTGCTCTTTCATGTATTTTCTTTCCGTTTTCCATATTTAATCATCGGAAAGTGTTTATTTCACTTCAATTCAATATTTTGAAGTACTCTTCACTTGTTTCAGGCCATAAGTATGGTAAAGAAGACACCGGCTTACAAGAATAGATTACGGGCGCTGGAACTTGAACGCAATGGTGGAGTGGCTAGCAAGAAAAAGGGACACAAGCAGATAGACAAGTATGTCTTTATCATAACTCTCACTCATTGGACTGTTTAAATGTTCTGGGTTGCAGAAACTGTCAGAATTGTAATCAAAATGAAAAGATGTGTTTCATTATAATTTTTCATGGTGGTGCCTAGCTTTATTTTTTCCATTCAGACTCGTATCCTTCACTGTTCATGGATCGTTTTGTATGTATTTGAAATGTACTTAAAGACCTTCATTTGCTCACTACCAGGAAGGCAGGAGAAGATCTTGAGAAAGAACTTGATTTGCAGATTAAAGGAGCTGAAAAACCCTCCATATGGGGACTTCTAGGTGTCCAGTTTGTTCTCATGCCATACACTCTCAGTAAGGTCAGAATACCCATATCAGCAACAAAAAGCATAAAATCTATCGATTGATTGTTAAGATGTTTTCTTTGTTCTGTTAATAGCGTCTGATTTATCCTCTTTACTCTATGCAGTTACTACTGTGGAGTAGCTGTTGGTTCTGGAGATACCAGGTTAGAAAAGCTCCATACACTTGGGATGACGCTTGTTATTTGACACGAAGGTCCCTTAGAGTGCCTCTTGACACATGGATAAATACTGGTAAGCTCAAGATTTTCTGACTCCATCATCTTTTCTTCATCAAACAAACGAACATCTCCATTACTTTCCATCACAAAACAACAACAACAACAGCCTTGTTAGCACAACGGACACAGAAAGTGAAATATCAGTTAAAGCTCTAAAGCTCCCAAGCTCAAGAAGAACTTTGGGTGTCATTTCTATGTCTCAGTCTCTGTCCTTGTAAGTTCCTCTGTTCCCGTATGTACAGCTGCTGGCCATGCAGTTTTGAAAGTAATTGAGAAAAGAAAAGCTCCAGGAGGATGCAATGGACTACACAATGTCGAATTGTAAATGCTGTTGTTTCTACTGTAATGAATTGATGCACGTGCTGTAATGAATTGTGAATGATCTAAATTTCTGCTGTAATGAATTGTAAATGTTGTTGCTGTAATGAATTGCTTGAAAGCAATTGCTGGAATTTGTTGATCAGAGGTTGTAAATGCTGTTTTTAAATTTAATAAAAAGTCATATTAAATTTTACTTACCTGATGCAAGAATTGATGCACGTGCTGAATTATACTTACATATAAGATGTAATCAAAAAAAAAAAAAAAAAAAAAATTTCCTATGTATGCTCTACCATAGCGTTTTTGAAACGCTATGGTAGAGCCTTTTATAGCGTTTCAGAAACGCTATGGTAGACTCTATCATAGCGTTTCAGAAACGCTATAAAAGGCTCTACCATAGCGGTTTTAAAACGCTATAAAAGACTACTTACTATAGCGGTTTTAAAACGCTATAATAGACCCTGGGTCTATTATAGCGGCGACAAACATAGCATTTATTAAAACGCTATGGTATCCTACCATAGCGTTTTTGAAACACTATGAATGACCTTTTTTCTTGTAGTCACGCAACAATGAACTAGGGGACATGACCAACGCTCTGGCTGTTTCTATACCAGTTCCTGCCATGCACGGGCAGCCTACTCATGCCCCTGCACCAACGACAACAATGACAGACCCTAAAATCGAGGTGTTGGCCTCCCAAATACAACAGGTTATGAAAGTGGTGGAGACACTAACAAGACAGAATCCAGCCGCTGCTGATGGGGATTAGGAACAACACGAACCTCTACCTCTAATTGACGATAGGGAGCAAGCACAGGAGAGCCAGGCCCCTGCCAGTTCCTATTGGACTAAGGGAGGCAGTGCGCTAACGCTGATCCAACTGCCAGGACAGAGAGGCTCGGTCCCGGGAACCCTGTCCACAGATGAGCGCATGATCCGGATGTACTATATCGCCTCTCCGTCTCACCCTATGTGGATCGGATCACGAGTGAAGCATTTCAGACAAAGTTCACTCCCCCGAAGCTCGATTCCTATGACGGAACCACCGATCATTTCGATCATCTACGCCATTACCAGCGTGTAATGGCACTCAAGGAAGGATCTTAATCCATCATGTGCAGAACCTTTACCAGTCTTAAAGGCCCTGCATTGACGTGGTTCCACAACCTTCCACCGAAGTCAATCGACGCCTTCAAAACATTGGCGAAGGAATTCTTGACACGTTTTGTTGGAAGCAAGCATTTAAGAAAAGGCCCGCACTACATACTCTCTCTAAGGCAGAGGTCCGGCGAGACACTCCGAGAATACATCACACGCTTCAACAACGACTCCAACTATATTGCGATCAAAGTTAACAAAATATCAAAGTTACTGTCACTCCACAATTTTCAAGACACCTAAATGCCTCGAAAACCTTGACGCGACTCCAACTATATATACAGCAAGTTGTTGATTGTTTGAAGAATGGGGAATGGCTGCTAGGGAGATTTTTGCTATTTTTATTTTAATGATTTGAACTGCATTCCATGAATATGAACTTATAATTGCGTGAATTATCTTATTTACAATTGCTAATTTTGGATCCAATTCAATTCCTTCTATCTCAACTATTGTAACATTCTGATGATTAGAGGCTCCATATCGACATTGCACATCTAACATTATTATCAATAGGTGATCCGTGAGAATTCATCATAAATGATGTTGGTCTAGGTCCTTTTCCAGGCAAACTCCTTGAGGTTATTCGACTAATAACTGGTATTAGCGCTACAATTGTGGAAAAGGTGTTTAGCAGCTGGTGTTAGGGCTAACAATAGATCCTATTAGACTCGAGACCCGATCCAATAAAAGCGGTTATGAGAAAATTTTTTACATCTTGAATCTGGTTTGTTAAGTTTGGATCTGATAATTATTGGTACGGCTCTGGATCTAGCAAGATTCGAACCGATGTGAACCCGAAATTTATACTATATTATATAAGGTTGAAAATAATGTTTTGTCCACTTTTTCGTTGTAAAAAAAAGCAAAAGTTTCTATAATTTGAAATCCTACGGTTTTGAAACTATTATTTAAGTTATATTTTAGTATTTATAAAATCTTAAATCACAAACTTAAAGTAGTTAGATTGTGTGATTATAATTTAAATCCTATTGAGATTTTAGATAAGTCAATAATAAATTTTGATGGTTAGATTTGTATATTACAAGATTTTATTTGTTTTCTTAAGGTTTTAGTATATCGTATCTTTATCATTTGACACAATTAATTGTTTTAATCAGTAGAATTTTAAAACTTTAATATGCTAGCAATATATCCGATTACGACCCGGATTTGGTCCAGAACCGATTAAAGTTGTTCCAGGATTGAATCTAAAATCCGGGTCGGTTTGTTAAATTTTGATCCACTAGTTAATGGTTTGATTCTGGTTCTATACATATCCGATGTGGTATGGGATTGTTGCCAACCCTAGTTGGTGTCTATTCACATTGAAGAACGAAGTCAAAGATTGAAGATCTATCAAGCACAATAGTGGGCTCTCAAGCTATTGCTCTAACAGATGGGGATGTTAATAGTAGTGAAAATTTTATGGGGAACCATGTGATAAAGCTCAAGTTTTCTAGCTATAGACCTACCCTTGAAGCGATTCGTGATTCTATTCATAGATCGTGGGGAATTTCGGATGATTTCTCTATAGGTTTTCTGGATCCTAGGCACGTAACGATGCATCTACAATCTAAGGAGGAAGCAAAAAAGGTTTTGTCTAGAGACAACTTCATGATTAGGGAATTGTGCTTCAAAGCTTTCCATTGGCATGCAATGTTTATCCAGTGGTCGTTCCATTGGGGGTTGAACTCCCTAACCTCCTGTTTCAGTTTTTTCACCATCCATTATTGAAGGCCATTGGTGACTCTTTTGGAGGATTTTTTTCGTATGGATGACAACACTAGGTGTTTATCGCATCCTACGACAACTCAAATGTGTGTACAGATGGATCTTTCGGAGCCTCTTCCGTCGCGAGTTTGGATAAACAAATCAAGGAATAAAGGTTTCTGGCATAGACTTATCTTCTTAGGATTCAAATATTGTGAGGTATGTTATTTGAATTGTCATGATGTTTCAGTTTGTAGGAGGAAGCTTGGATATAAAAACATAAATTCGGTGGAGGGGAAAAGAAATGCGATGGCCATTGAGAACCAAAAAAGGTAGAATAGAGTGTGAAATTAGTCTATAGGCCTGTTGTGAAAAATATACCAGTAGTAATGTAGAAGGAGCGGGTAAAGCTTAGACCGACATGGCAGGGGTTACTTGAGCGAAAAAAGATTCTAAGGGGTAGGATATTTTGAGTCAACTAGTAAAGGGAGAGGTGCCAATTGTGAGTACGAAAAACATGGAAGTCTCAAACTCGTTTGTAGCCTTGGAAAATTTAGAGGATGACGAGGCAGTCCTTGCTCACGCGGAGGTGCCTGCGGAAACTAAAAAAGCTCTAGAAGAGATACATTTGCATAGCTAAATTTCTCCCTTAGGTCCTACTACTAGTTTGTTTATTATGGGTGTTACCAAAGATGCAAAAAATGATTTGGAGAATCAGTCGGTTGGAGACTAAAATGAAGTGGATGTTAATTCTGTTGGTAGCTCTCAGGCAAATTTGTTTAAAAATTCAAAGATGATTGTTTGGGTCTCGTGAATTTGCTAAGTGGTATAAATAAAGCCATACATGCAATGAGAGGAAGAGGTGAATAAAAATTAACCTTTTGTTAATACGTTGGTCGGTTGGATACAGAAGAGAAAATTCAGGAGGCGAATGATATTGATGTGGCCATGGAGGCCGTGGAGGTTGTGGAAGTCGTGGAGGCCATGGAGGCCGTGGAGGTGCCAGGGAGGAAGGCGCTAACGTTGTTGTAGTGCAGGTCAATCATTGTATGGGATTGACGCAGGGACCTGTTGAGTTCCACCAAGAGATCGCATGTTTGCAGACATAATATGTGATCATAGGTCCAAAAGGTCGACAAAAAAAATGTTGAATGTAAACACTTTGAAATGTGTCAATGTTGACAAACAGAAATCAGCGTCAGACTCGAAACTAGGACCGCGGGCAGCCCAGGTCAGATATGGAATTGAAAGCCCACTCAGATGGAGAAATTGGCGGATCTACCAAGAAAAAAGTTAAAGTGATGGCACCACCAAGGGAAAAATGGGTGACTAGACAGACGGTTGCTTCTTCCATGGTTACTAATGATTGACCAAATATTGTTTTGGAATGCTCGAGGAGTTAAGAACATGGCAAATCGTTGCAGATTGAAGAAGATGAATGTCGAACAAAATATCAGAATCCTGATCAGAGCCTATGATTGATGACAACAGGTATTGGAAAGTTGGGAATAAAGTCAGATTACTGGGTTTTGTGTCTAATGGAATAGTTGGAGGTAAGATTTGGATTTTATGGGTTAATGGTATATCCTTTGCAGTTCTTGGTATAACAGACCAAATTATTCATGGAAGGGTCACGGATAATTCCAATGCCCCGACTTTTGTGATTTCTTTTGTTTATATCAAATGCACTGTGGCGGAAAGACGTGATCTCTTGATGAATATGGAAAAAAATTTCCTTGGGTTGTAATGAACCTTGGCGGAAAGATGTGAAACTCAAAACGCTTCGCAAGAATATTATTATATGGAATAGAGAGGTCTTTGGTAATGTTTTCAGTAGACTAAGATCACTGGAAGATGATATGCAGCAGTGAGAAGTTATTTTACTTTCTAGTTGGAATGATTGTGGAGGCAATAGACTGAATGTCAATGACAACTGGGATGTGAATGCACAGAGTAACTTGAACCGTTGTCAAGCAGAATACAGGTTAGCTTTAAAACATGAAGAATTGTTTTGGATACAAAAATCATGTGAGAGTGAACTTTTTTTTTTTTTGGAAGGCGAGCAAGGTTTTTATAGGATCCCAGAACCCATTAAAGACCAGAACTGGTCAACACACCATAAAATGATAAAGATGTCGCAAGCTGGGTTCGAACCCATGACCAAGTGGTACCATCCGCCAAGCTCCAACCATTGAGCTGTCATGCCATTGGCATGTGAGAGTGAACTTAAGGAAGGTAATGCGTGCACAAAATATTTCTTGGCATCGGTCAAGGGTAAACAAAAGCATAAGAGACTTAAAAAGATTACACTTCCCTCTGGTTAAAGAAATCATGGATGCTGGGAAACTTTTGCATGAAGCAAATGGCTTCTTCAAGACTTTACTCTATTCTCAGGATAATCTGGTGGAGGATCAGGAGTTGTTGCACTGTATTCCTAATGTTATTTCTTCGTCCATTTGTGAAGATTTAATCAAGTAGCTATCGGTTTACTTTAGTTTTCTTCCAATATTGCTGGGATACTGATGCAAGAGGGTTTCTAGGGTTCCTAATTTGGGATTCTAGAGTTTCTAATTTGGGTTTCTAGTGTTCCTAATTTTTTCTCAAAGTAAATAACTTATTCGTAATCTTTCAATTTAATTAGGAGTCTTTTTAGTTTCCTTTTAGGATTAGGCTTTACTTTTATTTTAGGAATAGACTGCTTGTTATTTTAGTATTTGATTCTAGTTTTTTCTTTTAGGAATAAGCAGTTTCCTTTTAGGATTAGGTTTTACTTTTTATTTTAGGAATATACTGCTTGTTATTTAAGTATTTGATTCTATTTTTTTCTTTTATGAGTAGACTACTTATTATTCAAGTTATTTGAGCACTATAAATAGAGTTCTTCCTCAATATTGTAAGAGACATTTGATTTGAGTAATTTGATTAAACATTAGAGCTATTTCTCTGTGTTTTGGGCTATCATTTTGTATTCTTCCCTGTCAATTATCTGTTGCTATTAGCCTGCAGAATAATCGCTATTCTGCCCGGCGTCAATTGGTATCAGAGCTTCAACATCTTCTTGGGGTGAGATTTTATCAGTTTCTATGGCTGGTGGTCACGGTCATCGCGGGCGGGTTCTGAATGAGAAAGCCCCTCACCGTGATCGTAGCGTTCAGGAAGTGATGATTGAGGATTTACAGAGGCAAGTTGCAGAGCTAACCCAGCGTCTAACGGTGCAGGAATTCGGTAATCGTGAGATAGAAGATCACGATTATGATTCAAGTTTTGAAAACCCGTATCGTAATCTTGCTCGATTATGGGAGTGCCGTGGTCGGGAGGATCGTCATGGAAATCTCGGTTTCAAAGTAGAGCTACCCGAGTTTTCTGGGACGTTACAGGCCGAAGGCTTCGTGGATTGGTTGAATGAAGTAGAGCGTATTTTTGAGTATAAGGAAGTTCCAGATCATGTCAAAGTGAAATTAGTTGCCATCAAACTCAAAGGCAGAGAATCTGTGTGGTGGGAGCAGTTGAAGCGATCACGCGACAGGCAGGGCCAGGCCAAAATCACTGATTGGGAAAAAATGAAGAAGAAAATGAAGGGTCACTTCCTTCCTTTCGGCTACACTCAAACTATGTTTCAACGACTTCATTCATTGAGGCAAGGCACGAGATCAGTTGATGATTACACGGAGGAGTTTTATCAAATGGTAGCCCGTAATGACTTATCTGAGACTGAAGAGCAGACGGTGGCACGATATTTGGGGGGATTACGGCAACTGATATTCACATAATTATTACATAATATATCCCTTAATTTATACATGTTAGTGTTTCGATTATTATATTTTATAGTAATTATTTCGTTTTCATGTCTTTGTAGGAATTTGAGCGTAAACGATGAAATCACATTAAAGCGACAAGTTAAGGAACGACAATTAGTCGATTCCAATGGTGGTATAAAGCAGTCACAAACCTAAACCCGAAACCTAGTTCATAACCCAATCCATAACCTAATTCATAACCTAAACCCAAAACCTAATTCATAACCTAAACCCAATCCATAACCTAAACCCAAACCCAATCCTTCTCCTACCCTCATTGATGAATCATTCCCTCATTTCATCCCTATTCATCTTAATAATTTTCTATAAATAGAAGATGATAGTGTAAGAAAAGGGAGGAGGAAGAGAAGGGAAAAGAAGAGAATTAGAAATCAAAACCTCTTCCTTAATGGAGATTTCCTCAAAGGAGCTCCTCTCTCAAAGGTGATTCTCACAAGGTGACCATCACCACCTATCCACCATCACCACTCACTCAGCAATCACCACCTCGCCACCACCATCACCTTAGCACCACCTCCACCGCCAGACAGCACAACCGCCACCGTCACCACCGTGAAACAGGGGTGTGACAACCCTGTTTCACGTCAACTTTCCAGCATCACCGCCACCACTCTCTGCTCCTATCCCCTGTCCACACAACCGCCACCACCTCCGCACGAGTCCCACCACCACAACAGACCACGAATCGCCGCGAAACAGAGTCTCACCGCGACTCTGTTTCGCCTCGCGACAGAGCCTGTTCCCCTCTTTTCTCGGCCTCTCTTCGTCTCGAGCTCCTTCCTGACTCCCTCTCTCGCGACCACCGTCACGACCAGACCGAGCATCACCGCCACCACCTCGCGAGACAGAGTTCGCAACCCAGAAACAGGGAGCTCCTGTTCCTCGTTTTCATTCTCTGTTTTTGTTGATATCTAACTGTTTCCTCACCCTCTCTCTCTCTTTTTCAGGTTATGGAGACGATTTGAGGTCGAGGACGGTCGCGAGGAGCGAAGAAAATCACCGCGAGAGCCGCTGTCGCGCTGGAGAAGACGACCGGGTACTGTAGCATTACTGTAGCAGCGGGAATGAGTCAAAATTCGGTTATGGCTATTTACACCCCCGGTTTTGCTCTGTACCACCACAGAGCGTTTTGGGACCATTTCCTCGGGATTCGTGCACAACCACCTGCTGATCTGCTGAGTGCCACCACATCGAGCTTGTGATAAACTAAATGGGTTGTATAAGTTATTTTGATTTATTTTACTGAATTGTGTGCTTAATTGTTAATTACAAGTTATTTCTGAATTTTTGATAATTTGCTTTCACCTTGCATGTTCGAGAAATTAAACTTGATATGTTTGGTAGTTAGAATTACCCTTTATCAATATTCAAAGCATGTGCTAAAAATATTAAGCTTAAGCTTTGATTAAGTGTGCCCTAAAAAGACACTTAATACTTGGTAAGAGCGTATTTGCTTAAAATAATTTGTTAATGTTTGATAGAAACATGATATAAATTGAAATCGATTTTAACGATCACATATTCGGTGTAAGCAAGGGATTCTCATCCCTAACGCTTCTCGTTTTTAAATTCAATAATTTAGATTTAAATAATTTTGCTAATTCATTGGTGAATCCAAGCCCACAAAAATCCATCTCATCTATCTTTTATTTTTCTTATTTTAATTTATTTTTAGTTTAGATTTAAAAATGCTGTAACCCCATTTCCTATAAATTAGTTTAATTAAATTCTAAAATTCAATTGCATCCACCTTCTTCGTGGGATCGACCCGTACTTGCCGTTGTCTACCAGTTAGGCACCGTGCACTTGCGGTTATTACAAGTGGGTTAAATTAACCTATTAATTTAGGTTAGTTAAATCCGCATCAGCAACCCCTGCAGGATGTCCTCAACCTTCACTCACTGTGGACCATTTCTAAAGCCTACCAGCGTGCACTTGCTGTGAAAAAATAGCAGAACAAGAGGCCTATGATCAGAAGTGATCAAAACAGTCGGCCAGTTCGCCCTCAAGAATCCCGTGCTACCCAACAGCCACCGCAGAGTAACTCTACTATTAGATGTGGTGAACAAGGACATAGAGCGACTGAGTGCAGGAAGCCTGCTATTCAAAAGGGCAACAATCTCCTGATTGAGGAAGACGTGGTAGAGGAACTTGGAAAGCCTGTGTATGACGATGATGAAGATGGCGATGTGCTGTATGGAGATGGCCATGAGACTCTGGTTGTTCGTAAGAGTCTACTGACTCCCAAGGATGATTCAGGGGACAATTGGTTAAGAACCAATATTTTCCACACGACATGCACAGTTGCTAGATAATGTCTGCAAGATGATCATTGACAGTGGCAGTTGTGAGAACGTCGTGACTGAAGAGGCTGTCCAAAAATTGTAATTGAAGACAGATCGTCATCTCAAGCAGTACAAATTAACATGGCTTAGTAAAGACAGTGAGGTAACAGTAGATAGGCGATGCCTAATATCTTTTTCGATTGGCAGGAAATACTTTGATAATGCTTGGTGTGATGTTGTATCTATGGATGTTTTTCATGTATTGTTAGGCAGACCTTGGCAGTATGATCGTAGTTTTATTCATGATTGGCGAAAAAATACATATTCCCTTAGCATTAAAGGGAAGAAGATTGTGTTGGCACCTCGTCGGGAATGAACCACTCCTACCCCGGTAGCCAATAATACTAACCTGTTTTCTAGGTCCAGGTTTTTAGTTGAGATTGATCGTGGCGATGTGATCTATGCTTTGCTGCCTTATAGGAATAGTTGCATACGTGAATCCAGATTTACCAGCAGAGGTGCAGCAGCAGTTAGCAGAGTTTTCTGACCTGATACCAGAGGATCTTCCTCCTGGGCTGCCACCAGAGGATTCCGATGAAGCTGTTGTGAACTCGAGGACGAGTTCTTTCCAACCCTGGGCGACTGATGTAGGAAGGTTTCTAGGGTTCCTAATTTGGGATTCTAGAGTTTCTAATTTGGGTTTCTAGTGTTCCTAATTTGCTCTCAAAGTTATTTACTAAATAACTTATTCGTAATCTTTCAATTTAATTAGGAGTCTTTTTAGTTTCCTTTTAGGATTAGGCTTTACTTTTATTTTAGGAATAGACTGCTTGTTATTTTAGTATTTGATTCTATTTTTTTCTTTTAGGAATAAACAGTTTCCTTTTAGGATTAGGCTTTACTTTTTATTTTAGGAATATACTGCTTGTTATTTTAGTATTTGATTTTTTTTTCTTTTTTTCTTTTAGGAGTAGACTACTTATTATTCAAGTTATTTGAGCACTATAAATAGAGTTCTTCCACAATATTGTAATAGACCTTTGATTTGGGTAATTTGATTAAACATTAGAGTTATTTCTCTGTGTTTTGGGCTATCATCTTGTATTCTTCCCTGTCAATTATCTGTTGCTATTAGCCTGCAGAATAATCACTATTCTACCCGGCGTCAGATAAAGTTGGTACATATATTTGGGGAGTAGCCATTCAGTTTTTTAGAGGTGACACATTGCTAAGAGCCTTCTCTGCTAATCTAATCACCCTTACCCTGAAGGTGGACTCCCTAGGTTAATTTTTTTTCATACTTTAGACCAATTAGCATTTGTAATGTCATTTATAAAATGTTTAGTAAAATATTGTGCAATAGGTTGCCTTTATTGCTCCCTGAGATGGTGTCGCTGGAACAATGTGCTTTCATTAGAGGGAGGTCCATTGTAGAAAATATTGGTCTTGTGCAAAAGCTGATTAGGGACATTGGTAAAAAGTCTTTCGGGGGAATGTGTTGCTCAAATCTGACATGGAGAAAGCCTATGATAAACTTGAATGAGGATTTCTTATTTCAGTTCTCAGGAAATTTGGTTTCAAGCACAAGGTTTGCCATGTTATCTCTAACTATATTACTAATTTTGGTAGCTCAGTTCTTTTACAAGGGGCGTACAATGGGTATTTCAAGTTCACTAGAGGATTGAGGCCACGAAATCTTCTTTACCCTTTGTTATTTATTATTGCGTCAGAAGTCCTCAATAGAAGCTTATCGAGGGCCTTCCAGAAGGGAGATATTGGTTACTGTTACACTCTGAGGGCATGTATGCCTGTCACGCATCTACTTTATGCTGATGATATCCTGATCTTTTTTAATGGAAGGAAAACGTCTCTACTGGGTTGTATGAAGTTTTTGGAGAAATACTATTCATTCCCAGGTCAGAAAATTAATGATCCTACAGAAGCGGAAAGAATTGTGGCAATCAAATGCCATACAGGATTTCAATATAAAGAGGCTATTATGAAATATTTGGGGGATTTGGTCTATCAAGATCGATGTAAGATAGCATATTTCAAAGAGTTGGTTCTCAAAGTTCAGATACGGGTGGATGGATGGAAGGCTAAACTTGTTTCCCTAGGAGGCATAATGGTTTTGATTAAGTTCAGATACGGGTGGATGGATGTAAGATAACATATTGCTTTGTGAATTGTTATAGCTCAAAAGTGTTACTGTGTTTTGGATTGTTACAAAAATGCCAATTTGGTGTAGTGAAATGGGGTGGTGTTGTATTCAGAATTTAAAAAAAAATATAAAATTTGTTGGTGGGGTTCATTTGGATCTGACATGTAAAAATCAAGTATGTAGATCGCGACTATATGAAAAGAATCAGATGCGGAGTAAGTGAGTAAGGAGCGGAGTCAGCAGACAACAGTTGGATCAGGTGATCAACGGGTTATTTTTGTTGTTCTGTTTTCTTCAGTCTCCTCTTTTCTCTTTGTTGTTCTTCTTCAGGAACCCTAAATGAGAAAAGTTGAAAAGGAGAGAGTCAAAAGACCAAATGAAATGATAATCAAATGATTCTGAATCAAGAAATTAGTCTAGAGGTGTGCATAAGTGAGACACATTGAGATGTTGATTGCTATCTCCACCAGTGATGTTATGTGGGCATCTAAAAAATTGCAATCCTAAAATAAATATATAAATAAAAATATTAAAATTATTAATAGTAAATATTAAAAAAATCAGTTCAGGATGGGGATGGGATTCGTGGGATTGAAAATCTTAATCCCATCCCATCCCAGTCTAAATCGAGACGGGACATGATTAGGATAGGATTGGTCAATCCTAATGAAACCCGAAAAAAATGGGACAGGACGGGATCGGGATCGCGGGATGGGATGCCCACCCCTAATGAAAACCAGAGCTTACTTCGCCACTTCTCTTCTTCACCTCCACCAGACAGAGGAGACGACGACGACGGCGACAAGAAGGAACCTAAGCCTTCGTCATTCTCTTCGCATTTCAACGATGTAATACCCTCGCTCCAGCAAATGCCTCCGCCAACGCGAAAGATCGCTCTGCCACTTCTTCCATCCTCGGACCGGCCTTCTTCTTTCAATTGACCCCCCCTGAAAGTTGCTTCCTAGCTACGACAAAATCCGCAAGAATTTCTTCGAATTCTGTTGCAGATCAACTCCTCTTCCCGGGAAGAACTCCTATTCGGTGGAGAAGTCGATTTCATTTCATGAGATAAACAAGATAAATATGGTTGTAGTTAAAAAGGTGAGTTAACTCAGTAATGGGTTGTTTTTCTTATAGTCCTTGATCTTCAAATGCCGATCACTGCCATAACTTGTACCCTTGTCAACTTTGCCTCCTCGCTTCTCTTCTTCTTATCTTTATCTTCTCCTCTCCATTCATGATGTTTGACCCTCCAAGACCTTGTTTTCTCTCTCCAGGGTTTGGTCTAAGGACTTGGGTAGGTTTCTTCTTCCATTGAAAGAAAACATTAAAATTGCCACTAGTGAGATAACATATATTATTACTTTAGAAAAAAAAATGGATAATATATATTTTCCTCATCATTATTTGTTTATGATCAATATTATAAGAGACACATATCTTGACTTTATCTTATTAAATTCCATTTTGTGATGCATGCTAAGATAAGGACTATAGATGAATGAATTGGAGGTTGGTTTAAGATCTTATCAACTTAAATTAATGACATGTTAGGTTTAAGGGTTTGAATGGGTCAACACAAT
This sequence comes from Berberis vulgaris, assembly GCA_963556465.1. Classification (NCBI taxonomy): domain Eukaryota; kingdom Viridiplantae; phylum Streptophyta; class Magnoliopsida; order Ranunculales; family Berberidaceae; genus Berberis; species Berberis vulgaris. The sequence continues at coordinate 21,136,474 of OY747125.1, forward strand.
AAAATCTGATAAGTTATTGTGTAGATCAACTAATAATTAAGAAACTTAATTATAATTTGCAATTGGACACCTACCTTGGGGAGCCAATAAAGATTATGATATGATATATTTGCATGAATTTGAAGTAGAAAGAAGAACATAGTAAAAGATGGGAAGGTTTTATAAAAAAGAAAAACATGCGTGGAGCAAAAGAAAAGAAAAGAAAGTACATTAAACTCATAATGGTGTTGTATTAAATATGAAAGAGACTATTGAAAACGGGGAAAAGATGGTGGAGAGTTATGATGGGTGTTAGAATGATTTATTTCATTGTTTTGTGTTATGAAAAAAAGAAGAGAAGAAAGTATTTTAAAGGAGATGGTATTGCATTAGGCTTGGATTTATAATATTGCTATAGTAAACGGGATAGACCGGGTCGGGACGAGACCAAAATTATGGAAATCGATTCCGTCCCGGTTCAGAACCAAAATCGGGAAAAATCAACATGAACCGATTGTACCCATTTTGATTCAGGACAGAACCATTACGGTTCGACAACGGATCGATATGGGAATTCATGCCCACCCCTAATGTTTATGCATGATCATCATATACATGATTTGTATAGAGATTATTACATGGGTAAATTTAGATAACTTCATAGCTAAAGGAGGGGAGCTGAGAGAATGGAGGTGGTGTATCTTGGGGAAACAATGTGTTTTTGGGCACGGTTCTAATAACAAAGCAGAACCCATAACACTATTGATGATACATAAAAACGGTCACACCCCTGAGTCATTCACATGTCATGATGATCTTAAGGAACTACGGGTTCAAGCAACAACCCAATAAGGATTCAGCCCGAGCGGTTTTCAACCCGCTCAACTTCAGCCCACCAGGCAGGCCCTCGACGAGACGGTAGCCACGCAGACTACAGGAAACACGACCGGTACCATAGCCACTATCAGGCATACCATCAGTGGGGCGATTAGATTCCACTAACTCGGGCGAATCTTCAAAAGGGCCTTTTATCGGAATGAACCCACATGAATCAGTGCCAGCAGAAGCCGCCATTGTAACCCGCACCAGACGGTCATTTAGAGCTTCGACATGCGCGTCACTAAGTTTTGACCCATCTGTGACTCCCGCCAACTGTAGATAATCTTCCCCAAGCCGAGGACGTCAGACTCCGCCTCAACAGGCCTAGCAGATTCCCTCTCCTTTCTAGGTGCAGCGGGTCGTGCCGGAAACGAACCAGTTCTAACACGAGACTTCTTCTTCATAAATGAAGCAAGCATCTCAGACGACTCTTCCACATCAAACAAAACAGAAGCATTGGCCCTAGCATCCTTCCTATTTCTAGAAGAGGCCCCATTTTCCAACTTAATGCGCACCTCTCGATACAACGTGGGGGCTATGTGACAATTGTCCCACAGCCCACTGCGGATGAAGTTGGAAACTCTGATTACATCAATCACCTCCCTTTGAGGCAAGTCACGGAATTTCTCCGTGGTAGTTAGCTCCTCCAAAGTAAGAGGAGTACGTAGTAGGGAATTTCCTTGTGGAAGAACATGAGCAACGGTTAGTCAATCTATCGTCAAACACATCAAAGTTGCAAAAATAGTCGAACTTACAAAGCGGTCTCAACTGTCGTTCTAGCGAACAACCCTTGCATCGGAAATACTTCGAATCTGTAGGGGCCAAGAAACAAAACTTCAAGTCATCATGCAGTCTACCGAAGCACTTCGGCGTTCTCAACTTATAGACAACATTGCTTTACAGTCGAGGAGCGGTAAGCAACTTTATCACCCGCGGTGTCACGCTAACGCCGACCTCCTTAGTATAGAGCAGAATCATAAGGATAATCCTGTATCCATTGGGTCCCAACTGAGCCGAGGGAATTTGATAAGCTTAAATTTCAGGAAGAGAAGAAGATGAGGAAACAGGATTATGGAATTCTTGCCTTCCTTTATTGATCATATTGGGGGACTATTTATAATAGTCTAACAACTTGAAAAATAACAAACAATGCTAAAACTTAGGAAATAATTAAGACCAGCTCACCTGGCAATCAAATCAACATGCTAAAAACTAGCTATGACTAGCTTATTAAATGAAAACAACTAACAGACTATTGACTTAGTCCTAAAACATTCACGTATCATTCCTCCCCCCTTAAGGATCCTTGTTCGCAAGGATAAAAATCTGGGTAGGACTTGTTGAAGCGCCATTCATTTTCCCATGTTGCATCCTCCTTTGGGGCTCCCTTCCACTTGATTAAAACTTCAGACCTTGGACGGTATTTCCCTATTTGAATAACTAGTCGATCAAGTACAACTTTTGGTTGCGGAAGTATAACGGAATCATTGGAATGTTTTCGCAACATGCCAACATGAAATACATTGTGAATTTGAGACCCTGGAGGAAGAGCTAACCGATATGCCACTGTTCCCACCTTTCCAATAATCTGATAAGGGCCAAAAAAACGTGGAACAAGCTTCATTGAAGCTCGAAAGGCCACAAATGTTTGGTGATATGGTTGGAGCTTTAGATACACATAATCGCCAATATCAAATGAGACTTCTCGTTGTTTCTGATCTGCCTAACATTTCATTCACTGACTTACTGTTGAAAGGTTGTGACGTAGTACACGCAAAATGGTGTCACGATCACGAAGGTACTCATCAACTGCTTGAATGCGAGAAGTACCTGGAACATAAGTTAGAATGCTCGGTGGAGGAATTCCATAGACAGCTTCAAATGGTGTCATTTTGGTCGAGGAATGGATGGAAGTATTATAGCTGAACTCAGACCAAGGAATCCAATCGAGCCATTTACGTGGTTGATCACCTGCAAAACATCGCAAGTATTGCTCCAAAGTGCGGTTTACTACCTCGGTTTCACCGTCAGTTTGCGGGTGGTAACTTGAACTCATGCAAAGCTTAGTTCCTTATAACTGGAAGAGTGCTTGCCAAAAAGCACTTATAAAAACTTTATCCCGATCACTCACTATGGATGTTGGAACTCCGTGGAGGCGAACCACGTTGGCTATGAATGCTTTAGCAACAGTGACTGTAGTATATGGATGTCTTAAGGTGAAAAATGAGCATATTTGGTTAAGCGATCAACAATTACTGTTGGAATATTAAATCCACTCCAATTATCCATGGGCCTAAAATTTCCCATGTACTTGTCCACGGTAGTACCGTGTGAATTTACGGTGTAGTTGTACAATTGGTACCCACCGATATAGTTATAATCCCACGACTCCGCTCTCGCTTTCGCTTGATATATGATTGGATTCACCTTCTCTACAAGTTCGAGCTTTTATAGAATTGGCAATTTATCAATTACCATGATAACTGTGTGTCCATTTGACGGCGGTAATCCTTAGATAAATTCCATTGATACTTTAGTCCACATCCGAGTAGGAATAAGTAATGGTTGAAGTAAGCCAGCCGGTTTCATGCAATCATTTTTGTACCTTTGACATACGCTGCATTGTTGTAGAAATTCCTTCACTACTCGACGCATGTTAGGCCATCCAAAGCTGAGCTTGATGCGAGAGAGTGTTTTATGGAATCCAAAATGCCCACCAGTTGGTGACGAGTGGAAATCTGCAATGATTAGTTGAATTAAGGCTGATGTGGGACTCAAGTAGACTTTGTCGTTTTTTGAACCAGACTCCATCTCGCAGTGCTAGCTGGTAAGGTGATTGTGTTTGACTCAACTTATGATAAAAAGGATCTTGTTGTACTTCCTCTTGTAATTTTGGCCACCAATCTGCACGTGGCATATAAATGGATAAGAACTGAAATTCAACCACGTGAGAAAGGGAGTCACACTACATCAAATTGAAATTTTTGTAACAACCCCAAAAATAGTATTACTTTTGAAGTGTAATAATTTAACTAACAATTTTACACATTTTCACAAACAAAATGATACAATAATTGTATCACCATGAAGAGTATGGTTATAAAAGTGATACTACTCATGGTGATCCAACTTATTGTATCATTTTTTTTGTGTTACTGTTTTTCATTTTTTTGACTAAATTTAGTTTTGACTTGAAATTGTTTGGTGGATTGTAACATCTCAAAAGTGATACTGTTTTTAGAGTTGTTACAAAAGTGTCAATTTGGTGTAGTGTCAGCAGCTTGATTTTCAGGCCCACGCTTGTACTCAATTTCGTAATCATATCCAAGGATCTTTACGAGCCATCGAGTTTGCGCTGGTGTAGTAATTCGTTGCTCGAGTAAATATTTGAGGCTCCTTTGGTCAATGCGCACAGTAAATGGTTTGCCCAAGAGATATGGACGCCACTTTCGAATTGACTTGACAATAGCCACCATTTCTTTCTCATATGTAGAAAACAACAAAGCTGAGCCCTTCAAAGCTTCACTAAAGTAAGCTATTGGCCGATTATTTTGAGAAAGGACTGTTTCGATTCCAATCCCACTAGCGTCACATTCAATCACGAAACTTTGAGAAAAATCTGGAAGGCATAGGACTGGTGGTGATGTCAGTGCTTCATTTAGCCTTTGAAAAGCAAGTTCTGCCTCATCATTCCATTTAAATCCTTCCTTGGACAAGAGCTGAGTTAATGGGGTTGCTATACCTCCAAAATGACGGATAAATTTGCGGTAATACCCTGCCAGCCCAAGAAACCTACGTACTCCCTTTGTTGTGGAAGGTGTTGGCCATTCAAGAACGGCTTGTTATTTTGTTGGGTTTACCGCCACTCCCTGTTCTGAAATGATGTGCCCCAAATAGTCCACCTGAGAAACACCAAACCTGCATTTGGTTGCTTTACCAAACAAGTGGTTAGTTTTTAAAATATTGAGGACAATCCGGAGATGTGAGAGATGATCATCCCATGTCTTTGAATAGACTAGAATGTCGTCAAAGAAAACCAAAATGAATTTTCTGAGATACGGGCGGAAGAGTTCATTCATGAGGCTTTGGAAGGTGGAGGGTGCGTTGGTAAGGCTAAATGGCATTACAATGAACTTGTAGTGCCCTTCATGTGTTCGAAAAGCTGTTTTTGAAATATCTTCTTCATGTACCCGAATCTGATGGTATCCGGCCTTCAAATCCAACTTGGAGAAGACTTTGGCTCCGTGAAGTTCATTGAGGAGTTCATCAATTACTGGAATTGGATTTTTACCCTTGACTGTGATGCGGTTCAATGCTCGGTAGTCAACACAAAATCGCCAATCTCCATCCGCCTTTTTTACCAATAGGACAGGTGATGAAAATGGACTGTTACTAGGCTTTATTAATCCTGATTTCAGTAGTTCTCTCATCATCTTCTTGATTTTTGTTTTTTGGTAGTAGGGGTAACGGTAGGGTCGCACGCTCAATGGTCCAATGTTTGGCTGTAATGGGATGCGGTGGTCATGTGGTCTTTTTGGGGGTAAGCTGGTGGGTAATTCAAATACTTTAGAAAATTAAATTAGGAGATGGGTTATGTCAGATGGTTGGGGACTTGGTTGGGGTACATTGGGAGAGAGTAAAATTTGGAAGAGAAATCCAGTACCTTGGAGAGTATTGAATTCCTTATCAGATAAGGTTTCTAGAGCAGCAAGGTTTAGACCTTGGAAGGTGCAGGATTCTTCTCCAATTTTATAGGTCATGGTCAGCTGTTTGTAATCCATCTCTATTGGCCCAAAGGTCTCCAGCCATTGTACTCCAAGGACCAATTGGCAAGCTGCAACAGGGAGCACATAATAGTCCGCGGTGATCGATTTACCTTGGATGTATATGGTGAGAGCTGGACACAATCCCACGCATTCTATCTTTTCTCTGTTGGCAACCATGACTTGAAATTTCTTTGCTAGAACAACGGGTAACCCATGTTTGGTGACTATGGTCTGATCAATGAAGTTATGGGTGCTGCCCCCATCTATGAGTACGGTCACCTTTTTGTTTTTGAGTTTGCCCAGTACACGGATTGTTTTGGGATGATTGGCTCCAGAGATTGCATGAAAGGAGATTTTTGGCATGGTTTCTTGGTCATCAGGTTCTATTTGGGGTTGTTCAACCTTGTCAATGCTTGATTGATCCACATCTTCTATCATGAATATTTGTGGACGTTCACATCGATGACCCAGGGCAAACTTTTCATCACAATAGCAGCATAATCCTTTCTCGCGACGCTCTCTCGCCTCTTGATTGGTTATTCGTCAGAAGGTGGTTGGATGAACATTTGCACTTGGACTTCCACGCTGGTTAGGAGGAGGGCCTAGAACTCTGGGAGCAGAGTTGGAACTCGCCATTGGTGTTGCAATTGCTGGTTGGGATCGACTTGGGTAATTCGGCTTCTTCTAAAGTTGATTTCGCTCATCAATCAGTCGAGCAACTCCTATAGCGTCTGCTAGCACCTTGGGTTGTTTAATTTTTACGTCTAAGCAAATATCGTCTCGAAGACTTGCAATAAAACATCCAACAAGAAATGCCTCAGGTAGGCCGTCTACCCGGTGAGAAAGTTTTTCGAAGGCTTCCTGATAGGCTGCTACAATAGAGGTCTACTGGAGTCGTGTGAGAGCTTCAAAAGGGTCCTCATAGTTAGTTGGTCCAAAGCGAAGGAGGACTTCTTTGGTGAATTCATCCCAATTATGTGGTCCACGGAATTTCATGAACCATCGGTGCCATTGAAGGGCTATACCTTCTAAATGAAAGGAGGCTAGCTGAACTCACTGATTAGCACTGATGTTTTAAAATTCACAATATTGCTCTGCTTTGTAAATCCAGTCGGTAGGTTCTTCTCCGTTGAATTTTGGAAAGTGTAGCTTGAGGTGGTGGTGAGGGTCATTTGGGGTATGGGGTCTTATGGTGTTTGTGGGATGTGATGTTTCTCCTTGGTAAAAAGGGTTAATTTAAGGTTGGGGGGTTGGGTTAGTGTGAGAGACTCGCAAGGCTTGTAACTCGGTTAATACTGATTGCAAGGCAGTACTGATTTGATCAAAGCTGGACTCATGTCGAGCCAAGGCTTCATTCACATCATTGTGAAATTCAACATTAGTTTTGCCACGAGTGTCCATTGTCGGAACCGCACTTTGATACCAAATGATAAGTTTAAATTTCAGGAAGAGAAGAAGAGGAGGAAAAAGGATTCTGGAATTCTTGCCTTCCTTTATTGATCATATTGGGGGACTATTTATAATAGTCTAACACCTGGAAAAATAACAAACAATGCTAAAACTTAAGAACCAGCTCACCTGGCAATAAAATCAAATCAACATGCTAAAGACTAGCTATGACTAGCTTATTAAATGGAAAACAACTAACAGACTATTGACTAAGTCCTACAACATTCACGTATCAGAATCCCTAGTAGATTCAAGAACTCCCAGATCATGTCTAGAATCCGGAAACACACTCTAGTTTGAAGCATCCCCCGGTGTAAACAGATAAGACCATCTGGAGACGACATTGACGTCTGGTCGCCCGTTAGAAGGTACAATGACAGCTAATCCGAGACTCCCAACCTAGTACGAATCTCAGCAAGGCTAGTTTTAGACAACAACCTGTCTTCAAAAAACTCTAGGCCCTAAGCCAAGACAACATCATCAAGAAGATCTCCTCGGGCCATGGGGAAGATGATCATACTCTTCTAATCAGAACGATATCTTCTAAAGGAAGAAAAGTAGATGAGTCAGATGCTGCATTACGGATGACCTATTTAGGCGATGGGTTCCAACCTCTTTTTCGCCGAACCAACGCACATTCAATTAATGCAGTGCGTGGCTCAAGCAACGATTCAGATTCAATCATTGTGAGCGGCACATCCCTTCCAAATATGACTTAGAGAACCGATGTGACGGTCTACTAACTCGGGGGGAGTAGCTGATGATACATAAAAAGGTCACACCCTTGAGCCGTGCACGTGTCATGATGATCTCGAAGAACTATGGGTTCAACCAACAACCCAATATGGATCCATCTCGAGCGGTTCTCAGCCCGCTCAACTTCAACCCACCAGGCAGGCTCGGACTCTCACAGCATGCTAGGCCCACAGTCTCACAGCTATCCTCGATACCCGTAAGCCCTTTTAAGGCAAGTATCTCGAGGATCTGCTTCGAACGAGCAACCATAGCTGCTCTTTGCTTTCAACCAGGTAGTAAACAACAAAGTATCTTCCACACAAGGAAACTCCCTTTCATGGAATGCTATCGGATTGGAAACTATCTCCCGCGTATCTAGAAGCACGGAGCTAACATGAAACTTATTTCCTACAACACGACTCCTAATTAGAGAGGGATCTCCACGAAGATCTCCTCCCTAATCTATGCTTACGATAGCCTGGTTAAACCAGGACTCCTTGCACTATAAATAAGACATGAGGTTGGTAAGCTAAGGTACGCTACAAATTTCTTGTTACAACATTATACCTTCCTCAGATCATTGTCTGACTTTAGCATCAGAGTGCTATCGGCCACCCCACGGTGGTCTGTGGCTCACGTGTGCTACTTGTGCAGGTCAGCGAGATTAGGTTAGAGTAGAGAGCGAAAAACAACTGCATCAACTATTAAAAGGTTTTTGTCACTACACCAAAAATACCCATCAGCAACGGTTTTGAACCGTGGGGGTAATCCATTGTCACGGCTTAGAGCCGTGGGCTGTAGAGGCGTCGCTAAATCCCCATTAACGGCTATAAACCGTGGCAAAACATATTAGCAACGGTTTTATGCTCGAGGACGATTGATGATTTAGCCACGGTTATAAACCGTTGCAAAAATGTTAGCCACAGTTTTAAGCCGTGGCCAGGAATAGCCACGGCTTAAAACCGTGGCAAGTCCTAGCCACGGTTCTAAGCCGTTGCAAAAATTTTAGCCACGGTTTTAAGCCGTGGCCAGTCCTAGCCACGGTTATAAGCCGTGGCAAGTCATGGCCACGGTTCTGAGCCATTGCAATATTGTTAGCCACGGTTTTAAGCCGTGGCGAGTACTGGCCACGGTTTTAAACCATGGCGACTTATGGCCACGGTTCTTAGCCGTTGCAATAATTTTTATTTATTTATTTATTTTTTGCTATCAAATGACTTTTGATTACATCTTATAGGTAAGTATAATTCAGCACGTGCATCAAGTAAACAAAATTTTATATGACTTTTTATTAAATTTAAAAACAACATTTACAACCTCTGATCAGCAAATTCCAGCAATTGCTTTCAAGCAATTCATTACAGCAGCAACATTTATAATTCATTACAGCAGAAATTTAGATCATTCACAATTCATTACAGCAGAAACAACAGCATTTACAATTCGACATTGTGTAGTCCATTGCATCCTCCTGGAGCTTTTCTTTTCTCAATTACTTTCAGAACTGCATGGCCAGCAGCTGTACATACGGGATTTCCACCAAAGGTGTTGAAGTAACTACGATGCGTCAAGACCTGTGCAATCTCAGGGGTTGTAACAACAGCACCAAGCGGAATGCCATTTCCAATACCCTGAACATATCACAGCAACAAACATATCAGCAGACTGAAAGTAACATTTACAACATAAAATGTCCGTAGAAAAACTTAACAAAGATGCTACAATAAGATAAACTTACGGTACTCTCTTAAAAAAACTGCATGGAAAGTTGTATGAATTACCTTTGCCATTGTCACTATGTCAGGCACAACATCATGAGCCTCAAATCCCCAGAAGTGACTTCCTACATGAGCAAAGCCAGACTAGACTTCATCAGCAATACAAAGTCCTCCAACTTTCTTTACAATGTTGTATGCAGCAGGTAAGTAACCTGGTGCCAATTCTTTAATCCCACCAACACCCTGTAGACGATCATATTGACATTTCAATACAATGATCATGAAGTATTCATATGAAATAATGGAAGGAAGATGAAAGAAATACCTGTATGGCCTCCGAGATAAAACCACCCACACGACCAGAAGTTCCATAGTCAATGATATCTTGGACATCTTTGGCATACTTCTCTCCATCTGAACCGAACGCACCTTTGTATCGATCTGGGTTCAACACATGGTGAACCCCACTCTGAATATGAAACAAATTATTGTAAGTTTATAGGAAACTAAAAGCCAATCTTTATTAGATAAGAAATTTGGTATTATTTTAGATCCATTATTGCATTTTCCAACAAAAAACAAAGACTGGTATTTATAATTTTGGAAGATATCAAAACATATACTGAAATATTCATCACACATTTCAATGAAATAGCGAAAAGACAAATAAAGAAAAGTTCAAAAAGAAATAATTGGAAACATTTCTAAATCTTGACAAGCATAAACTGAACTATGAAAAGATAATATAACAAATGGGATAATCACAACAAACACTAACTCAAGCAAACCATATATTAAAGGATTGATTGTAGAAGAGGTATACCTGTACAATGTTGAACTTCCAATTAGATTGAGCAGTAACTCCCATTGTCCCGGCAGCGATACCATGATATGCATTCCTAACTGAAATAACATCATGGCATCCGGTATACAACCGAGCGATCATCATAGCTAGCTCATTCGCTTCTGTCCCTGAATTAGTAAAGAAAACAACCTACAACGAATAACACAAACAATTGTTATCACTTAAATCAGTAAACTAAGCTGAACAACAAATTAATCAAAACAAGTACTTGATCATCAACACAAAAGACAAAATTCAACCCATTTTCAATTACAAAATATACTTATTGCAATTTTCATGTTGATATCTTACCTTCTGCCAACTGGAGATCTGAGCATTAGGTGATCTGTTGGTGGTTTTGTGTCCAATGCCAGCGCTCCAAGAGTATCCATGATGAGATTGACCCAAAGAAGCTGCATAAAGAAATAGTTCAGACGAAAATCAAACAAAGAGAAATTATGGTACAAGAAGCCATGAGACATACCTGCACTGCATTCAAGGGAACATTCCCGGAATAAATTGCAGCCACAACGTTTATTACAAGAGCTGCAACATTAACTGTGAGCTGCAACATTAACTGTGAGCTGCAAATAAATAAAAACCACTACTACCACACACTGAAATACTGAAGAAGACAACTGACGGGAGTTTTCAATTTCTCTCATTAATTAGAAAACAAATAGAATAACAAAAACTTACTTTTGTGTACTTAGAAATGTGTACTCAATGACGTGGTACAAAAAATATAAGATTCCATCAAACCCACTGTTAATAAGTGCAAGGACAAAGACCATATGAAAAAAGAAGTGCTTACAATGCCAGCTGGAAGCTGTCTGAAATGCAAGTGCTCCATAGCATGGGTTGTAACAAGAGGCTTCTGAGGATAGTAGAGAACATATGCTAGTGTGTCCTGCACAAACAGAAAAATGAGCAGGCAAAGACCCATGGCGAGATCCACAATAGAATAAGAGCTCCTATACCTGGAACTCAGGATACCACAAACTCACCATTCGTAAGAGCTCCTATACTTGGAAGTTGTGACTGAAAGTGTCATTGATATGAGAAACAAGATTTCTTAAAGTTGGAAGCCATTTTTCCTGCAAAAACCAATAACATCAAAAGATTATTTTCAAAGTGAAGCAAAATTTATTATTTGAATAAATTAAGAAGAGTAGGAACAAAAATATGCATCATCTGTATTTTGTTTCACTGTCTCTATCAATTCATCATAGAGCTGCAGATGCCATCTAGGACCATACTTGTGCTGAAAAAGAAGCACCCAACAGGCTAAAGCTAAAATTTTCCAGGGTGAAATCAGAAATTCTGACTACAAAATCCGAACCCAAGGGACCAAACCATGCTACTAAGCATGGACCATCAGCAGTTTTAGATGGTGGTAAGGCAAAGAAGCAGAGACTGGATGAGAGTGTGATGCAACAATGAGAAGGGGGTGCAGATTGGAGTTGAATAGATACAAATAGCACATTCCCAGAAAACATACCTATTAAGATTGATGATGGCAAGGTGGTGCAGATTGGAGTTGAATACACATGGCGCCCAATCAAGTGTAGCCATTGCATGGGGTTCGGTCATGCATCACTTAGCTGCCCAAAGAACAGGAAAAACAAGCCTCAAACCAAAGTTTGGAGGGCTACTACATCTACGGGCTGTAAGAACATAGCTGATAGTCAAGCAGACATTGAAGTAGAGGAAGGATGGACGATTGCAGGTGGTAAACACTCCTTTAAACAGAGGCAGAATCAAGGAGAAAACAACAATATGAATAAGGGACCATCACAACCAAACAAGAATAGCAATGAGAAGGGGGACGAGCCTATGGTTCAGGGGTCAGAAAACACAGAAATAATGATACAGAATTTACTCCAAATTGAAGGCTCTGAGCCAACTAATCCAGAACATGATAATACAGTAGGTGACAAGCATTCACTAGCTAGTCAAATTCAGGATACAATGGGGAAGCAGACACAAAAAAATAAAAACACCTACAATAGCACCCCTCTTACAAAGGTTCAGACAGATGTGGGGATAGTAACACAGGACTATGACACTCAGCATTCAGAACACCAAAATACTGCAACGCAGCCAGAAGCAGGGATGATCAATCAGGCAATTAAGAATCAGACTACTGCAGAAGCTCCAAAAAAGAAGAAAGCAAAGGACTCTAGTAGTATGCCAAAAATAATTATCAGGAACACACAACCTCACACAAGACTGCAAACAGCCACAAACAGAACCAATATAGCAAGCTTTCAGCATGATGAAGTGGAAAGAGAAGTTAGCCTGAATCAAGGTATATCCAAACCTGCTCAAACTAGCAATAAGAGAGGCGAAACTCACAGCCCAGCCCAGGGTGATGACATTATTCCTAACATACCTCAATGATAAGAGTCGCTTGCTGGAATATCAGGGGACTCAATGACTCCCTTAAACAAAATGAAGTTAGGAAGTTTATAGTTAAACAAAAAGTTAGTATGGTTGGATTAGTTGAGACCAAGGTCAGCAATGAAAAGAAAGATCAAATTCAAAGAGACATATTCAAAGACTGGTTAGTTGTGGACAATAATGACTTGGTTCAAGGAGGTCGTATATGGGTAGCGTGGGATGCTCAAGCAGTAACTGTCAATATAAAAGCTCGTTCGGATCAATCCTTAACTGTGGAAACTATATGGCCGAATGGATACACTTGCATTCTGAGTTTTATTTATGGTAAAACCAATTACATGGAGCGGAAGAGACTGTGGAAGGAGATTGAAAATATGGGCAGCACTATCAAAACTCCTTGGGCAGTTATAGGCGACTACAATTCCATTCTAAATTCTCAAGAAAGAGTTGGTGGTGATGAAATCAGACCTTCTCATTTTCTGGACTTATTGAACTGTGTTCAAAAGACTCAGTTGTATGATTGCAAGTTCAAAGGGTGTTTTTTAACTTGGTGCAATAAACAAGTAGGTTTGAAAAGGATCATGTCCAAACTGGACAGAGTCATGGTGAATAAAGAATGGATTACCAATATACCGGATTCAGAAGCAGACTTCCTAACAACAGGTATCTCTGACCACTCCCCAGTAGTTCTCACAATCTATGATCATCAGAATGCAGGTCCGATCCTGTTCAAATTCTACAATTATTGGGTCCATGAACCAGGGTATATGTCAGTGGTTGAACAGGCTTGGAGAGAACCTGTCATAGGAAATGCAATGTACTGTTTGATCCAAAAGCTTAAAAGAGTGAAACACCAGATTATTGGGTGGCGCAAAAATAGATTCCTAAATGCCAGTTCAAATGTTCTAACAGCCAAATAGCATATGGAACGAACACAATTGGCTATCCAACAACAGCCTATGAACTCTGAGCTAGTGATACAGGAAAGAAAAGCCATTAAAGATTACGTTACAGCAGCTAGAGGGGAAGAATCATAAGCTAAACAGAAAGCCAAAGCAAAGCACATGCAGGTGGGGAATGAGAATGTAAAGTATTTCCATGATTATATCAAGGAACACAAGAAAAAAAATAGGATTCTTTCTCTATACACTGCCAGTCAGGAAAAAATTGAGGACATTGAAGCAATAGGAGCAGAGTGCGTGAGACATTTTGAAGGAGTCTTCGGAGGTGACCTTGAACCATATGATGCCGGCATTATTGATGATATTAATTTTGACAGAGTGGTCACAGATGAGGAAAGCGAAGATCTTACAAAACTGGTTACTCGCAATGAAGTTACAGAAGCTCTTTCCATGATTGACTCTGACAAATCTCCAGGCCCGGATGGATTCTCTTCCTTCTTCTTCAAGTCAGCATGGCGTATTATTGGAGATGATTTCTACAAAGCGGTCAGAAAATTTTTTGACAGTGGAAAGATAGTGCTGGAGGTAAATGCAACATGTGTAGTTTTAATTCCAAAAATTACTAATGCAACCTCGCTCAATGATTTCAGACCTATTTCGTGTTGCAATGTTGTTTATAAATGTTTAACAAAGATCATGAAGAACAGGATGCGAGCAGTGGTGCAAAGGCTGGTTAGTCCAAACCAATCAGCTTTCATCAAAGGCCGCCTCATTCAGGATAATATTATGCTTGCCCATGAGCTAGTAAGGAATTACCATAGAGATCAAGGGCCTCCTAGATGTGCGGCGAAAATAGATCTACGCAAGGCATATGACACAATCAGATGGGAGTCTATATCTCATATCTTGAAAAAACTTCAGTTCCCTCCAAAATTCATTAATTGGATATTCATGTGCATCTCTACTCCAAAATATTCAATAGCAGTGAATGGCTCACCAAAAGGTTTCATTAAGGCCACGCGAGGTATCAGGCAAGGCTGCCCAATGTCTCCATACCTTTTCGTTTTGATCATGGAACTTTTTAATTTGCTTCTAAAGGAGAAAGCTTTGCAAGGGGATTATAAACTGCATCACAAATGTAGAGACCCCCACATTACTCACCTGAGCTTTGCGGATGATCTTATGGCCTTCTTCCATGGTGATCCCCAATCAGCAACAGCTCTTGCCCAAGTTTTGGGAACGTTCAGAAAATGCACGGGCCTCACAGTTAATTGCAACAAAAGCAACATATTTGCAGCAGGAGTTCCTAGTGGAGAGCTTCTTCGTATCAGTGATATTCTTCAATTCAACACTTCAGAGCTTCCAGTGAGGTATCTAGGGCTTCCCCTCATATCCACCAGGCTTTCATACCATCATTGCTTCCCTCTAATAGACAGGATCAGGAAGAGAGTGAGCTCCTGGAAAAATTGATCCCTATCCTATGCTGGTAGGCTCACTATTATAAAGGCTGTGTTAAATAGCATGCATATTTTTTGGAGTTCCTGCTATACTCTTCCTCAAGAAGTAGTAGTGGAAATCACTTCTATTATGAGAAACTTCCTATGGTCGGCATCAGACAAATATCATTCAGTCCCTCTTGTAAACTGGAGAAAAATCAGCCACCCCTATAATGAAGGAGGGCTAGGAGTGAGATGCATCAAGACAGCTAACATGGCATCCATGACAAGGTACGTATATGGAATATTGTATCGAACAAGGACACCCTATGGGTCCAATGGACCAAGAAAAATCTGATCAAAGGTAGGGATTTCTGGTTGATGGGGATCTCAAAAGACGCCTCGTGGTGCTGGCGCAGCATTCTCAATTGCAGGAATCAGGCCAACACTTTAATCACCCATGCTATTGGTGATGGTAATGACACATCTTTATGGAAAGACCCGTGGCATCCAAAAGGAATTCTGATGAACATGTTTCCTCAACACCTGACTTATAACTCTTTACTCCATAAGAAAGCAAAGGTCAAGGCATTGATCAGAGGAGGTCAATGGTTTATAAGGGATGACTTGAAAAACTCAATTGCTGAAATATGGGAGGACCTCGAGTCAGTGGAGGTCGACTGCAACTTTAAGGATGAAGTTATCTGGAAGGGAGGCTCAGATAGGGAATTCACAAGCAAAAGTGCATACCAAGCTCTCACAGGGCGTATTCCTCGTCACAGCTTCATTGGCTGGCTAGCAATGAATAAGAGTTTAAAAACTCAGGACAAGCTGCTCAAATGGAGGAAGATTACCAGCTCCAAGTGCTGCCTATGTGACCTGCATCCCGAGAATGAAGAACATCTTTTCTTCGCCTGCGGCTACTCGAACATGGTCTGGTCCTATATGTTACACTTCATGGGATACAACCACCAACCGCTAGGCTGCTGGACAACAGAATTACGGTGGTGCAGTCTTAAATTTGCAGGGTCTGGAACAGCCTCTATTGCGAGGAAGCTTGTGTTTAATGCAACGATATATCATATATGGCTGGAAAGAAACAAAATAATTTTCGATCAAAAAAAGAGGGTAGCTCTGGATCTAACAGCAATGGTAATCAGAGATGTCAGATTAAGACTTCTTGTCCTGGATCCAAAACTGGAAGACAATCCTCATACTCGCAGTTTCTTCAATAGATGGAATTTAGAGCTCAATTACCATCTAAAGATCAGCACTTGTCACACCTGGGATCGTCCTGAACAAGGTTGGATCACGGTTAATACTGACGGAACATTGCAAGGAAATCGAGGAGGATATGGAGCAATTATTAGAGATAATAGGGGCAATGTCCTAGCAGCAGCAGCAGGCTCACAAAGGGGACAATCTGTAATTTTGCATGAACTTCAGGGAGTTCAAATGGGCTTGAATATGGCAAGCCGAGGGCAACATCAAAAAGTTATCATGTGCATAGACTCAGCCAATGCAGTAAACTATATCAATTCTAGCAAGGCCCCTCCATGGGAGGCGACACATACTACTAGAAGAATCAAAGAGATGCTCAACTTGTTCGAAGACTGCAAAGTTAAGCACGTTGTTCGTGAGACGAATAGAGCCGCGGACAAGCTGGCAAATCTGCTTCCTAATGTGGAGTTTTTTGAGGCGGTTCCTAGCTCTTTTGCGGAGGACTTGAAGAATATCATTTTTGAAGATGCTAGGGGTAAAAAATATATGAGAATGTAATGCTGTAATCTTTTTCTTTCTTTTTTCCTGTGGTCTGGGGAGCCCATATACACCCCATGCTTGCCTTTCAAAAAAAAAAAAAAAATGTTCTGCTCTTCTAAAAATGTTAATGACCCAATGTCTAAGACATCTTCACAAGTATGTAGCTTTGTAGTTGCAGATGGGAAAGCGACCATTATAAAACCATCTAGGACACAAGTATCCATACAAAAGTAGCAAGTAACATGAAAACCTTCGAACAATGAAAACTGATTCAGAACAATGAAAACTGATTCAGAACAATGAAAACTGATTTAGAAATGATGGTGTTTTGTATAGAATGAATTGTAAAGATTACAATGGAAAGAAGGAAACTTGCTACTAACCTGACAGACAGAAGTGAAGAGATGAAAAAACACTAAAAATAGCAGCTATATACCCAAGAAAATGCTGGGAAAATCTACACATGGTGCTAAACAAAGGCACATGATTTCAAGACAAGAAAATACCAATCTTGAACTAAAAAATATGTCCCAAGGAATCTAAGCTTCAGTCCACAAAGCATCGCAGTACTGATCAGTATCTTAGATATTTTTGCATGCATTATTAGAGACTATATATCAAGCAATTAGATAACCATATCACAATGAAAAAAATATAATGAAACTTAACACAAAAATTGATAAAGGTAAACATACCCTCATCCTGTGACACAGTTCAAGCTAGAACTGTGAAGGGCAATCAACACCGAGGCCTTGTAAGATAAAACACTACAACACCACAAAACCTCCACATTGGGTATCGTTATCATTTTCATGCATATAGAGACAACTCGTGAGTTCTGAAGCTCTAATTGATATAGAGAGAAGTATGAGAAGGTTTCCACACAATTAGTTATTTTTTATTTGAATTTTACTTTTGTATGACACAGTACTATTATAAAATGCCACAAATTGGTGAATTGGCTTAGTTATCAGGAAGAGACAACTCATATCTTTATTTACAAGATCAAGTAATCAGAGCACCTTCCACTTAGAGTCACAAGAAACTTACAGCAGCTGATGAGCTAAGACCTGAACTACCAAGTCCCTTAGAACCGCAAATAAACCATGTGATGCCCTACAACAACACAAAGACCAATAAGGTGACTACTTCTTCTTTTCTTTTTTTAAGGAAATAAATTACTGATATGATTTTAAACGATAGTAAGTTCCAAGGCTGAACAAAAATATACAAAAAGAGATAATATAATCAATCATGTCATGAGCTTTTAGGAGTATACATGCATCACTATAAGCTTATAAGACTATAACCAAGACCAATAGAATTTAAAGGAATTTATTAGGAAAAAAAAACAGCCAAAACAACCTGAGTAGAAAAAAAAACCCAGCCAAAACAGCCAAAAATAGGTCCTTCCATGGACATTTTCCGTTTCCTATATACACTTTTCAGCACAATTAAAGTAGAAAAATCTTATAGAAAATTGTTATATGCATGACTTGGCTTAGGTTTCAAATGTCATACAGCCATGAGAAAGCATCAATAATGTATAAAAGTATCAACCAAAGAAACGAAAATGAATATATATTTAAAGACATATCCTTACCTGAATCTCACTTCCCCTTTAAACTGTCCCAACTTAAGTAGAACCTAATACCCAAAAACAAAAAGTGTGTTCTAATTGTACAATAAACAATAAACACACACACACACAAAATAATAATAAAATAAAATTTTAAAAAAAATGATCAGTTTCAATTGTATAGAATTCTAAGAAATTATGCATCTTTCCAACATTATCTATAAATTGAAGAGCTTCAAGTTTGGACTGGGAGAGATAGCATTCAGAATATCCTGCAATATAAGAACCAACTAAAAAATGGGCCTCACATTGGAGTGCACCAATGCACCATCATGACCCATACTCCATGTAACCATGCTCAATCCTTCACCCAAGCATGCTTATTCACATAACTAAATTGAGGAACTACATTATAAAAAGGGTTTTGATGACAATCTCTACAAAAGAAGAATTATAATGAAGCTCGTGGAGTAGCAATAGCAAAAGGTTTACTATTGCATAACTTTGAAAGTATCACAATGAAGGATAGACACATACAAGCTAAATTTCAAGTTTCAAATAGTTTGAACTTACAAACTAGAATGAACAGTGACATTTTATTTAGAGAGACAACAAAACAGATGCAACTCAGTTTTGTACGGTCACTGTTATAAGGACCAAACTTTAAATTCGAGCACGAGATGAAAATAATGGTGATCAGCACCCACAACCTCAGCTAATTTGTACATGGATAAAAAAAAATGCAGTTAGGCAAAAGATAGGAAGATGGACTTACACTGGAGCTGCAAACACACAGCTGGAGACAATGTTTCCTGATAACATCAATTACAGAAGAACAATGTTGGCAACAGACAATGGCAAATAAATGGACTCTCTGACAATAATGCAAGGTAACTCACAGCAGAGTTAACTGTTATCCTCAACATCTATATTACTTAGGTACTTGAAAATCTGGCAGAAAAATGGAGGTAGCAAGGGTTCCATAGAGTTCCTAAGGTTCCTCAAATAATGAAAATCTGCAATAACAGTAAAATGTCAAGGACTCCCCTATGCAAGCAGAACTACAAGACTCTTGAAGGAAGACTTAGACAAGCAAAATTCGAAAGACTCCCTTAGGGCAGACATCTATCATTGTATAACAAACAATCCCCTGCCTATAGACTGATTCATGAAGGAAGACATCAGTCAGGAGTTTTTATAATATAACCTGATAGAATTGAGGTCCCCTGCCTCAAAGTAAACTCCTAGATGGCTAGAACTCGATGTTTAGTAGAAAGTATCTAAGAAGTGGACGACAATCTGGATCCTTAAGATTTTCGCGAAGTTGGCTATGTAAACATTAAAAAACACTTGAAAATACTTTTAGCAGTGAGGTATCTGACCCAATGTTCGAACAACTTCCCATCATTTATTTCTCTTACTGACACACAAGCCGACATCCTTGTTACTTACTCCTTCCTATTCGCATATGGGTCAATTGAGCTTATACTGGATTTTGTACTAGAAGAGAGCCTCTCAGCTAGAGACCACATTTTAAACTGAGTATTCTTTTAATAGAAACAATATCAAGTGAAAAATGTGCCTAGAGTTTTGTTTAGGACTACAATGCAAGCTACCAAATCAAGCACAACTCACAATGAAATCTCACGTCATTCTGAAATAAATCACAGTGCAAAATTTTTTGACACCTTAGCAAGTGGGTGAACTTCATCACAGCATCTTGCTGCAGCTTCTTTGTGTGGAATCCCAACACTACAAGTCAACAAGATAACAAACAACATGTGAGAAAAACTTTAGTCCAAAACTAAATCACAAAAGCTACTAGAGATAGTTCGGTTTGCCTTATGCTTATTCTGTAAGAATCAAAACGAATGAGGATTTGAATTGAAAACCAGCAGAATGCATTTATTGCCAATTCAATACTCAGCTTGCAGAACAGTAGATTTAGAACGTAAATTATAGTAAAATTTGCCGTACCTGAAGCCTGCAAAGTCAGGAGAAGAATAGACTCTAAAGAATTCTTTGATGTCATCAACCATCATAGGAACGTAAACTCCGTTATATCCAGCATGTCTGAGAGCAGGATTATGCAACAGAGGGCCTTTACTGTGACCTACTGGATTCGCTATTAGGCCAAAAACTTTTTTATCAGCATTTAGATTCTCAAGTTTATAAACGTGTCTCAGACTCTCCAAACTTGGTAAACCATTTACTATTCGATTGCTACCTAAAGCTCCATAGATAAAGAATCCCCCAAACTTTGCGCACAATAGTTGGCTTATAAGGCCTTTATCTCCCATTGCACAGGCAACCTGTAGATGGGCATAAGAAGAGGATGAGAAGAACAACATAGAAATGTACTATAGAAGGCCATGGAGAGATTACATTTCCTTCCTGACCTGGCAATGTGAAAGCAAGTGAGATAATTGTGCTACGTCGGTGGTGTAGACTGCATCATAGACAACTTTGATTATATCTGCTCCAGTAGATTGCAAGTGTGCAACGATAGAGCTGAGGTCGACTTTCGAAGGGGTTGCCCCACCAATATGGCAGGATACAATTACTTTGGTTTTGGAGATGTTTTTTGCATCTGATTCCTCCAAGAACTCAGAAGCCACCTGAAACTCCAAGCACAATGTAAATTCATCACCACGTTAAAAAATCCATTTCAGTTTTAGCATGTTTGCCATAATTTCTTAATAACAATCTGGTATGGTTTTACATCTCTCCATAATGAGCCTCATGTGCTTCCAAACTGTAATCTAGAGCTTCTACTTTATCAATGACTATATAAAGTAATGTGTTTGGAGAATGTTAACGACGTATATCTGTCAATGTGACTAAGATAATGGGGGGTGTTGTGCGTTGTAACATTTTGAATAAAGTAGTTTAGGGTGTTTGTCCAGTGCGTGCATGCATGTCTAGGACACATTTCACAGAACAATTTGAAACATGAACTCAAATGCAAGTCCCACACCCTAGATCAAAAGCATTGAAAGGAACCCCATTGCATAACTTTGATGATAGTGAAGTAAATATGCAAATGTCCTAAATGAAACTATACTAAGACCATGAGAACCTACAACTTGAACTACATAATGCATCGGTGACATAAGATCCTATCATCTCAATGACCATTACTTCTCATAAAACAAACATAAGCTCAAATGAAATGAACATTGGTGAAGTATAGCACCTCAAGATCAACTTCTATGAACTCTGCATCTAAATTAAGAGCCAAACCCAATACTTGAAAGCAAGTTTTCTTCTTGTGGGCATCACTATATGAATCAAACCTGTAAAATTCAACAAGATTTAGTTCACAGATTTTGTACTGCAAAATTCAAAGAAGCAAATATAAGAAAGTCGTGTCAACAAGGTAACTCCAATAGCAAATCAAATAAACAAATAGAAATAAATGATGCATTACATCACACCTACATACAAAATACAAGCATTACCATTTCTTTGCAAAACCTGAACACCACAAAACCAAGTTTCATCATTGTTTGAATGATGAAACAAACAAAAACCCCAAAATAATGGCTTTTAGCTTTAAGATTGCAATCTCAGAACCCATTATCACAAAATTCATAAAAATTGTAAACCTGAAAACTTTAGATCTGCTTAACTAAACTAAATTGAAGCAAAATGGGAGCCCCAAATCAACCCGTAGTATACAAAAAATCAATCTCAAAACATAATGGTATTCCCCCTTTTGCTACAAAGCAGATTCTCATACAAGGCAGGGGTTTCAAGGGAACCCACAAAGTATAGTTTTTTCCAGAAAGCATAATTGGATCAGCCACTTCTATCCAAATCAAAACAATTTGCACATTAGACGAATGCAAAATTTTATTACAGCCTATATTTCAACAATCACAGGAAACAAATATAAAGCCCAAATCAAGAAACCAAAAAAACCTACAGACTACGGAGTGCCTACAGTAAATAGTAGAAAATCCTAAGCAGCAAATCAATTAGAAGATTAGTTGAACAAACTAACTATATATTTTTTATCTCGTGTTGCAGAGGATAAACATTATCAAAGGACAAACATGAAACCCAAAAACACAACGAACACAAGGTAATTCACCACAGTATGATCAATATTTTTCATTTATACACATCATTTTTTGTAATGTGTTGGTGATACAATCAAATGATCAATAGGTATCTAATATCATCACAGAGTGACAGCAGAAAAATCATGCAACTAACCTATTCTTAGTTCACTTTCTTTCTCATTTCTTGCAATTCCCCTATAGCTCAATGTACTTCAATTACCGCTATCCCTGAATCTAACATTGAAAAAATTAAAACTTTGGTTGCTCAGATCTTCCATAACAGACTACAGTAAAATTATTATAAACCATTAAAAGAACACAGGTAAAACAGATCATCAACTGGAAAAAAAACCCCACCCCAAATAGGTGTATATACAATTATGTCAGGTGAAAATTTCGAGTTATTTCAGCCAGATAAAGCTTGGCATATAGGGTGCGTGTGGTTCAAAAGAGCTTTTGGTGAAACAATAAACAAATTGCAAAGCATAAATCATAAGCTCCAGAAAATCACCTTGTTGCAACCAGGTACAAGCTCCTGAAGAAACTTCATCCTTTCACTGATTTTTTCTCTTCTAACCTGTTATGCAGACGCAATACAAATGAACTTAAACCAATAAGCAACTATTAATGTCATAGAAACTGAAATTCTGGATACAAATCTTACTCTTTCTGCAAGACTATGGTTGTTTGTAGCTTGGCCTCTTCTAGCGCGAACATGAGTTAAGCAAGTATGACTCTTTCTGCAAGACTATTGGCTATTAAACCAATAAGCAACTATGGCTGTTTGTAGCTCCAGACTATGGACTTTTCTTAGAGCTCTCTCTTCCCTGCAAACAGATGGAACTTTTATTTTCAAATAACACCAAAAAAAAAACTCACAAGTAGAGAAAATGCAGTTATGAGACAATAATAACCTTTCTTCCTCGAGAACAACAGAAACTTGATCTTCCATTTGTTCAATTGTCTGACACCACTTGGGTACAAACAGCAGAAACTCTAATCTGAAATATAACAAACAAATATTAGCCAGAGCTCTGTAATAACTCACAATCAATCAAAGTAGACAACATAGTTTTTAGTTTGGAAAAGAAAAAATCATCATAATACCTACCAATAAGTCTTCTGGTAGCCTCTCCAACATTGACATGTCCGAGCTCCTCCTCGCACGACATGGCTTCTTCAATGGAGTTTTAGAAGGGGAGTGGAGACACAATGGTTCCTAACCACTGAAATCCCCAAATCTGACCTTCAAAATCTCAACTTTCCGCATATTGAACAAAACCCCTACATCTCTAACTCATCAATAACACAAATCTGAAACCCCATTTATTCAAAATCAATAAACTCATCAAAACCCAAACCTTCCTAATCACTTAAACCCCAAATCTGACTAACATCCC
Source organism: Berberis vulgaris (assembly GCA_963556465.1). Classification (NCBI taxonomy): domain Eukaryota; kingdom Viridiplantae; phylum Streptophyta; class Magnoliopsida; order Ranunculales; family Berberidaceae; genus Berberis; species Berberis vulgaris. The sequence goes on from OY747125.1 coordinate 21,160,392, forward strand.
TTCAAACTTGAAACACATAAAAATCAGAAATTGAATAACACCCAACATTTCTAACCACAAATCCAAACACCCCCTTGCTTCAAAACCCCGGACACTTCATCTACCAATCAAACTAAACGAATCAAACAACCAGAACAATAAACAAACATTCTTTATTTGTTACCTGATGAACACTTGAACAAAACTTTCTCCTTACTCTTTCCTTGCGAACTCACTCACGAAAATCTCTCTATCTCTATCTCATTCTTCTTCGTGCAGCAAAAACAGAGTTCAAACTTCAAAACTGTACCCCAAACTTCAAAAACAGAGTTCAAACATTCTTCTTCTTCTTCGACGAACTCTCCTTCAAGAACCGGAGAAGGGACGCAATATTTTTTTAGGGTTTCGGGAGATCAGTGTGTGCTTTCGGGAGATCTGTGGGGAGATGGAACAAATTTTTGGATTTGAAACAAAGGGTTGAAAAGTGGGTACGCAAAATTTTTGGAGCGGGAACGCAAAATTTGGAGCAGGAATCGCCCGCGAGAAATCGACTCCACTTGTCCACACTTCCACGTGCAACACACGTGCATTCCATTTTATAGCAACGGTTTTAAGCCGTTGGACATTATAGCCACGGTTTTTAGCCGTGGCAAACAAAGCAACGGTTTCGAAGCGTGGCCAAGCCTTTTGGTGTAGTGATTATAGCCACGGTTTTATTTTTTAGCCACGGTTTTAGGCCGTTGGCCATTATAGCCCCGATTTTAGGCCGTTGGCCATTATAGCCACGGTTTTTGGCCGTGGCAAATAAACCAACGGTTTATAGCCGTAGCCACCTCAGTGTAGCTAAACAAGCCTTTTGGTGTAGTGTGTTATGTGTGGAGGCTCGTGTTGCTAGAGTGGTTGTCACGACCAAATCCACATGAAACAATATTGTTTGCTCTGGGCCCAACCTAACTACCCGCACGGCTTTAAAACGCGTTGTGTCATGTAGATCCAAACTCGTACATATATAACACATCTCCATCCCTCACCCAGGCGATGTGGGACTATAACACCGAGGTAGCCAGCCAGCATCAGAGCTCGCCCATACTTGGTAGCCTGCCAGCCTCCTGAGCCCGCCCACGCGTGGAGCTGCCAGCCTCAGAGCCCGCCCACACAAGGTAGCCTGTCAACCTCAGAGCCCGCCCACTCAGGGTATTACAATCTACCCCCCTTAGGGCCCAACGTCCTCGTTGGCACACTTCCGCCTGGGTCTGACTCTGATACCATTTTGTCACGACCCAATTCACATGAAACAATATTGTCCTATCTGGGCTCAACCTAACTACCCCCACGATTTTAAAACGCGTTGTGTCATGTAGATCCAAACTAGTACATCTATAACACATCTCCATCCCTCACCCAGGTGATGTGGGACTATAACACCGAGGTAGCCTGCCAGCCTTTGAGCCCGCCCACACTTGGTAGCCTGCCAGCCTCCTGAGCCCACCCACACATGGAGCTGCCTGCCTCAGAGCCCTCCCACACAAGATAGCCTGTCAGTCTCAGAGCCCGCCCACTCAGGGTATTACAGTGGTGGTTCAAACAGACTCTAAACTGGTTGTTGACTGGATTTATGAAGTACATAAAATCCCATGGTATTTGCAAATGATCTGGGAAAAATTAGAGATATCTGTGGGCAACTAGTATGTGTCTGCAATCATGTATTCATGAAGCTAATGCAATGGCGGATGGGCTAGCTAATTTTTCCCAAGTAGAACAAAGGAATCATCTTTTCAATGCGGCTACTCCACCTAGGTCTTCCAAGGCCTTGTTGCGTTTGGATTAGTCACATACTGCTTATCTTTGGTACTCGAAATAGAGTTTTAAGATGTACTTCGCATTCCTATGTATTGTATGCCTTGCAAAGATCAAATTTATCTGCACATTTGAGGGTTCCTCGTTCAAATGATAGTTCCAAAATAGGTCATGGGATGACATGATATTTCTTGAATAAATATCCGAGAGATGAAAGCATATTGGCAAAGGGCTCATAACCAGTTTCACAACCTCCTTAATTGTCAAAGTTAGGATTTTCATAATGCAATTGTAGAGGATGTTACAGCAAGAAATGGGCCTAAAATCAGTAAAAATAGAAATATTAGTATTTTTGGGAACTTATGTAGTAGTTGTTGTGTATACATCTTTTAGCGATTTCTCCACTCTTGAAGAGGTTTTGAATAGGCTTGATAGGATCATTGCCAACAATTCGCTAACAATAGTTGAAGAAATGTGACGAATACCCATCTCGCTCTGGTTTTTTACAGATCCTATGCTCGCCAAGGCTTTTGTAATTTTGTTATGAGTGACTTCTCTAATCATCTCGTGTAGCATAGTCGTCTATATTTAGATTGGCAATGGTAAACATGGCAATAAAGTTTTATATATCTGCTCCAAAGGCTTCCTCAAAGTAATCAATGCATTCGACCTTAATGTCAACAAAATCAACCAATTGAACTCCTTGGCGATTATAGATGCAAGAGATATTATTCATGGACCTCCTCTCTTTCACTATGCTTTTGATGAATTTGTTGTTTCCATTTGCCCATCTGATATTAGCTTCGATTAATCTACCTTATCACGAAAGATACATGAATTGGAAGAATTCCCCAAGGACCTCCAGCCATGGACTATTTGCAACTCGAGAAAAAACAACATTTAAAAAAAAACCGACATTCTTTGGCAGACAAACGTACTCTTAAATTATTGATTTGTCTTACCCAAAATGCATGATTATGCAACAACAAAATGCCTTAAATTCTTACTTATTTATTTGTTTTTCTTTCCTAATTGGTCGGAAGACAACTAACTAATAGTTCTTCAATTGTTTAGTTTTTATTTTTGTCAAATATACATGGTTAGACAAAATAATTTTTTTATTTTTTATTTTTGTAATATTCTGAGGGACATAATAGGAATTTGAGATATTCTCACAAAGATGGGGCGGTGGCTAGGGTTTTGTCACCAAACCATAGAAAAGCTAAAGGCCTCTAAGGTCTATAAAAAAGAGGGCAAGTACAGACATCACTCATTAGTAAAATTTTCTCGATTTCTTTCTTCGTTGTTGTTGTTGTGTTTTCTCCATTTCATTAATGAAGGAAGACAAGAAAACTCCTCCATTACTTCCATTGAAGATTTCTTATAATTCGTTTAGCTGGTTTCTCATCTCAATATTTGAGGTCATAGTTCCAATCCCAATATAAAGTAAATATTTTCTTGTTCGATCTATTCTTTCAACAATTACTTTTACATTCATTCTTCTAATCGTAACAAAAGTACTTGATCTTCCATCAATTTGGGATGGGTATAAATTCTACTCTATTGGATTCTATTGACACCAAAAATTCTTCCAAAGGCTTACAAAAAATTAACATTCAATTCATTAGATCCGCCATTGTTGTTTTCTTGCCACTCTTTTCAATCCAATAAGATAATAGATTAAATTTGAAATAAACCTAAATCGATGTTTAGCCAATTTTTTTTTTAATTCACTCATCCCCGATTGAAATCTCTAAATTTTGCCATTGTGTGAAATCACTTGAAGAATTTCACACAAATCTAGGGTTTCTAGAGTTTTGAAGCTCTATCTATTGATCTTTGGATAAGTTTAGCGATTAACTACTTTCTCCTTCATTTCTTTCACAATATCTGCAATAGTTTTGTGGCCTAAATGTAGTTCATTTTTAGTATCAATGAGTTTGTTGGCTAGCTCTGTGTTGTTTATTAGCTCTTTGAATGGTTGCCAATGTGGTAATCACTTAGTTGGTAGACTTGTAGTGGATAGTATCACAAGTGCAGGGTTAGAACCTTGCCAGTGACATCGGGGGTTAAGGGAATTAAAAGGAAAAAGGGCTCTTTAAATGACCACGTTTCATGGTATTTGAAAGGCAGATGTTAAAATATTCATGGTATTTTTTGAAATATAATTCAAATCTAACTCTAGTGAATGATTTTATATTTGCATTGTGGACAATGGGGGAAGAGATTTTAGTAGGAATCATTTTGTTTCCTAAATCTTACTTTAATTACCTCTTACCGAAAGGATAAAACATGCTTGTAGAATCAGTCCCCAGGCTCTCAAGATCAATGGGAAGGTATATACACATTCCATTTCTTTTTCACTTTAGCGGTTATTATTTAGTTGCTAATCACTGACACTTTTTTTTAATCAACACACATATTCACTGACACCCATAATTGGTGTGATGTAGGCTGGTGGTCAAATCTGATTCGTATTGGTATATGTATGTCATATTTGATTCAAATTTAGCACTAACTTTAGATTTGTAATTGCTACATTTGAGTTGACGACAGGTTGCGGTTTCAATGGATTGGCCACACATGACCAAATATAGAGGTGTGATCTCTGCAAAGCCTCACAGGCAAGAATTGATTCAGGACCTTTATGACAGGTTGTTAATGCTGGGATGATTAGGTGGGAATCTAAACTAACCCTTCAAAATCATTTAGGATCTTCGACGAGGTGTTCTATATGTTGTCTAGTTGTTTCTCACTGTGTTGTTCAGGGAGATGCTGATTTCCTTCAAGCGATCAATAGGGCACATGCCCAGATGAATTTTATTCTATAGGTAAAAAATTTCCCCATATCATCAATATACCTATATGTATTTCAGTTTTCTCATTTTAGTTACCCGTTTTCTTACATACAGGGATGGTGTGAGCGAATGCCAATTTAGTGAAATGTTAATGCATGAGGTTGATGCAATTAGAAAGGTATTGGGTATTTTCACCAAGTATAAGGCTTTTTGCCTAATATGGACAACACTTTAAATACAATATTTCATTTTATTTTTTTCCTATTAACGTATTTTCATTATGAATCTTGTATATATCTTTTCCTGAACTTCGGTTTTGCTTTGTGTTCATATTTCAGGCTTGTAAGTCGTTGGAGGTTGCATATGAGCCTCCTATTACCTTTGCGGTAGTGCAGAAAAGGCACAACACACTATTATTTCCCGCCAATCATGGTGATAGGAATACGACAGATAAAAGTGTGAGGAATTTAGATATTAGTTATAGTGGATATTTGAAGTAGAAAATTTTGTAAGGATGTAACCTTCAGAGGACTAATTGTTTCAATTATCTGGGACTGCATTGTAGCCTTCGGGCATCAATTAACTAATTAAAAAGGGCCAGCGAACCAACTTTTTTTTTTGCAAGTAGTATGTAAATTTGACCTTCGGTCTCTTTGAATTAATATAATTATGATGATATTCAGTTTAATTATAAAAAAAAAATATTTTAATGAAGTTCTAATAAGTATTATTTCTTTAGTTTTGGCCACCTAGAGTTCATTTGGCACTTCGATTTGAATTTGGCCAAAGTACTTGCCACTTGTGGTTAGTTTCCTTTTTACCCTGTTGAATAGTCCACCTTCTTGAAGCCTTTATTAAAAAAAAAGGTTGATTGTGCTTGACGGGTTTTCTATATTTGACTTCAGTCTTCAATTGTAGAATAAGGATTTTGATTGCATTTGACTTTGACTTGGCATTTATGATATGATCGTTTGAGTTGGTTCATTGATTGGTTGAGTTTTCTTTGGTCATGTTTGAATGACCTAGTTTCTATGATCATAACGGACTATGTAGCAGAGGGAAACCGCCTACTCCAACACTCTGCCGAGCTCAAGTAGATCTTTTTAGCTATTAAAGAATCTATGATGTAATACCAAGCTAGATCATAAGGAGCCAGTTCCTTGAATGCAGCAGTCTTCCCAGTCAGGAAGCTCCATCTCCCTGGATCTCTTGAGGTGTGGCACATAGGCCTTGACGAACTCATGAGGAGACACGTCCTTCATAATCTTCTCGGTAGCCGTGGCTACCAGGTTGGTTCAAGTTTCTCTACTTGCTCTAAGTAGTAGAGAAAGATATGCTCTAAACTTTAGGGTTTATGGACCTGACCACTGTATCCTTTTCTTTTTTTTCCCTATTTTGGCTTTTGTAAAAAAAATATTAACTTATTGTTTCTTTTACAAAAGCCAAAAAGAAGACAAAAACTACTAGGTTGCCTAAATCTCGCATAGCAGACACCCTCATTGTCAAAATCATCAATAGCTCTTATGTGTAGGGGGCGACTTTTATTTTTAAAAAAAAAAAAAAATGGTTGTTGACCCTTTTTATCTTAATCCATGTCAGAAGGCTAATTGCAGCAATCCTAGCAGGCTACATCATTGCTCCTATGAGGTTAACCAAACCATGCCCGAAGGCCACATTTTTTTTATTCGAACCTTTGGGAGGGAGGGGCAACTTCGGGATGCCAAACCTTTATTACTTATCAAAAAGATCTACACGTATATGGAGTACATTATGGCCGTGCCCACAAAATAAAACATGAAAAAGGAATGCTAATGACTGCACCTCTCTGCACAGTCGAACTTGAAATCTACCTTGAAACCACTAATTCCCCAAGATAGGGAGCTTTAAACCCCACCGCTCGAACAGCAATACCTGTTTTCACGAAAACAGATCCAACAAACAAATTCAAGAGCAGCTGCGAAACAAGGTAATAAACAAAAACAGAGTAGCTGCTCTATTCGGTGCGACTCTGCACTGTTTTACAACTCTGTTTGCTGCAAACCAATTTCCAAAGGTATTTTTCCTGAAGTAATTCACTGCAAACCAAACACCATTGACCAGAGAACCCCCTGAACATCAGACCAAAGGCAATCCACTCGAGTTCAAGACTTGCGAATGCACAGTGTGAGAACTGTCAAGTTTAGTAGGTAGGCTCGACGCCATAAACTCTCTTGTCATTCCTCACTACACGACAAATGCTTATTCATAGTGTTTCAAAAATGCTATTGTAGGATATCATAGCGTTTTAGAAAACGTTGTGTCTGCCGGAGCTATAATAGATATAGGGTTATTTATAGCGTTTTAGAAACGCTATTGTAAATAGACCATTTATAGCGTTTTTCAAATGCTATTGTTTATCTTGTAATAGCGTTTTAAAAATGCTATGGTTAAACCTATAATAGCGTTTAAAAGTGCTATTGTTTAGCTTGTAACAACACTTAAAAAACGCTATTGTATAGTTACCCATAGCGTTTCTAAAACACTATTGTATAGTTACCAATAGTGTTTCTAAAACGCTATTGTCTTCCCTCACATAGCATTTAATAGCGTTTCTCAAGGCCCTTTTTTTTCTATAGCACTCGTCAAGTGCTATCAAATGACTTTTTATAACATCTTATAAGTTTTATTTCTATAAAATAAAAACCTAAATGTGTCAAACACTTGAACATTTTCATGAACGGCGAGGCACAATAATGTAATAAGGTAATGTATTACATCGAGTCACAAAATCTATCAAATAATAAAGATCAGACTACATTTATTTCAGTTGAAGCAATAAACAACTAAAAGAGGCTAATGGGATAGGTCTTTATAATCCATAGGTCCATAAGGTTCAAACAACTCTGCAAAAAATCCCTTCTTTCTTTTGGGATTGCATCCTATATCCTTGCAGAGAAGATCATTGTAATATATTTGAAGGATACCAATACAAGCTGTTCTATAGTATGAGCCAGTATATTGCTTCAAGAACTTCTCCCACTTGAGTGCATCATCTTCCATCTCTTTTATGCTGGGCAATTTGAATGTCCCCTCAAGAAGATGGGCTAGCCATCTACATCTCATTTCTGAAGTATGCAAATTTGCAAGACTCTCTGAGTATCCAATCACCGCTACCTGTGGGATTCGTGGATGTACACATTCTCTGCAACAATAAGAAACACATGAATTAATTCATATTGTTTAGTTCAGGCGTTAACTACACCACAAATGCTTATTCATAGCGCTTCAACATCCTTTACATCTAAAACTACATTCTCGAGGATCAAACAAATCCTTTACATCCAAGACTCTTCAGCATCCTCATCGCTCTGTTCTGCTAGTAGAACAATTTTTTGCTTCTCATCAACCTGGAAAAAGCAGTCCATATAAGAAGCACAAACACATATATGCATGTTAAATAGGATAATTCTCTTTCTGGATAGCATACTCTTCCACTATGTCTAACTAATTATTAAGCCTTCAACCTTTTTATAAAGTCTGCACAGTAGTGCAGATCTACTTTGTAAGAAAATAAAATTGTTCAACAATAGTTGTGTTGCTTACAGTGTAGTGCAGATCTTACTTAAATGCTGCCTCTATTTTTGAAGCTTTATAGTACTGATCACTTGGTTTCTTTGTAGGCCCTGAAATAATGAGCGGAGTTCTTGCTTCATCAATTAGAATTGAGTCAACTTCATCAAACACACAGTAGTTGAAATTCCTCAAAACAGCTCTTCAACGCTCTGTAAATTTCAAGACATACTCATATCTATCAGATACTGCAGGAAACCAAAGGCTCCAAGAATTGTTAAATAGCTCTTTGTAATAAAATAAAGTAGTGAAATTTGCAATCAAACCAAATAAGAATTATTAAATAAGTAATGCTTAACCATACTAGATATTATTGATCAAACCAAACCAAGATAACAAAATAAACACGCACACAAATTCCAAACGGAATCAAATCTGCAGATGATCATGAAGCCTAAGTTGCAGCTTTTCTCTGGTCATGAATCTCATATCTTTCCTGCTCCTATCATATATCATTCTAGTACAAACAATCACCTAATATCAAGAGACTGGCTTAACTATAAGTATCTTAACAAAAGTTAAGACTCAATAGTCAACAAGTACATGATTGCTAGCTTCAGCTCCCTATTTTTGCTTAAATGGTTGATTTGTTTATTCTTTTGTTTTAAGAAAAAACAAGTCCAAACCACCAGTAATCTATGAAGACATGCACCTCCCTAAACACTCAATTCCAGTAAAATTTTTAATCTGAACATGTTTATCAATTCTTCCTCAGTACCGTCCCACATCCAGTCCACAGGAAATTCCACTACAAGAAAAAATGTCATTCATAACGTTTCAAAAACGCTATGGTAGGATACCATAGCGTTTTAATAAACGCTATGTTTGCCGGCGCTATAATAGACCCTGGGTCTATTATAGCGTTTTAAAACCGCTATAGTAAGCAGCCTTTCATAGCGTTTTAAAAACGCTATGGTAGAGTATACATAGGAATTTTTTTTTTTTTTTTTTTTTTTTTTTTTTTTGCGATCAAATGACTTTTGATTACATCTTATAAGCAAGTATAATTCAGCACGTGCATCAAGTAAGTAAAATTTAATGACTTTATTAAATTTAAAAACAACATTTACAACCTTTGATCAACAAATTCCAGCAATTGCTTTCAAGCAATTCATTACAGCAACAACATTTACAATTCATTACAGCAGAAATTTGTAAACATATTCCCATTCACCAAATACAATAATCAAAAAAGTTGCAAATGGCAAAGATAATGCATTGTTTAGCAACACCATTGAAACTTCATTAAGAGACCCAGATGGGGTTGATTGCTTTGCAGTGTCCATGACCCGCCTTAGGGTCAGCTGAGAAGGAACAAACAGCAAAAATCAATTGGTCAGTAAACAGAGGCTAAGAAAAAAACCAAAATCTTTCCCTAGGCATATTCATCCACAAGGCAATCAACATTTTTATTGAGTAAACTGAACGAGGAAAACAATAAATATGAACTTACAATTTCTCATTTAAAATGGTTGTGGAGTGATTTCCCCTAGGAGCTTTCATACTTGCAATCATGGACCAAGATCTTTCCCTACGATCAAGTCGCTCAGCGGAACTGTGACAGCATAAAAAGATGAGGATCATTAAAATTTAGGAAGGCTTACTTTAGAGGATTTTCATGCATTGAATCAAACCATGAGTTATAGTTAAAAAGAACAATGCTTTGAAAATTGTATAAAGGTAGACCATCTCTTACCAACAATCAATGCATGCTTGACTCCTGGTTCTAACAGATCCCTCCATGATGGACCCTTTGCAACAGCTTCAGATGGATGGACCATAGCAGGTCCAACCGGGTGCTGCTGCATGAGTTCCTTAGAATAAAGAGCAGGCTGGCTTACTAAAGCAGCAGCTTGAATATATTCCGCTCAAAGGTTTGACCAGTCTCCAGAGTTATTGGATCTTCAAACAACTCTCCAGTTAAAGGACAGACAAAATCCTTGGGAATGCTCGAGAAAAATGATCCTTCTTCTGAAAATGCATCCTTAGAATATTGCTCTGCGCTGAGAAAATTTGAACATGAGAAACTTTTTATATCTGTTTAGAAATAATAATATCAACATCAGCAAAGCATCACTCAAAACATATAGGCGTAATATCAGAGTGATTGAATGCCAAAACATGCAAGATTGTTTTCTTTCAGCTCACCTTCTACATGGGAGTTTGTGTTGCTCCTCTGCAGAAAAACAGAAAGAAAATGAAGGTAGCAATATTAGTGTTCCATAATAACAATTGAAGGTGTGGTTAATGGATTTTTGAGTGCAATGGACTAGCAGCAGTGAAATCAATGGGATTTCTGACCTGAGACTGTTTGAAAATGGATTCTGCAAGCTTCTTAAGGGTAAGCTCATTTGTCTCCTTAGGAGGAAGCACATGTAACACATTGGCACTTCCCAGGGCTAGACGCTGCGAGTAAACATTTTCAGCTTCAGCAGTAAGAACTTCTTCCTTGGTTCTTGAAGAAGATGATTTAGACACTTCGTCAACAGTGATCTGGAGTTATCGAATACATATCATTCTATCAGAGTGTGCAAATCAACAAATCATGACATGACAAAACATTCATGGAAACTAAATGAACGTCATCATATTTTGTCAAACAAATTTGACTGCAGCAATTTATTCAACTATTAGCAAACTGAATCCTTGGAAATGGTAGAATAGTATCAGCAGATAGAAGATCCACTGAACATTGAGAACAAATGAAACAAAATATATGGAATGGCTTACACTGAGGGATACCTCTCCTGCTGTGTTCTCAGTGGTATGTCCTTGCAAAGATTGTACTGTCGCTATACTCATCGACGCCATAGTTTTGGTCAAAAGAAATATTTTTGTTGGGTTCAAAAACAACAAAAAAAAAAAAAAAAAAGGTTAAAGGAGCAGTTGCACTAATATATTCCCCATTTTCGACTGTGAAAAATAAAAGGATAGTGTTAACTGTTAAGGTTCTGACATTTGATGAGTTTCACTGACATTAAGAAAAAGAGAGCAAAAACATGGATCCAAGATAACATACCAATCTAGGAGTATCCTTCTAGTTCTTTACTAAATAATTAAAAAATATATATATATTCAATTACACAACATCATAAAAAATTAACACTCACCATCCTGAGGGATTGACCTCGACTTGACCAAAGAATCTGACTGTGAATATGACATCATGCCTGACAACTTCCCAGGGGCTGAATTTCTGCACCATACAGATTACTGATTACCAATTGAAGTCACAAACAAACGAGGAAGAATACGAATATTCAATGATTTCAGCTAAACCAAACCTCTAGCCAGTCTTCAGCAATTTCTTCTTGTCCCTCCTTGGCGACTTTTTGCTTAAAAAGTCCATATCTGTACCGCAAACCATAACCCCATGCAGGCAAGTTTAATGTTGCCATGGACTCAAGAAAACATGATGCTAACCTTCCCAACCCGCCACCATTTCCGAGCGCAACATCTTTCTCCTATAAGGCATTAACCATTATATTAATATTGACCTTACACTTCAATTAGCAATAGAAACAAGTCATGTTTGTTCATAATTCCAGTATGAGGAAACGGATAAAGAGAAGTACAAGTGTTTGTCAACATTAACATAACACAAAACCTGTGAGTGTGAGTTCAGAGTGAGTGTGAGTTCCTGTTCAGAGTGATGGTACAAGTTTAGATAGATCAAAAGAGATAAATAGATTGGAGCAAGATATAAAAACTATATAATATGTAGATTTAATAAGTTGGTCAGGATCATTGAACCCAACAGAGTAGCTTATTTTAACTGACTTGTAATTAACACATCCAGCTAGAACTTCAAGAATGTTGATTTTACCGAGGAGCTATATTTAAAAGATCCTCAATTTCCCCACACAGAATAACAAACGTCTTTTCAATAGTTATAAGCCCATTAGACGTGGTTGTCTACCTTAATGTACGTTAATGTAGGTATATAAGAAAGCATACCTCCGCTGCTCCAAGTAAGAAGCAAGTTCGCCGTCATTGTGATCACAATTGATGTTAACCAATTGGCCATTGTTGCTACACTACCAGCAAGGCCCTTTATATTCACTGGAAGAATCTGCAAGGTCATACTAAATCAATACACTAATGTAACAAGAAAAACATAAAGTATTGGTTTTCAACAGGTTACTAATGCAGGTCCTAGGAAATGGAGGAAGAATTATCATAAGGGCTTTAAAAGGAATAGGAAGAACTCCGAGAAGACTTCCTTTAACAAGGTAGAGATCAGCTTACAATCATTAATTACTTCTTTTTTTTTTCATTAATCATATATTGAAACAATCAGAAAAATGTTATATATCTAGGTTCCTGTTTCAATTCTAACTAAACTATCTAACTAGCTAAACTTTTTTTTTCTTTTTCAATAATCATATTTTCAAGCTAAACTATGTAGCCAGCTAAACTTTTTTTTTTCCTTCAATAATCATATTTCAAACAATCATATTCTCACTTGTAAGTCTAATCCCTATCTATCCTCTACCATTTGAATGTAAATCATCCCAAGATACTAACTCATATTTCTAAGGCATAGAACAATATATAATCAAATAGCAGGACTGATTCTGCCATCATTGATAGTTGTGGGGAGCTGCACTTCAGAAGCCTTCTTCTCACCCCATTTCCTGTTTCAATACCTAATGCCTTATTACCTTATCTCTGTTGTAAGTACGAAAAAAATATATACAAAGGGACATAAAGAAGAAAATAAATGTAGAGAAGAAGAGGTACAAAAGTCGAGAAGAAGCAAAATAATATGTAAAGCCAATGGAGTGTAACGGGAATCTTTGTGATTCTCTGGCATTGGGAATGGGTAATGTTGCGCTCAACAGCACAGCTATGAATTTTAAAACAGTGTTATTACCATAAAAGCATAAAAGGACTTTTTTAAGATTAACTACATATCATGCGCCTCTAAAATATTCTTTCTGAAATTCCTCCATGCATCTCCCTCAAAGATGGAGACTAGGAACAAGATAAAGTGATACTCACATCAATATCCTGTATCTTCACTGTTTTCATCATTCCTTTCAACTCCTTGTTAGCAGATTTCAAAGCTGTCATCTGAATAAAAACAACAATCATTAGTCATGACTACAATCTCTATCATAAACCTAGCCCACTGAACATAAATTGCATTGATTATACCATATATAAAACAATAAAGCAAGTCTTTCAAGATTAATAGTATATTTAGCTGTTATCCTAAAGATGTAATAATTGGATAATTCATAATCTTCCCCATCCAAATCACCATCAACAGGTAATATATGGATGGAAAAGCTTAAAAGTTCACACGTGGAAACTTAAAAGGTTTCGAAAGCATACAGTTTGCTGCGCATCTTTGATTCCTTCCGAAGCAAAAGCAACCTGGTCAAAATTAAATGTCTGGTTGTAGAGCATGTCACGCTGTCCTTCGTACCTGATGACAAGGCCATAAAGTAAACATCAGTTTTGGAATGAAGAAAAGCACATTCATGTCTAAGAAAAACCAAATGTGAAAGAGTCACATTCTTTCCCTCGTCAAAATAGTATGTAATTTTCTACCTGGTCAAGCTTGTAATATCCTTGTTTGTCCGTGATAGACCGCTCATGGCCATCTACTATAATCTTAACACCATCCACGCCCACACCACTTTCATCAATTACACGTCCACCAACAGAAAATTCAGTAACCTGTGCAATTACAGAGGTCACTACAGATAGTAGATTCATATGGAAGAAAAGAAGATCTACATATGGTCATGAGGGAGAAGAAAAACTAAAAAACCTAAGTACCAGATAGTGTTTTGTAGATATTAACAAGACCATACCAGCCCCATAACATGACTTTAACAAAAGATAAGCAGACTAACAATATTATGCATCTCCTGCAAAAGTGCTACTTGCTCACCCTGGTAGAAGAGTGTAACGATGTAAAAAAAAAAACTGGTAGTAGAATCGTTAACATACAACTTTCTTTGCACAGCTATAGATGTGGAGGTATAATTTTTCTTTATTCCCATGGACTATTTATTGATGTGAAAATTTTGGAACAGTTGAATCAACCGATGGAACTAATCAAATCTACTGGGGCCTATATTTTTCAACAAACTGATTCACTAGACATAATCGAATTTTGACCAGGAACTCCAAATTGAGCAAGTAGAAAGAGGTTAACATTTACTTGATTTTCATAATTGAGATAACAAAAGAAAATTATTGTACCTGGAACGTCTGTGGTACCATAACATGATGATGCTCAACAGAAACCGGCAGGGAAGGCGGTGAGACATCAAAAACTGTGTTCTCACCCTTGTAGTACGGTAAAAGCTCATACACTCCTGCAAAATGTCAAAACAAAAGAGTGCCTGTTTCATAAACAAAATCGACCTTCTGGGAGCAGCAAAAACATACGCTCACTTTATCCCTGATAAGAATGCTATTGCGTCCAATTTCGCCTTCTATCAGAAAAATATGGAGAATATGACATTACTAAAACAAAGACACCACATACTGACACCATATGTTTATACATATTGCCATCAAGCTTTATTATTTTTGTTTCAAATTAATGACATGAACCTTAATATATAAAGCTAAGATGAAATCTTACTCCTCATGGAGAAATTTTGAGTATTTGCATTAGAGGTTTTCAGAACCTATCTGTGTGTGCATGCTAGAGAGAGGAGCGGGAGTTACCACAAGGTACAGATTGAAACATGAATTTCCCATCTGCATCAGAAACATGAATTTACCACAAGGTACAGATTGAAACCTTGTTGTTGCTAACCCTGCAATAACCACTAATTTCAAACCCCACAGAGAGGACAAAACTCAAACACCAAGCAATCAGAGCCGAACAACATGCAATCAGAAATGAGAACTAATTATGCAGAACCACCAATTCAAATCCCACAGAGGACAGACCTCAAACACATCATCTAAATTAGAACCTCCACCCCATTTAGTCGGTTTTGCTTCTTAAACTTCATTCCTTCTCAAAGTCATTCAAAACAAATACAATCAACCAAACCCACGCCAAAATCCACCTAATCAACCCCCATTCACATAATCACCCAACAAACCAACACCCCCAGATATCAAAATTCAAAAACAACCAAAATCCAACATGCAAATTCACAATTAACACAAACAAACCAAAACCCATTAAGAAAATCAAACCAAAAACACTATTACCTTCAAACCAGCAGGAGATGCAGAGAGAGAGAGCTGCTCGAAGAGAGACACAGAGAGAGAGAGCTGCTCGAAGGAGATGAGAGGTGAGCAAGAGGTCGAGCAGAGAAAAGCAAGCTAGAAGGAGATGGGAGGCGAGCAGGGAGGCGAGCAGAGAGGCGAGCAGAGAGGCGAGCACGAAGGAGATGAGAGGCGAGGCGAGTTCTGTTGTGAATGGGGGGAGAGGAGAGCTAAAGTAGCGAAAAACCCAAAAAATTTGGGAGCGCCAAAATGCCCGCCAATTGACTATAGCTTTTTTTATTTGCAAAGTCATTGAAAATTGACTTTTTATAGCATTGTTATAAAAAACGCTATCCGTGAATGCTATCATTGAGTATTTGTGTTGTAGTTCCGAAATGAAATTACTCCAATTGCTGTAAGCACTCAATTTCTCATTCATTGAGTAGCATAAGACTCAGATCCTTCTTTCAACCATTACCATCTCCTCCCCTCCTACACATCTAAGTTCAACATCCTTGTATATGTTCAACATCTAAGTTTTCTTATAAACCCCTTAATTAATTGATTTTTCAAATTCTCATTATCATAAAAAATAGATTGATAAATGGAAGGGACCTCCACTTCATCAACACTCTTAGTCAATCTCTTTAGTGCATGTAAGACAATGTGCAATTTATCATCTTTGCATCCTTTGGGTAAAACACTTGTATGACTTTGGAGGCCAGAATGAAAGGTTAATCACCCATTTTATTTTTGCTCTCCAGGAATTCGACTGATGAAAAGAGACCTCAATAACCAAGCTAGCTAACTCATGCATAGCATAGGGTAGAGCTCACCATGGAAGTTGTTTGAGAAGGAAATTTAGGTCTTCCTGCAGTTCCATGCTCCATCTGTGAAGAACG
Organism: Berberis vulgaris; assembly: GCA_963556465.1. Lineage (NCBI taxonomy): Eukaryota > Viridiplantae > Streptophyta > Magnoliopsida > Ranunculales > Berberidaceae > Berberis > Berberis vulgaris. The sequence continues at coordinate 21,176,665 of OY747125.1, forward strand.
CGGGAGTTTGAGGAGGTGTTGATTCGTGAAAGAAGGCAGTTGAATTGATATCTGCTCCTCCCTTGCTGATCCGACCTCCTCTAACAAAGTTTCAAGAACAGATCTGACCTACTCTGACAGAGTTTCAAGAACAGAGAAGAACACAGTCCCATGCGGATCCAACCACTTCTTCCTCAGATCTACCACTTCCCTTTCCTATTTCCTCCACCTCAGATCTCGGAGAATTATTGAAGGGGATTTTCAGGGGCGAATTGATTGATCTCTATACTATGATCGTTTGTTTTTGAAGAAGAAAGAGATGCGAAGAAGAAAGTAAGGATTTGCTTTTCACAAGATAGATAGTTTTTACAAGAGAGAGAAGAAGACTTGGTGGAACTCATCCTGGGTCTCTCTCTCCCTGGATCTGTCTCTCTCCCTCGATCTCTCTGGTGTGCCTTTGCGTAAAGAGAATAGAAGAGTTTACTGAAATTTGAAGTTAAATATAGGCGGTTTCATTATTTTAATTTCCCGCTCTCATTCTATCGCGTTATATTATGTTCTATACATTTTTAATTTTTTTTTTTTTTAAATTAAACCTCCAGAGGGGAGGGGCAACTATGGGATGCCAGACCTTTATTATACCAATTTTTTTTTTACACATTTCGGGGGTACATTACGACTTTACCCGAATAAGAAAAACCAATAGGACTAGCCCATGCGAAACAAAAGAACACTGAACAAATCTTGCCTAAAACAAAATTTAAACCTTAAAAGATCTTATCGATGGTCAGAGCCGCATGAAAATGGCCTTGAAACAGGAATCCGAAAATCTCTATCCAAGAACCTTGCACAAAATTTCAACTTTCACTACTTGTACTCAAAAATTCTGCTTGCCACTTGATCATTGAAACATCCTACAAAACTTGCAATTGCATAATAAACATGCTTGCAACCTGCAAAAACCAACTTACTGGAAACAACTTGCAATCAAAATTGCAACTTGCCATCAACAACAAACCAACTTTGCACTTTACAATCCAATTCCTGCGAAAACAGGACAACACCATTGCAACATAATTCGAAACAGCACACGCATATTCTGCTGACTCACTAGACAGCAACAAATAATCACTTCCGCAAAATCAGGCATGTTGTCCATCCAGACCGCACCCCTGTTTAGAGTAAATCAGGTTCCCAAAACCACACACTCTGTCCAGCGAGACAGAGCAATCTGTCCAGGTTCCAGACCAATCAAACTGTCAAGAGACCTCGCCCAATTCAGCGACCACAGGCGTTCCTTCCCCAGCGAGCACTCCGCTAGACCCGTATTTCTGCATTGAACTGAAAACAAATTACTGCATTCAATCCAGTCTGAAACAGAGTTTGTCCCCTATTTTTCCAGAAAAAAGCTCCTCCAATTAGTCACCAAAGCTTCAACACCCTCGCCGAATTGTTTCCTGCGACCCTCAGACTGCCATAAAATAATTGTACCAGGGATAACTCCACTCATATAACATCCGGAAATCTAAGATATGCCGTCTTATTTTTGTCAAGAATAATTAAGGACTTTATTCTTTTAGGGAGCGATCCCCACGAATAAGTTCAAGACAAATTCTCCACTTGTGCCAATCTAGCCAAAGCGTCCGCCACTAAATTAGTCTCCATGAACACGTGGATGCAATGCCACACCAAAGCCTTATTCATCTCTCTTATCTCCCTCCACCAATTGCTAAGAACCCAAGGAATCTGTGTTTCTTGGAAGATCCATTGTTTGACCAACATTGAGTCCGTCCGAATTACACATTTACGGATACCCTGATCAACGCAAAATCTCAAGCCTTCAAGCAAAGCCCTCGTTTCTGCTGAATTGTTTGTTCCTTCCCCAAAAAAACATTGTCTGGCCGCCACAAAGTTACCCTCTTCATTTCTAATAACAAATCCTCCAGAAGTATTCTTCTCCCTACAAAATCCATCTACATTAAGCACATACCATCCCATATGAGGAAACTTCCAATACACCGCCCGGGGAGGAATCATTGCTACTTTTTTTTTCCTGTATACCCAATCTATTGAGCAAAGCCCCATTGGTTTCCTTTGATTTAGGCTTAAAAATTTTTGCAACACATTTAATCCAGTAGTACACTTTAATGATCACATAGCTTGACGAACATTCCTTTCCGTCATAAAGTTTTCTGTTTCTCTGAATCCATATCTCCCATAGTATAAAAAGAGGAGTGAGATGAAGGAGGATACCTGATAATGAGGATTTCTTCGCCTTCCTAAACCACGCCGTTAGCATGCTATAGACTTCAACCGGTCTGTGTAAGTGTATATCAAAAACCAAATCGAAATGTCTCCACACCCTGCTTGCTAACTCACCCTCCAAGAAAAGGTGTTTTCTGGTTTCCTCCGTAGATTGAGCACAGCACCCACATTTAGAAGCCAACTAAAATCCAATTCTTCTAATTTCTCCATCTATGGGTATAGCCCTTTTAATAATCTTCCATGTGAAAACAGAAATTTTAGAAGGCAGAAGAGGATGCCAGAGCCAATTCCAGAAGTCATCAGGTGTCCCCCTACCACCTAGAATTTCACATACAGAGCTAATAGAGAACATACCATCATTATTTGGTATCCATATTCTAGTGTCCCGCTCGCCATCATCACCTTTCAATATTGTCTTGTACGCCTCTTGAGCTTGTCTTTGCATTCCCGGGGTTAAACTTCTGAAATTATCCCTGCACATTTGCCTTAGGGAAGGCCAAATATCATTTGTCTCCGCTTCCCCATGTCTAAAAAAGATTTCATCCTTAGCCCAGTGTTCTTCAAAGAAACTGACGCTACCTTTAGTGATCATCCAAGTGGAATGTTCCACTATAAAATTTTTATGCACCATCAACTCTTTCATAAACGGGGAAGCCCCAGCTTTAAGCTCTTGTTTACGGATTGGAACCCCTGCCTTCAAATATTTTTTCCTTAAGAACTTTGCCCATAAAGAGTTGGTGTTTATCAGATTCCATAGGGACTTAACTCGAAAAGCTTTTATAGTATCGTCCAGACTTCTAACATTTAATCCACCTTCCTCCTTAGTAACGCTGATTTTATTCCATGCAATCCATTTCCGCTTATGTCTCCCTTCATGATCTCCCCAGAAGAAGTCTGCAATCATTTTCTGAATAGATTGCAGGACCTTCATAGGGACCACAATAGCTGCTATAGTGTAAATCGGCATAGACAATAAGACATGACGGATCAAAGTCAATCTGCCCCCTGGCGACAACAGTCGGGATTTCCAGCCTTGAATTCTATGATGGATCTTATTTACCAAATCATCAAAGAAAGAAATTCCGCTCTGCCTTGGTAAATGGGTACTCCAAGGTATGTGAATGAGGATTGCTTGTAAGAGAAGCCTGTCCATAATTTGATCAAAATTATTTTTTCAGCATTAACTTTCTCATCAATCATGAACGAACTTTTCACAGTATTAACTTTCTCTCCTGATGCTCGATAATATCTATCTATGAACTTCATACATCCTGTAATGGATTTTTTCCTACCATTCAAAAAGATTAATGCAGAAGGATAGGGCGTCCCCCGCTATAAGCGACGCGCTGCACCTACGCTCGGGTGTAGTGACAAATGAGCAAGGCGCGCTGCAGCGGCGCCCGGCTGTAGTGTTAAATAGGCAAGGGTTCTCGCACCTTTCTGGACGGGGGCGAGTAAAGAAGCTAGTCCAGGTTAGAGCTAGAGATAGAATGATTAGATTAGCCTCTTGGAACATAGGAACCTTGACGGGAAAGACAATAGAATTAGTGGATGTCATGCGTAGGAGGAAAGTAAACATAGTTTGCCTTCAAGAGACAAAATGGAAGGGGAACAAGGCTAAAGATTTAGGAGGAGGGTTCAAACTCTTCTATTCTGGTAAAGATGGCACTAGGAACGGGGTGGGAATAGTGATAGATAAAGTTTTTAAGGATGCAGTAGTCGACGTTAGGAGGTTTGGGGATAGAATCATAAGTATTAAATTAGCTTTAGAACTAGAGATAGTGCATGTTATTAGTGTGTATGCACCCCAAGTGGGTTTGGACGAGGAGACTAAGAAGGATTTTTGGGACTCTTTAGAGGAGTTAGTTCTTGGAATTCCCTCTTCCGATAGGGTTTTCCTAGGCGGGGATTTGAATGGCCATGTCGGTAAGGATAGAGTTGGGTATGAGAGGGTACATGGAGGTCAAGGCTTTGGGGATCGAAACACTGCGGGGATTTCTATTCTAGATTTTGCTTTAGCTCAGGATTTGGGATCGTAAATACTTTTTATAAGAAGAGGAAAGATCACTTGGTGACCTTTGCGAGTGGGCATAATAGAAGTCAAATTGATTATTTTCTTGTGAAGAGACACGATTTAGGTAGGTGTAAAAATTGTAAGGTTATACCAGGAGAGTGTCTGACATCCCAACATAGGCTGTTAGTTCTCGATTTTTGTCTTAAGAGTAGGGGTCGTATTGCTATAGAACAGGTTAGATCGAGAATTAAGTGGTGGACCTTACAGGGAGATGTGTGCCAAAGATTTCGAAAGAGGATTTTGGGTGGCCAGTCAGTTTCAGAGGGTGGGGAGAATCTAGAACCAAAGGATAGGACTAGTAGCGCGGATCTTTTTGAACATTTGGCAAACCGAATAAGAAGATGTGCGAAGGAAGAGTTAGGACAGGCCAAAAGAGGAGGTTTCTATGGTAAGGAGACATGGTGGTGGAACGCGGATGTGCAACAAACCATTGCTAAAAAGAAAAGATGCTTTAAGGCGTGGCAAAATGATAGGTGCCTAGAGTCTTATGAGCTTTATAAGCAGGCTAAGAAGTTGAGTAGTAGAGCAGTAGGGGAAGCTAAGAAGAGAGCGTATGATGCTCTTTATAATAGGCTAGGTACGAAGGAAGGGGAGAAGGATATTTTCAAGATAGGGAAGGCTAGAGAACGAAAAACTAGGGACTTGAGTCATGTTAAGTGTGTTAAGCATGAGGATGGAAGAGTCTTAATGCAGAATAAAGCTATTTTAGATAGATGGAAGGATTACTTTTGGAACCTACTCAATGGAACACATGTAGGGGAGTTAAACTTGGAGGGGTATGCTTCACAGGAAGGGAGAGATCGCGTGTTCCATCGCAGAGTTAGTGCCACAGAAGTGAGAGAAGCTTTAAAAAGAATGAAGACAGGGAAGGCCGTTGGACCGGATGATATACCAATTGAAGCATGGAAATGTCTGGGAGAAGTTGGGATTCAATGGCTAACTAAGCTCTTTAATAGGATTTTGGAAACTAGAAAAATGCCAGATTCATGGAGGCATAGCATTGTGGTACCAATTTATAAGAACAAAGGGGATATCCAGAATTGCTCGAACTATAGAGGGATAAAGCTTATGAGTCATACGATGAAACTTTAGGAGAGGGTTATAGAACAAAGACTTAGGAGTTTAACCACGATTTCGGAGAATCAATTTGGATTTATGCCAGGTAGGTCTACTACGGAGGCCATCTTCCTGCTTAGGCAAACTGTAGAAAAATATCGAGAGGCACGTAAGAGTTTGCATATGGTTTTTATTGATCTGGAGAAAGCATATGATAGGGTCCCCAGGGAGTTAATTTGGTGGGTGCTTGAAAGGAAGAAAGTGTCTCAATGTTATGTCGATATCATTAAGGATATGTATGAAGGGGTTGTAACAAGTGTTCGCTCAGTAGGTGGGATGTCTAGTGAATTTCCAGTGACAGTAGGACTACATCAAGGGTCGGCGTTAAGTCCATATCTCTTTGCTTTGGTCATGGATGAGTTGACGAGACATCTGCAAGAAGATGTACCTTGGTGCATGTTATTTGCAGATGATATTGTCTTAATGGATGAGACTAGTGCAGGTTTAGGTCAGAAATTAGTTAAGTGGCAGGAGGCTTTAGAGAGTAAAGGTTTTAGAATTAGCCGTTCGAAGACGGAGTATCTAGTGTGCAACTTTGGGTGTGAACCAAGAGGGAGAAGTCATTCAATTGAGATCGAAGGTGTTGAGGTCCCGGAGTGTGAGGCTTTTCAATATCTAGGGTCTATAATTCAAAAGAATGGGGCTATTGGAGCAGATGTAGACCACAGGATTAAAACTGGTTGGTTGAAATGGCGAATGGCGTCAGGAGTATTGTGCGATAGAAGGATGCCTGCAAGGCTAAAAGGGAAATGCTATAAGACAATTGTTCGACCAGCCATGCTATACGGTTCAGAATGTTGGGCTACTACGGGACAACATACGCATAGGATGGCAGTAGCAGAAATGCGTATGTTAAGGTGGATGTGTGGTAAATTTCGTAAGGATAAGATTGGAAATGAAAGAATTAGGAGATACTTAGGTGTAGCGCCCATAGAGGAAAAAATTAGAGAAAGACGTTTAACTTGGTTTGGTCATGTGCGGAGGAGACCAAGCACGACGCCAATTAGAAAATGTTTAGATTGGCAAGTTAATGGAGGGTGTAGACGGAGGGGACGACCGTTGAAAACTTGGATGAAGACGGTGAATGAAGATATCATTGAGCTTGGATTAGGTGAGGAAATGTGGGAAGATCGCATTGCTTGGAGAACCAAAATTCATGTAGCCGACCCCGAAAATCTCGGGAATGGGCTTTGATGATGATGATGATGATGATGATTCAAGAAAACCAGTGAATCATTAGCATATAAGAGGTGAGTGATCGGGGAGGCCACCAAAGGCGTGTGATAAAATCCAATTTCCCCTCGACTAAAAGCTCGAGTGAGCCCTCTACTTAGTACTTCTGCTGCAATAACGAAGAGTAAGGGGGAGAGAGGGTCACCTTGTCTAAGACCCCTAGAAGATCTGAAATATCCGTCATACCTGCCTTGCATCAACACCGAGAATCCACAATGAGTTACGCAATTTGAGATCAGATGACATATTCTGTTATTAAAACCAAATTTACGAAGAACCGTTAAGAGATATCCCCATTCAATTATGTCATACGCCTTTTCCATATCTAACTTGAACATGACGTTGTTCCCAATCACTTTTTTGCCAATCTCTCTCATAAGTTCTTGTGCCAATCCAATGTTTTCTGAGATAAGTCTCCGTTGTACGAAAGCCCCCTGCTCTAAAGAGATAATATTTTGGAGTATCTTACCCAATCTCAAACTAAGGATTTTACTAAAAATTTTATAGACCACGTTGCATAGACTAATAGGCCTAAAATCATAATAAGATGCAGGCTCATCAATTTTAGGAATAAGTGCCAAAATATTGGAAGAGAAACTACCTGGAATCGCTTGGCAATCAAAGAATTCCTTCGCGACTTTCCAAATATCCAGACCAACAATATCCCAACATTTATGAAAGAAGACAGCTGTAAAACCATTCGGGCCCGGTGCACTATCATGAGGAATGCTAAGAACTGCTTTTCCGACTTCCTCTAAATCAGGAGGCTTCATGAGTGAATCACAGTCCTCCTCCCTTGTCAAGCTTGGAATGCACTCCATGAGTTCTATATCCTCTTTGTATCCTTCTGATGAAAGCAAGGAACCAAAAAAATTATTCGCTTCCAACATAATATCTGTCAGATCAGTGAGTAAATTCCCTGCCCTATCGTGGATTTTTGTGATCGCTCTTCTTTTTTGTTTAGATTTGACGAAAGCAAAGAAAATTTTAGTGCATGCATCTCCTTCTTTGAATTCCTTTTCACCTGATTTTTGTTTCCAGTAAATTTCTTCTCTTATCAGCGCCATTTTGAGTTCAGCCTGACATCTATTCAGATTAACCATATCATTTATATCCCAACCCTGCATTAAACTGAATTCCAATCTTGCAATATCATCCTCCAATCCTCTAATGGTGCTGAAAATATTACCAAAAGTTTCTCTATTCCATATTTTCGGGGCTCCCCTGAGGCGCTTAAGTTTAATTGCCACTATATACATAGCCTCAGTACCATTTATCGGAGAGTTCCAGTTTCTATCCACAAATCCTAGAAAATCATCATGAGTAAGCCACATACTTTGAGATCTGAATGGGGACATACCTGCCCTTTGTGACAAAGGCAAAGAAAGTAGCAATGGAGCGTGATCAGAGCATGCTCTCAGTAGATGATCAATCCGAGAATGCTGCATACGCGTAATCCAATCTGAATTCCCCAAAAAATGATCCAGTCGAGCCCAGGTTCTGTCATCTCCTCTTTGGTTGTTACACCAAATATATTTAGGTCCTTCAAATCCACAATCTGTAAGCCCGCAACTCAAGATACAACTAGAAAATTCCGACATTTTAATATTATAATTTCATTTTATTATGTTCTATCCATTATATCCTACGTTGCTTCAATTGTGGTCCTTATTTGCACAGTGGTGCAAACTCTTTATAATGTCATATATCATTGAAGATCATTGAACATGTTTTGTAATTGAATTGGTTTGAATATCAATGTAATGTTTTCTCTTGATTTGAACATCCATGTTTCAAGGGTAATCATTATTTCATAGCAGCATCCTCCTTAGCAAGGAGGAAATTAACATAAGTATTCGCAACCTATGCTAAAACATTTAATATGGCTTCTAAAATAACTTAAAGGCATACCCATGATCCTAATATGAGTTTTTTAAAACAAAATTTTCATCTCGTTTAAATTATGGCATCCCTTTGACCCCAACTTGAATTATTGACTTAAACTTACGTGGATTTATAAAGTTCAAATTGAATTTTGAGAAATACTCGAATGATAAGCTTGATTTACTTTCATGGCAATCTAGAAATAATCTCAAGTCCTTATTAACTTGATTTTAAACCATAATAATTTTGACTAAATCAAAGAGAAAACGTACTTATAAGAATTGGTCCATAATCAATCATTTTTGGACACCATTATGAGCTCTTTTTACCCTTTTTAAAGCCATTTCATCTGAAAACTACACCACAAATGCTTATTCATAGCGTTTCAAAAACGCTATTGTAGGATATCATAGCGTTTTAGTAAACGTTGTGTCTGCCGGAGCTATAATAGGTATTGAGTTATTTATAGTGTTTCAGAAACGCTAGTGTAAGTAGACCATTTATAGCGTTTTTCAAGTGCTATTGTTTAGCTTGTAATTATCCCCTTAACTCATAAATAATTTATCTGCAATTAAATAATAAAAAACCATAAGATAATTCAATTAGAACAAGAAGAACTGAATTATCAACATAACCCCATTTCATATAAAGTTCATACCTTTCAAGCCCTTGCCTCACTTTATCTGCTGTAACATTTGTATAGAATGCGTCCCATATGCACTATCCAAACTAGTTCAACAAGTCCGGAATCTTAACCATTCAAAAAGAAAAATAAACAAAATTATTGAGCAATCAATAACAATAATCAAGGTCACTTGAATAAAAGAGTTCTCAAAGGCATACCTTCTTCCTTTCACGGTGAGAAAATGTTTCTAAGTGTTTCTCAACTACCCTGTAATGCGTCATAGTACAGATTAATTAAAAAAAAATGATCCAAAAAAAAGGATACCAACACTATCTATTTATGAAAAACATCAAACACTGTTACCATAACAACCAACAATATTGAAGTTTTTATGTTTCAAACCCCCTGCCTTGTTTGATTGTTTTACACACTACCAAGCACAAAAAGTTTTGGATACTGAAAAGATTATTTATCAAGTTGCTTTCCTCCAACCTCTTCCATAAACCCCATCCTCAAATTAAGCATCAAATGGATGAAGAACAAAAAACCGTAAATAACATTGGATTCTAACTCTGCAAAGTTTAACTAAACAAATAAAAATTCTAAAAGAAAAGAAAATGAACAAAGCCTCAAACATAGATATAGATACTTTTATTTGAGAAAAGAGCTTGTAAAACCCCAAATCATACCAAAATCAACCAAGTAACACAAAACCTATAAAACAAAAACAACACCATTTCCCAAAAAAAAAAAAAAAAAACCCAATCACCCAAATCAACAGATGTAAAACCCCAAATCATTGTTTTGCTTACCAGCTTTGGCAGAGAAACTTCTACGAAACAAGTTAGAAGAAATCGAGACATCGTTGAAGAAGAAGGGACAACGAGAAACCTTGGGGCTATTGTTTTGGATGATGAGAAGGAGACGAATCTAACATATCGGAGGCATGCTTGGAGATGAGAGGAAAGCCTTCTCCACATCTTTGGTTCTGATTCCTTAGAAGATTATCACTGTGTGTTATCAGTTCTCCCCTCTTGGAAAACTTCTTATTTTGCTTTCAACTTTGCACCCTCTCTCTCTTCCCTGTATCAGAAACCAAAATCCCATCAATCAAAATGACCCTAAACTCGCCTTCAATCAATATAAATCGAAAAATTGAAAGAGAAAAAATAAACCAAACCCACCGCAAACCATGTTTCAAGTTCCTCATTTTCATGATCAGTAGAATAGGTATCACATCTTAAATCTTCTTCTTCTTAGAGAGAACAATGTCTACAAAAGAATAACAACATTTTGAAAAACAACAAATAACCCAATCATCCAAATCAAAAGATCTGAAACCCCAAAGAACTTATTTCCTTACTAGCTTCAACAAATAAACTTCTCTGGAACAAGTGAGAAGTGATCGGGGTCGACACTGAAGAAGAAGAAGGGGCATTGAGAAACCTTGGGGTTGTTTTGGATGAGACGAATCTGGCAGATCGGAGGCATGGTTGGAGCTGAAAGGAAAGCCTTCTCCACATCTTTGGTTCTGATTCGTCAGAAGATTATCACGCATCTTTTGCTTTGCACTTATCTCCCTGGATCTTTCTCTCTCTCCCTTCTCCCTCGACCTCTCTCTGTCGCTCATATTCCTAAAAGATAGTTGTGTAAAAGGGAGCGGTTTTCTAAAATTTCTAACTAAATCGAGCGGCTTCATCATTTTTAATCTCCCGCTTCTTTTTGGTAGCGTTTTAATATTGTAATGTTGTTAAAAATTGGCTTTTCATAGCAACGAGTATAAAAACGCTATCATCAACTGCTATTAATGAGCAGTTTTGGCATAGTGCCTGCTAAGTCCTTCCTGCCAGAGCATTCACTACAACGTTCGACTCCCTAAACACATGAATGCAAAAGACCTTTCTTTCTGCCAGATTTGAGACTTCGAATCTCACCCCAGAAATTTTTGAAAAACCATGGAATCTTGAAATCATCATAGAACCAGCTTCTAACCTGTGCTGAGTCCGTTTGAACTATAATCTTGGATGACCCTATACTATTACATAATCGTAGCCTGCCAAAACTGAAAGAACTTCCGTTCTATTATTTGTTCCTTCACCGAAACCAGCTGTAGCGCCAAAAACCTCTGTCATCTCACTACACCAAATTTGCATATTTGTAACAACTCCCAAATCAGTAACTTTTTTAAGTTGTTACAATGCACCAAACAATTTCAAATCAAAACCAAATGTAGTCTAAAAAATGAAAAATAGTTACAAAAAAAAATGATACAATAAATTAGATCACCATGAATAGTATCACTTGTAGAACCATACTATTCATGGTGAAACAATTATTGTATCACTTTGTTTGTGAAAATGTATAAAATTGTTTTGTGGATTGTAATAGCTTAAAAGTGTTACTGTTTTGGGGGTTGTTACAAAAATGCCAATTTGATGTAGTATCTTTAATAATCACCCCACATGCCGCTAAATTATTCTTTGATGAGCTGTCAACGTTTAAAGCAAAAAATCCAATCGGAGGAAATGACCAGCAAATGACTTTATTAACACTAGCAGCCAGAGGCAAAACTTGCAATCCAAGGTCCAAACTCACACCCCTTTTAGAGCTCATTTTCTTTGGAGTAAAAACCGAATTGGCCAGCTTCAACCATCAGCGGACACTAATAATCACCACCACGACATTCGGCTGAGCATCTTCATAAACACATTTACATATTTGTATCCAAATCTCCCATATCACAAAAATCGGCGTCAATAGAAATAAAACACCGCTTTTGAGACTCGTTAACATGTCGAAACCAGACTGATCATGAGTCCATACTATTACTATCTCCCCTGAGGTTGCTCTCAAATAAACTCACAGCCATACTCGAAGTAGTGGACTGATCAATGAAAAACCGCCTTTCGTCTCTTCCTCAATAGAAGACCAAAACTGAAGGCCTAGTAAAAACTAGCTCAGTGTTCAAAATTTTCAATTTTCTTCAAAAAAACAATATTCCCTTGGCTGATTCACCAAATTAAATTAGCCAATAAAACATTTCTGATTTTAAATAAATCCTTCATCACGGGGAAGCACCGTATATTTCCATCTGCTTACTCAACGGGACACCCTGTTTCCAATATATTTTCCTCATAAACATCATCCACACAGAATTAGAGTTTAGCATATTTCACAAAGCCTTAATCCAAAAGGCTTTAATAACCAACGAGAAATCCCGTACTCCTAATCCTCCTTCCCTGATTGGTTGAACAATCGTATCCTATTTCTTCCTCAACATTCCTTCACACAATCTCCTTAGAAAAAAATTGTTAATAATTTTTCGAATCCTATCAAAATTCTTTTTTTTGGGGGGTGGGGGGCTCATGTGTGCTACTTGTGCAGGTCAGCGGGATTAGGTCAGAGTAGGGAGCAAAAAACAACTGCATCAACTATTAAAAGGCTTTTTGTTATGTGTGGAGGCTTGTGTTGCTAGAGTGATTGTCACGACCCAATCCACATGAAACAATATTGATCGCTCTGGGCCCAACCTAACTACCCGCACGGCTTTAAAATGCGTTGTTTCATGTAGATCCAAACTCGTACATATATAGCACATCTCCATCCCTCACCCAAGCAATGTGGGACTATAACACCGAGGTAGCCTACCAGCCTCTGAGCTCACCCGCACTTGGTAGCCTGCTAGCCTCCTGAGCCCGCCCACACATGGAGCTGCCAGCCTCAGAGCCCGCCCACACAAGGTTGCTCGTCAGCCTCAGAGCCCGCCCACTCAGGGTATTACAGTGGTGGTTCAAACAGACTCTAAACTGGTTGTTGACGTGATTTATGAAGTACATAAAATCCCATGGTATTTGCAAATGATCTGGGGAAAATTAGAGATATTTGTAGGCAACTAGTATGTGTCTGCAAACATGTATTCATGAAGCTAATGCAATGGCGGATGGGCTAGCTAATTTTTCCCAAGTAGAACAAAGGAACCATCTTTTCAATGTGGCTACTCCACCTAGGTCTTACAAGGCCTTGTTGCGTTTGGATTAGTCACATACTGCTTATTTTTGGTACTCGAAATAGAGTTTTAAGTTTTTATTTAGTTTGTAGTTTTTCCATGGGTGAAGACGTAATGTACCTAATTTTAAGTTTTTGTTTGGTTTCTAGTTTTTCCACGGCCTTGTTGCATTAGGAGGTTTGTTTAAAAATAAAAATAATAAAAAAGTTCTTCCACTCATTAATGGTGTTAAGAAAGGAGACAAGACTTTCCATACTGCAGTATGCCTCGAGGAACAAGAACAAAAGCAGGATACAATTCCTAGAGGTAGTCCATGTACTTGAATAATACCAAGATGTACTTCGCATTCCACTGCATTGTATGCCTTGCAAAGATCAAATTTATCTGCACATTTGAGGGTCCTCATTCAAATGATAGTTCCGAAATAGGTCATGGGATGACATGATATCTTTTGAATAAATATCCGAGAGATGAAAGCAGATTGGCAAAGGGCTCATAACTAGTTTCACAACCTCCTTAATTGTCAAAGTTAGGATTTTCATAATGCAAATTGTAGAGGATGTTACAGCAAGAAATGGGTCTGAAATCAGTAAAAGTAGAAGTATTAGTATTTTTGGGAACTTATGTAGTAGTTGTTGTGTATACCTCTTTTAGCAATTTCTCCACTCTTGAAGAGGTTTTGAATAGGCTTGATAGGATCATTGCCAACAATTCGCTAACAATAGTTGAAGAAATGTGACGAATACCCATTTCGCCCAGGTTTTTTTTATAGATCCTATGCTTGCCAAACAATTCGCTAACAATTGTTTAGTTTTTTTTTTTGTCAAATATACATGGTTAGACAAAATATTTTTTTTTTATTTTGTAATATTCTGAGGGACGTAATAGGAATTTTAGATATTCTCACAAAGATGGGGTGGTGGCTAAGGTTTTGTCACCAAACCATAGAAAACCTAAAGGCCTCTAAGGTCTATAAAAAAGAGGGCAAGTACATACATCTCTCATTAGTAAAATTTTCTCCATTTCTTTCTTCGTTGTTGTTGTTGTGTTTTCACCATTTCATTCATGAAGGGGGACAAGAAACCTCCTCCATTAACTCCATTGAAGATTTCGTATAATTCGTTTAGCTGGTTTCTCAACTCAATCTCTGAGGTCATAGTTCCAATCCCAATATATAAGGTAAATATTTTCTTGTTCGATCTATTCTTTCAACAATTACTTTTACATTCATTCTTCTAATCGTAACAAAAGTACTTGATCTTCTATCAATTTGGGATGGGTATAATTTCTACTCTATTGGATTCCATTGACACCAAAAATTCTTCCAAAGGCTTACAAAAAATTAACATTCAATTCATTAGATCCGCCATTGTTGTTTTCTTGCCACTCTTTTCAATCCAATAAGATAATAGATTAAATTTGAAATAAACCTAAATCAATGTTTAGCCAATTTTTTTTTTTTTTAATTCAGTCATCCCTGATTGAAATCTCTAAATTTTGCCATTGTGAGTTAGGGTTTTGAGCATTCTCCATCAATTACACTGGATTTCAACTAAAAAAACCTCTCACTTCATTGATCAGAGTTCTCACTCAATCCTTTGATAGAAGGCCATAGAATTATTTCATTTCTCTAATTGATAATCAGGAACCATCACTTGAAGAATTTCACACAAATCTAGGGTTTCTAGAGTTTTGAAGCTCTATCTCTTGATCTTTGGATAAGTTTAAAGATCCGCTACTTTCTCCTTCATTTATTTCACAACATCTGCAATAGTTTTGTGGCCTAAACTCTAAGGTTTCTAAAGTTTTGAAGCTCTATCACTTGATCTTTGGATAAGTTTAGCGATCTACTACTTTCTCATTCATTTATTTCACAACATCTGCAATAGTTTTGTGGCCTAAACTCTAAGGTTTCTAGAGTTTAGAAGCTCTATCTCTTGATCTTTTAATAAGTTTAGCGATTAACTACTTTCTCCTTCATTTCTTTCACAATATCTGCAATAGTTTTGTGGCCTAAATGTAGTTCATTTTCAGTATCAATGAGTTGTTGGCTAGCTCTGTGTTGTTTATTAGCTTTTTGAATGGTTGAAAATGTGGTACTCACTTAGCTGGTAGACTTGTGGTGGATAGTATCACAAGTGCAGGGTTGGAACCTTGCCAGTGGCATTGGGGGTTAAGGGAATTAAAAGGAAAAAAGGCTATTTAAATGACCATGTTTCATGGTATTTGAAAGGCAGATATTAAAATATTCAAGGTATTTTTTGTAATATAATTCAAATCTAACTCTAGTAAATGATTTTATATTTGCATTGTGGACAATGGGGGAAGAGATTTTAGTAGGAATCATTTTGTTTCCAAAATCTTACTTTAATTACCTCTTACAGAAAGGATAAAACATGCTGGTAGAATTAGTCCCCAGGCTCACAAGATCAATGGGAAGGTATATACACATTCCATTTCTTTTTCACTTTAGCGGTTATTATTTAGTTGCTAATCACTGACACTTTTTTTTAATCGACAGACATAATCACTAACACCCACAATTGGTGTGATGTAGGCTGGTGGTCAAATATGATTCGTATTGGTATATGTATGTCATAATTGAGTCAAGTTTAGCACTAACTATAGATTTCTAATTTCTACATTTGAGTTGATGACATGTTGCGGTTTCAATGGATTGGCCACACGTGACCAAATATAGAGGCGTGATCTCTGCAAAGCCTCACAGGCAAGGACTGATTCAGGACCTTTACGAAGTCATTCAGTATCTTCAATGAGGTGCTGTTAATGCTCGGATGATTAGGTGGGAATCTAAATTAACTCTTCAAAATCATTTAGGATCTTCGACGAGGTGTTTTATATGTTGTCTAACTTAGTTGTTTGTCACTGTGTTGTTCAGGGAGATGTTGATTTCCTTCAAGCGATCAACAGGGCACATGCCCAGCAGAATTATATTCTATAGGTAATAATTTTCCACATATCATCAATATACCTATATGTATTTCAGTTTTCTCATTTTAGTTACCCGTTTTCTTACATACAAGGATGGTGTGAGCGAATGCCAATTTAGTGAAATGTTATTGCATGAGGTTGATGCAATTAGAAAGGTATTGTGTATTTTCACCAAGTATAAGGCTTTTAGCCTAATATGGACAACACTTTAAATACAATATTTCATTTTATTTTTTTCCTATTAAAGTATTTTCAGTAGGAATCTTGTATATATCTTTTCTTTAACTTCGGTTTTGCTTTGTGTTCATAATTCAGGCTTGTAAATCGTTGGAGGTTGCATATGAGCTTCCTATTACCTTTGCGATAGTGCAGAAAAGGCACAACACATTATTATTTCCCGCCAATCATGGTGATAGGAATATGACAGATAAAAGTGTGAGGAATTTAGATATTAGTTATAGTGGATATTTGAAGTAGAAAATTTTGTAAGGATGTAACCTTTAGAGGACTAATTGTTTCGATTACCTGGGACTGCATTGTAGCCTTCGGGCATCAATTAACTAATTAAAAAGGGCCAGCGAACCAACTTTTTTTTTTGCAAGTAGTATGTAAATTTGACCTTCGGTCTCTTTGAATTAATATAATTATGATGATATTCAGTTTAATTATAAAAAAAATATTTTTTAATGAAGTTCTAATAAGTATTATTTCTTTAGTTTTGGCCACCTAGAGTTCATTTGGCACTTCGATTTGAATTTGGCCAAAGTACTTGCCACTTGTGGGTAGTTTCGTTTTTACCCTGTTTGAGTAGTCCACCTTCTTGAAGCCTTTATTAAAAAAAAGGTTGATTGTGCTTGCCGGGTCTTCTATATTACTACTAAAAATATCCCCTTTTGCGACGACTCATAGCGCGACGAGGGAAGTTTTGTCGCTCAAAATTACCTTGGCGCGACGACATATTTAATATCGTCACGCTATTACAAAAAATAGCTAACTATTTAACGCGACGCACTGTTTCGTCGAGTAAACACCTTTTTCGCGACGAAGTTAAAGCCTTCGTCGCATAACTAATATGCGACAACGTGTCGTCGCTTAAAACCAAATGTTTTGTCACCCTAAAATACCTAGGGCTACGTGTCGACTACTTTGAAGGACCAACTTGAACATCCTCGGGCGACAAACCTTTTCGTCGCCTAAATATATCTTGCGCGATGAACTGGAAGCCTTCGTCGCATAAATAATATGCGACAAAGTATTGTCGCTTAAACCCAAATATTTTGTCCCCCTAAAATACCTATGGCTATGTGGCGGCCACTTTGAATGACCAACTTGAACATCCTAGGGCGACAAACTTTGTCGTCGCCTAAATATATCTTACGTGAAAAACTGGAACCCATCGTCGCATAAAGTATTCACGACAAAGTATCGTCGCTTAAAGCGAGCAGGTTCGTCGCCTAAAACATCCCTGGGTGACAAACGGTGTCGTCGCACAAGCTCTAACCTGTTCATCTTCTCCACAAATTAGAATAATCAGACTGCGTTTTTCACTATTTTCTCCTCTCATTTTATTCTTACTCCAAGCTTCCAGCAATTAATTAGGCTTCGTCCTCTCTCTGCGTTGCCAACCACACCTCCAATTGTCTATCTCTTTCACTTGGAGAACGGTGAGGAAATTGCTATTTTTTTTGAAATTTCATGAAATTAGGTTGCTATCGTGTGGATTTTTGGGAGTGTCTCACATTGTTTTTCAAGTGCATACTAGATATTAATTAATTAATAATATCTACATCGTCCACTTGAAAAATTGTAATTAAGATACTGCCGAAAATTTTCCACATTGAAACCTAATCGCATTAGTGTCGTTAACTCTCTTGAATTCTCATGTTTTGTTTATAAACTGAAAACAGGCGTAATGGAAAGACAATGGATACAAAATCAGGACAAATGCTGAGATGAATATTTAAATGGGATCGAGAGCTTCATTGAGTTTGCAAAGGCACATGTCACTGGTACGACGAATCATATCAAGTGTCCGTGTCAATGTTGTAACAATTGTTTGTGGCAAACATTCAATATGGTTTGATATCATTTGGTGAGGTATGGGATGATTCAGAATTATACGAGGTGGATTTATCATTTGGAGCAACGAGAATTTGGTTCGACTTCATCAAATTCCCAGCTACTTGTGCCGCACATTGATGAAACGTCCATGAATGATAATGACCAAGTTATGGGTATAATAAATGACGATTATCCATATGCATCGATGAACGAAGATGACATTGATGATATGGTAGGAGATACCGTACCTCCCAACATGCTGCAAAGTGAAGAGTTAGAAAACTATGAAAGACCGTTGAAACAAGCCCAACAAGCATTATACCCCGATTGCATAGAATTCTCCCTGCTTACTGTCATTGTGGAGTTGATGCATTGCAAAGTGAAACATCATATGTCAAATAAGTGTTTTTCTCATTTAATGGGAATTATGAAGCGGATGAACTTGAAGAAGAACTCGAAAGTGATTACTCTGAGGCAACCATGTCAGATGAACTTGGAGAAGAAGTCGAAAGTGATTACTCTACTGATTCAGATTAAATACATTTGAAGGAATATAATTTGTTAGATCGTTTACAAGATGTTAATAATATTATGTATTTTGTTACTTCATTTAATTAAATTTGTTAATGTACTATGAATTTTTTACCATAAATTTGTTAAATGAATGTCGAAGTTCAATTAATTAATTAATTAAATAATGATATAAAATTTTTTCTCTAAAATAAACAAATGTGATGTTTGTGCGACGAAATTAGAATATTTCGTCGCACAAAATGCTCCCCACTTAAAAATCCGACGCGTGCTTCTGGCGGCAAAAAAATTGGGGTGAAATTTTGAAAACTGGCCGGACGAATTCTCTGATATATAGCAATGAAGGCTTCATCGCGGAAACTCAAACCCATTTTATCAAAACTCAAACCCACCGTCTCCTCTCACTCTGTCGTCCCCAAATCACAGCAGATGCAACATCTTTGAGTTCATCTGAGTTCGTGATTGCTTCTCTGAGTTCATCTGGGTTCGTGATTGCTTCTTTGAACTCAGATCTCTGAGTTCGTGATTGCTTCTCATCGATCTCAGATGCAACATCTTTGAGTTTCTCTCTTTGATGTTCGTGATTGCTTCTTTGAACTCAGATCTCTAGTATGAAGGGGAAGGATCTATGTGGGTTACGTTAATTAGATTGGTAATTTCTATTTATTTGATGGATTGGGTTTTGATAGTATTTGAAGTTTTGATGATTAGTTATGATTTTAGCAAAGAAATTTGCAGTTTGCTGGTGTCGTAGGAGGAGCTTCTACTTGGTATGCATTTGGGCTCACACAACAACAAATATTTTATCTATCAGTGAGCCTACTGTTCTTGTGGTCGTTAGATTTGGTAAGTTTCTTACTTGAATTCTGCAACTGATGACATATTTTGGTGTTGGAATATGCAATGATTTGAAATGTCTCGTTGATCATGTAGAGTAATTGAAGACAATTCTCTTTATTTTAAACTTGGATTCAAAAACTAAAAACCAGTGTCACTCATATAATATATATCAAGTTTTGGGAGCAAAGTTATATGTGGTTGAACATCCGACATCTGGTTCTAATGTTTGAAAATCCATATTTTGTATGGTTTTCAGTTGTAACCAGAGATGACATCCAGATCATGAGAGAGAAGGGAAGAAACTTGAGTTTGTAAATGATAGATAACAACCAGTTACAATTACCGATTTACTGGGATATCTGCTGAATAGAAATTGTTGAGTGGGTTTTTTTTCCCCTCTCACGCCAGCTTGTGATTGTTGTAGTTCATAGATTTGGTTGTAAGGGAAGACATCTGGAGTCTGTCGACAATGTAGATATCTGTCAAGAAATCATGGTCACTGATCTTCCCTCCACATACTTTTGTAGTCTGCATTCTGGGTTGCTGTAAAAGTTCTAGTTCTGTAATTTGTATAAGGACTAGACTTTGGTAGAAGGCGAACTCGTCATTTTTTGGTAACAGTGAATTATTTGATATACTAAATCTCATGTTTCGGATGATATACTATATCTCTTGTTTCATATATCTCATTTGGTGGTGGAGTGAGTGGTTTGGTTCTTGATACCGTTGGTCATATTCTGAGTCAAAAGTATCATCACAGAGTCATCCAGGTAAGACTAGCCTCCCTTTATTCTTTTTGATTTAAAGATATCTAATACATACATCTCACTTTCTTGTCTTAAATTTGTTTTATTATTAAAGTTGCAGTGCTCTTTCCTATCTACTATCTAATGGTAGATATTCTGATTTCTAAGTAAAGGGAGTGCTAAAACAGTTGGTCCCTGACTTTGTCCACTACTAACCTCTTGGACAATGTGTCTAAGCTTCATTCTATTTGGATGAAGGAACTTTCTGCAACAGCTAACTTCTTGGTTTGGACTATTTTTCATGGTAGAGTTCTCACTGTTGACAACATTAACAAAAGAGGCATCTTGTTTCCCAACCATTGTCATTGTGCCAACAAAAAGAGGAATCTATTGATCATTTGTTAATTAATTTTGAGTGCTAGCATTGTTTGAGTTCCATGTCCAAGCCAATTTTCCCATTATTTTCTGGATTGGGTTAAACATTGGCACTCACTTTCTCACCCCCTCCAATCTCTTTATTTTAAAAAATTGGGTCTAGGATAGATTGTTACATCCCATGGTTTGGATCATTTGGCGGGAAAGAAACAATAGAATTTTCAAAGCTAGTAGGAAGGAAATAGATAAATTGTGGATTAATGTTAAGGTGACTTTGTGGCTTTGGGCCCGTAACTGGGACAAGTTTATGGATATTCAACTTTTTTCTTATGTGTTTAGTTGGGAATGCATTCTTCTCACTCGACATATTGCATATTTGTAAATATTTTGTATTGATTAGTGCCTTGCACTAATCCTTTTAGCATTTGGCCCATACTGAATATAAACTGATACCTATTTTTATATTAAATCTTTTGTATTGATTAGTGCCTTGAATTTCTTCATATATCTACTCTACATTTGTTGTTGAAATTCAATTTTTTTTGTTACTCTTCCCCATTTATCCAATTATCTTCCCGAACCTTATGAAATTCAAGTTTTCTCGTTCATTATACATTGTATAGTTAATGTATTGTTTAATACGATCTTCCACTGATTACATCTATTTACTTTGTCTTCATGTTACTTTGTAATTGTTGTGTTGTGTTTTTATTATTTTGGTTAAGATGACTTCTTTGATATCAAGAAAACGTAGGCCCGTAATTGTTGTTGCTAGTAGTTCGGTCGCCGCTCCTCCGTCCAACGTAACTCATTCGACCATTAATGCTCCCGCTACAAGGGCTGCTTCTATCAGTACTCCACCATCACATGAATCAAATGTTCTGGTCGTTGATCAATCTTCATTGTCTGGATCAGTTCCTCAAGTTCTCACTTGACGAAGCGCCAGACGAATAAACTGTCGATCGGCAGCTCCTAAGATTGCACTCGAGAATGTAACCATGACAGGGATGTAACCCCCCCCCCCCCCCCCCCCCCCAAGGAGATGGAGAGCTCCCTAGAGGTAATAAACTTAAGTTTTCCTCATCATATTCGGCAAATTGATTTTTTTTTATTACAACAGCAAAGAAAACGAGGGGGCCCTGTAGACAACTAAAATCCCAAGGGATCACACGAACCACTAACACACGCATTCCTGTAGTGTGGGATCCTAGTCATTGTCGCTCGCAATCGCCGAAGATTAATAGCTTGTTGGTGCATGACATCGGTGCAATCATTCTCAACCATTGCCCGATGACATCCTCATCTTGGAGTGAGGTCAAGCCCGAGAAGCAGGCCGAGGTGTTGGACGCGCTCTCAGTAAGTTTTAGCCATTCATCTCAACCTTTAATAATTAAAATCTTTATAATGCAGAAAGTTTTGAAGGTTTTGCATGTTTATGCTTATAGTTTTACATGATTTGGTATAACTTATCTCTTTGGGCCTTAATATTCTCTAATAAATATTATTTAAAGTTTCAGGTTAACTTTGAGTTTGACATGAATGATCCAAACATTCATGAATATATCACTGGTACGTGCGTGGATCGATACAGGAATTGGAAGCATGATTTCCACTGATACTTCAAAACGTTTTCTGATGTGGATAGTGCTAAGGCACAACCCCCAATCGAATTGGAGCATAGGCCTGATGAATGGGTGTGGTTGTGCGATCATTTTCGAACTCCCACATTTATGGTAAGCATTAACATTTTTATTTAATAAAATAAACATATTTATTTATATATATGTAATAATGCATATGTTTAATATATATTTTGAATAATTATACAGAAAAGATCTGAGGCGAACAAGGCGAATCGACGTCAAAAGAAAATTCTACATCACTCTGGTTCATTGCCTTTCTCTTACAGGGTGGAGGAACGACGTCTAGTAAGTGAACTCATATGTTTAATTTCATTATTTTATTTTTAGTCAATACATTCAATTAAATGTTTATATTAGTTGGTTTATTATTTTAACAATGTTTTGTAGGAGGGTTCAAAATTCCCAGAAATCGACATGTTCAAGGATGTTTATGCATTACCTGGCAATGAGGTGGCTGTGAAGTTGCATTTAAGTTTTATTCTTTGCATTTTTTGCATGTTGTCACTTCTGTTGTTTTAAAAGTTATTAATTTTTAATAATTTTTTTAATTATGGACGAGTGAGGCGGAGCGGCAGGCCCGAGAGGCGGAGAGGGAGGCCCGAGAGGCGGAGAGGGAGGCCCTCTATGCGTGAGACGATTCAATTAATAAATATTTCAAATTTAATTAAAATAAATATTTGAATTAAAAGATTTCAAAATTATTAAACAGAATTTTAAGTGACAAAAATTTTTGTCGCATAAGAATAGATCAAGCGTGTCTGGAACGACGAAACATGTGTGACAACATTATAGTGATGAATATTGTTGTCGCGTAAAGAATATCCTGCGCGATGAAAGGTTCGTCACCATTGAGTTAAGCCGACAAAGTCTAACGCGACGAAAGGGATCGTCATGATTGAGTTATGCCGACAAAGTTTAATGCGACGAAATGGTTAATCGCGTAAGTATATTTTGCACGAAGAACCGTTCTATTTCTTGCGACGAAATTAGTGTCGCGCAAAACAGTATTACACGACGCACCTTTTCGCAACGATCTTTGGTGTCCTCGCGCAAAAGGACTCTGTAGCGACGAAGATTTATTTTCGTCGCACAAACGCTTGCGAGACAGTGTTGTGGCGACAACCTTTGCGCGACAAATGTTTTGTCGCCCAATACTTACGGCGACGAAATGTTGTCTATAGCGACAATGTTGACTACGTCCCAGTCTTCAATTGAAGAATAAGGATTTTGATTGCATTTGACTTTGACTTGGCATTTATGATATGATCATTTGAGTTGATTCATTGATTGGTTGAGTTTTCTTTGGTCGTGTTTGAATGACCGCTAGTTTCTATGATCATGACAGACTATGTAGCAGAGGGAAACCGCCTATTCCAACACTCTGCCGAGCTTAAGTAGATCCTTTTAGCTATTAAAGAATCTATGATGTAATACCAAGCTAGATCATAAGGAGCCATTTCCTTGAATGCAGCAGTCTTCCCAGTGAGGAAGCTCCATCTCCCTGGATCTCTTGAGGTGTGGGACATAGGCCTTGACGAACTCATGAGGAGACACGTCCTTCATAGTCTTCTCGGTAGCCATGGCTTCCAAGTTGGTTCAAGTTTCTCTACTTTCTCTCGTAGTAGATAAAGATATGCTCTAAACTTTAGGGTTTATGGACCTGACCACTGTATCCTTTTTTCCCCCATTTTGGCTCTTGTAAAAGAAATATTAACTTATTCTTTCTTTTACAAAACCCAAAAACAAGACAAAAACTACTAGGTTGCCTAAATCTTGCATAGCAGACACCTTCATTGTCAAAATCAACAATAGCTCTTATGTGTAGGGGGCGACTTTTATTTTAAAAAAAATGGTTGTTGACCCTTTTTATCTTAATCCATGTCAGAAGGCTAATTGCAACAATCCTAGCAGGCTACATCATTGCTCCTATGAGGTTAACCAAACCATACCCGAAGGCCACATTTTTTTTATTCGAACCTTTGGGAGGGAGGGGCAACTTTGGGATGCCAAACCTTTTTTACTTATCAAAAAGATTTACACGTATATGGAGTACATTATGGCCGTGCTCACAAAATAAAACATGAAAACAAGAATGCTAATGACTGCACCTCTCTGCACAGTCGACCTCGAAATCTACCTTGAAACCACTAATTCCCCAAGATAGGGAGCTTTAAACCCCACCGCTCGAACAACAAAACTTGTTTTTCAAAAACAGATCCAACAAACAAATTCAAGAGCAGCTGCGAAACAAGGTAATAAACAAAAACAGAGCAGCTGCTCTATTCGGTGCGACTCTGCATTGTTTTAAAACTCTGTTTGCTGCAAACCAATTTCCAAAGGTCTTTTTCCTGCAGTAATTCACTGCAAACCAAACACCATTGACCAGATAACCCCCTGAACATCAGACCAAAGGCAATCCACTCGAGATCAAGACTTGTGAATGCACACTCTTTGAGGACTGTCAAGTTTAGCAGGTAGGCTCGACGCCATAAACTCCCTAGTCATTCCTCACTACACCACAAATGCTTATTTATAGCGTTTCAAAAACGCTATCGTAGGATATCATAGCGTTTTAGAAAACGCTGTGTCTGCCGGAGCTATAATAGATACAGGGTTATTTATAGCATTTTAGAAACGCTATTGTAAATAGACCATTTATAGCGTTTTTCAAATGCTATTGTTTATCTTGTAATAGCGTTTTAAAAATGTTATGGTTAAACCTATAATAGCATTTAAAAAGTGCTATTGTTTAGCTTGTGACAACACTTAAAAAATGCTATTGTATAGTTACCCATAGCGTTTTTGAAACGCTATTGTATAGTTACCAATAGCGTTTCTGAAATGTTATTGTCTTCCCTCACGTAGCATTTAACAAATGCTATTGTATTAGTTTCTTCCCACACGTATCCAATCACCGCTACCTGTGGGATTCGTGGATGTACACATTCTCGATCTGCAACAATAAGAAACACATGAATTAATTCATATTGTTTAGTTCAGGCGTTAACTACACCACAAATGCTTATTCATAGCGTTTCAACATCCTTTACATCCAAAACTACATTCTCGAGGATCAAACAAATCCTTTACATCCAAGACTCTTCAGCATTCACTACAACGAGTTTTTAATCTCCCGCTTCTTTTTGGTAGCGTTTTAATATTGTAATGTTGTTAAAAATTGGCTTTTCATAGCAACGAGTATAAAAACGCTATCATCAACTGCTATTAATGTGCAGTTTTTGCATAGTGCCTGCTGAGTCCTTCATGCCAAAGCATTCACTACAACGTTCGACTCCCTAAACACATGAATGCAAAAGACCTTTCTGCCAGATTTGAGACTTCGAATCTCACCCCAGAAATTTTTGAAAAACCATGGAATCTTGAAATCATCATAGAACCAGCTTCTAACTTGTGCTGAGTCCGTTTGAACTATAATCTTGGATAACCCTATACTATTCATGGTGATACTATTCCGCTAAATTATTCTTTGATGAGCTGTCAACGTTTAAAGCAATAAATCCAACCGGAGGAAATGACCAGCAAATGACTTTATTAACACTAGTAGCCAGAGGCAAAACTTGCAGTCCAAGGTCCAAACTCACACCCCTTTTAGAGCTCATTTTATTTGGAGTAAAAATCGAATTGGCCAGCTTCAACCATCAACGGACACTAATAATCACCACAAGACATTCAGCTGAGCATCTTCATAAACACATTTACATAACTGTATCCAAATCTCCCATATCACAAAAATCGGCGTCAAAAGAAATAAAACACCCGCCTGTGAGACTCGTTAACACGTCGTAACCAGACTGATCAGAGTAGAGTCGAGATCTCCGTTGGTCTCCTCACATGAACATCCAAAATACCTTCAAACGTTCCCAGACCTTCCAAGCCAGGCCTCCCTCTATAAACAAATGTCTTAATGATTCAATCTGTGGACCAGAACAACATCTACATCTAGACGCCAAATGAAAACCACAACCGGGGAAGCTCCCTATCAACTGGCACTCCTCTATTCAGTAATTTTAAAATCAAAACATAAACTTTAGACAACAGTAATGGCTGCCAATTATGATTAAACAGAGATACTTCAACCCCCTCTATACTTAATCAGTTCATAGACAGACTTTGTGGAAAATGAACCATCTACATTAGGGGTGGGCATCCCATCCCGCGATCCCGTTCCGTCCCGATCCCGTCCCGTCCCGTCCCCGATTTTTCCGGGTCTTAATGGGATTGAATAATTTCATCCCGATCCCGTCCCGTCCCGATCTAGAATGGGATGGGATGGGATGGAGATTTTCAATCCCGCCAATCCCGTCCCCGTCCCGAACTAATTTATTAATATTAATTATTAATATTTTTATTTAATTTTTTATTTTAGAATTGTGGATGCCCTTACAAAT
This sequence comes from Berberis vulgaris, assembly GCA_963556465.1. Classification (NCBI taxonomy): domain Eukaryota; kingdom Viridiplantae; phylum Streptophyta; class Magnoliopsida; order Ranunculales; family Berberidaceae; genus Berberis; species Berberis vulgaris. The sequence continues at coordinate 21,203,404 of OY747125.1, forward strand.
ATACTAATGTATATAACATATTTAATTTTTTAGCATCTCCATAAATATATTACACATCTCCATGAATTGGATGTGAATGCTTATTGTCTTACATTTTAACTTATTGGATGTGAATGCTTGTTGTGTTACATTTTGAATGAGCCTTTAAAAGGCGTGGTTCAGTTCATTTTGAAAATCAATGGTTCACATACTGTAGTGTTAAGATACTCATGATTGGGCACTTGGACTTTCAGCTGTTTCATCATATAATTTTTGAATCAATTGTACTAATTGCTTTGGAAAGCAATGTATCTTTGTTCTTATGCAGAGGGTAAAGATGGTTCATGTAATTAGCTGGACTAATAGGTACATCTTATAGTAATGTAAACTCATATTTCAACATTTGAGGAGTGTTAGAAACTTTTAATACCCAAAGTATACATGCATAATTCCTTCAAATTTTTTGGATGCCGCTGATCCCGTCCCGTCCCGTCCCGATCCCGTTTGGGATGGGACGAGATCGGGATGGGGTTTTTCCCATCCCGTCCCGTCCCGATCCCGTATGAACGGGATGGGATAGGGATGGGTATATCTCGTCCCATCCCGTCCCGTGCCCACCCCTAATCTACATTGGGTTTCAAAACATGAGTCCGTAGTATTACTATCTCCCCTAAGGTTTCTCTCAAATAAACTCATAGCCATACCTCGAAGTAGTGGACTGATCAGCGAAAAACCGCCTTTCGTCTCCTCCTCAATAGAAGACCAAAACTGAAGGCCTAGTAAAAACCAGCACAGTGTTCAAAATTTTCAATTTTCTTCAAAAAAACAAGTATTCCCTTAGCTGATTTGCCAAATTAAATTAGCCAATTAAACATTTCTGATTTTAAATAAATCCTTCATCACGGGGAAGCACCGTATATTTCCATCTGCTTACTCAACGGGACACCCTGTTTCTAATATATTTTCCTCATAAACATCATCCACACAGAATTAGAGTTTAGCATATTTCACAAGCCTTAATCCAAAGGCTTTAATAACCAACGAGAAACCCCGTACTTGTAATCCCGTATCCCATCCTACCCATTTCTTCCTCAACCTTCCTTCACACAATCTCCTTAGAAAAAAATTGTTAATAATTTTTGAATCCTGTCAAAATTCTTTTTTTTGGGGGGGGGGGGGGGGGGGGAGGGGTGGGGGGGGGGGGGGCAAAGGAATGGCACTTAAAATATGAATTAAATAGATTTTAAGACATTTTTAATCAGAACCAATCTACCACGGGAGAGACAAGCTTCTCCTTCAAGCCATCCACTCTCTTCCTCTGAACTTTAAGGATCATCTCTTTAAAATATATAAACCGTCTTACAATGACCCTCTCGGTAAACTAGTCCCTTCATGATAGAGCCTCTATATTGAAACCTTATATGAGATTTAACTGCCACTGTACGTTCTACTGCCACATTGTCATCCAACATGAAAGAATTTTTATTCGTATTTATTTTCTGACCCGGAGATGTGCAGTATCTTTCCCAAAAATTTTAATACAACCAAACAGGAAGACTTTCTCACATTGAGAAAAATCAGGGTATCATCGGCATAAAAAAGTTGAATGACAGGCGCACGAGCTCTAGGCGTATAATAATATCCAATATTTCCCCTTTGGAAGGCCCTGGCACTACAAGAAAATAGTAATTTAGCAATACTAGCCAAAGGCATTTCACATTAGTTATAAATCGTCACTAAATAAAACAACAATGGTTACTCAACCGCCACTAATAAAGGCGTCACTAGGTCATTTAGCGATGATTTTAACGGCGGAAAACCTAATGAACAATTTATTTTATTTTTTTGCCTTTTAGTGATGGTTCTTAACAACCTCTAAAATTCATGAGGCATTCTGCAACGATTCTTAACCACCACTAAATTTCATATGATAGTCCTTTAGCGACGGTTACAACTGCCGCTAATGACAGTCATCAGTATCATGACAATTGTAATATGCATATAACCACACTTTTCATCGTATAATCACATTTTTTCAACTTGTAAACACCCACAGTTTTATACAACTTTTTATGCAAAAATCATTCAATAAAACTTCACTTCAACTATATTGCGATCAAAGTTAACAAAATATCAAAGTTAGTGTCTTTCCACAATTCTTAGACACCTAAATGCCTCAAAAACCTTGACGCGATTCCAACTATATATACAGGAAGTTGTTGATTGTTTGAAGAATGGGGAATGGCTGCTAGGGAGATTTTTGCTATTTTTATTTTAATGATTTGAAATGCATTCCATTAATCTGAACCTATAATGGCGTGAAATTATCTTATTTACAATTGCTAATTTGGGATCCAATTCAATTCTTTTTATCTCAAACTATTGTAACATTCTGATGATTAGAGGCTTCATATCGACATTGCACATCAAACATGACTTATCAATAATTGATCCGTGAGAATTCATCATAAATGATGTTGGTCTAGATCCTTTTCCAGGCAAACTCTTTGAGGTTATTCGACTATTAATTGGTATTAGCACTACAATTGTGGAAAAAGTGTTTAGCAGTTGATGTTAGGGCTAACAATAGATCCGATTAGACTCGAGACCCGATCCAATAAAAGTGGTTCTGAGACAAAATTGTACATGTTGAATCTAGTTCGTTAAGTTGGATCGATAATTATTGTACGGCT